>BLKR01000250.1:0-320000 GCA_011170035.1 Teleogryllus occipitalis | reverse complement strand
TTCTGACTACTTATTCTGTACCTAGGAAGTGGCAGTAATGATTTTCGGGCACATTCTATACCTGGAACATCTCCCTTTATAGTCTAACAGTAGCCAGTCAACATATTAGAACTACACTTACCGTAGTACATATTTTCCATTGTAGAAACCTACTGATGGAAACGCTCACCATGCTCATCGCTGACAGCCCCAAGATTTTTTTTTAAATAATAGGTAATTATTACATACAAATTAGAAAACGTGATGCTAAGTGGCTAGGCCGAAGGCCTTTAAGCCATTACAATACCTACATTCTACCGCGTTCTAACCTTTCGTATTCTGGTATTCACCCCAAATGGTCTCTCCATCGCATCAATGCCGCGGAAAAGAGACCATAAGGTACGGCTGAGGAAAAAACCCCTGAAGGGGGAAAAACCTGCCGTCAGAAGCCGAGTACATGCTAATCTATCCGGTTTTTAAACCATTTATTTATTTGGCGCGGGCGTCAGGCATTCTCCTTCCAGTGTTTGGCCTCCTCCGCACCTGAAAACAAACAGCACCACAGAAAATCGTCCGCACCAACGCCTCTGCCCTAACATTTCCGATTCACACTTCCCTTCGCCCCCTAATGTGTTTTATTTTAACCCCAAGATTTTCCGATAGGAAGTCTAATTCAGAGTCGAATAAGTAGCGAATTTCCAAAGATATGTTACATTCCATAGCTTTATAAGAATACAGAAGATCAGCCACTACCACGATAGTTTTCTTCTTCATCCTCCAACTTTGCTCAGGTTTGAACCTGCGAACTTGGGATCAGTAGCCCAGCATGAAAACCACTATACTATTAAAGCCGGTCATTTGCAAGGATAACGCAGGATAAATTTTCAAACTTTAATAATTTCTAAAAATTCAATTTATAGTGAAATTTGGACACATGTAATCGTTATTAGTGTATTTCATTCTCTTCTTACAAGACGTCAAAAAATTGGAAGCATTTTTCATAAAATTTTGAAAATGTACCAGGAGCTCCCTACTCATTTTGGCAAAAGTTTTACGAAGTTTAGACGCTAGAGTTGTTTATACTGGGATTTTTAACGTGGCATCTCAAGGACACGCGCGAAAGAGGGAGAGGGGCAAACTCCAATAAGGAGCCGTAAGTCGGAGCTGTAGTGACGTTGCAGCTCCCCATTGGAGTCTGTCTTCGCTCTCCTTCCTTCGCGCTTGACCTTGAGATGACACGTCTAACGAAAAGCATACATCCAGCGGACGGACGGATGGACGGGCGGACGGACGGACGGACGGACGGACGGTTGTACAGACGGCCAGACGGAATTTTTTTTATTTTTTAAAACTTTACTTTTTTGGAAACAGGGGTCCCATGGTGTGCATATCCTTAAAAATATCGAATCATGTTTTTCGCTGTAATACATATGTTTCTCTACACTACGTGTAGTCTAATAATCGGTACTTGCTATTGGAGCCCCGCTGAACCGGAACCATATATGTGAGAGTTAATAACATTCAGGTTATGTGTTGTTTTGAAATGAAAATATACACTGAAAATCAGTGTGTGACGTCGTTTACAGACTTCATTCTTTGGTCAAATGTGGATCATCAGCTTGCTAGTTTGGCTCTGACACCATCACGCAGCAGTGGCGGCTCGTGCTTAGGTTGCACGGTTGCACAACCCCCAATACATGAAAAAGATCTCATAATATCTTAGGAATATACATTTTCCTTTTAAAAAATTCATTATTCAAAATATTGCAGCAATATCGATGATTATGAAATTATTTTGAAACCAAAGAGCGTCCAACTGGCGCTCTCTCTGGTGCCTTACCAGGAATTGCACCACACTCTTGGTTGTATTAACCCTTAACTACTGGCGTGAGATCTATTACACTTACACTGGCGTTGGGTCATATGGACCCGACTATTCTGATTCAATAAAAGTGTGCCCTATATTTGTTTTTTGGGAGAATTATGGGGTAAATAGTATATATAATTTATAATTACATATAAATAAAAAACCTACATTTTTATTGACATGTTATTGTACATAAGATATATTTTTAAACTGATTCTCACTCAAATACTTGGTATTTTCTGAGTTATTTTGAGGAGATTTGCAGATAATTTTAGATTGCAATAAATACTTTTGAAAAAACAAAGGGAACAAACAAACAAAAGCCAAAACAGTTTACTTCCTTTCAATCATCCCCTTCACAGGATATGCAGATAAGTTTAGTGTGCATTTTACATATGTGTTGACTGCACAGAGAACACACGACTGAGTGCTTGTTGTCATTTGTGCTCGGGCATATATGACACCTCTTTCTTTTGGCGGATTTCGTTGTGCATCTTGACCTGTCGTTCTCTGGCCGCACATTAGCGGTAACACAAGTAACACCTCTTTCAATCAAATACAATTTGATCTTTTGTCGAAGACTACGATGGATATGCAAGTCTTCCATCCTTCGTTGTACACATTTCAGGACTAGATCCTTAGCCAAATCCTTCAGAAAAACCCTTCTCATAATTTTCTGTCCTGTGTTTGCTTTGAAAATAATATATGAATTTAGAGCACTCACATTTACAAAATGAAAGAATACAGCTAATGGCCACCTCCTTGTTCTTCTGCCTACACTGTAATTACTACACAGCTGATCGCAAGTGTCCACTCCGCCTTTTGTACAATTGTAAAAAGTTACAATTTCTGGCTTCTGCTGAGGGCCTGTGCTTTCATCTATCTTCTTATCTTTGTGGATAGTAGAAATAATTACAACAGATCGTGATCTCGCTGGTACATAAGAGGTCATTGTCACCTCCTTTGTAAAGCCAAATAGGCTTGAATTTACCTCTTTTTGTTTACTTGGCAAGAACTCCAGTGGAATGTCCGGTTTGTTTTTCCGTAATGTTCCAACAATGGTCAACTTCTTTTTCAGAAGATTCTTTGCAAGGGGTAAGCTTGTGTACCAATTGTCAGTTGTTATGTTTCTACCAGTTCCTGAAATGGGGATAACTAGTCGTTGAACTATTTCTATTGGTGAGTTTGATTTCTTGAAGGGGCCCTCTGGTTGATTTCCAGAGTAAATCTCGAAATTTAAAAGATAAAATGTCCTCGAATCTACCATAGCAAATACTTTGATACCATACTTTTTGGGTTTGTTTGGTAAATACTGTCTAAATGGACACCTTCCTCGGAATGGGATTAGCTGTTCGTCAATTGTCAGGTATTCTGCAGGAGTGTACACCTTCAAAAAATTAGTTTGCAAAGCTGAGATAAAATCACGCACTGCTGCCAATTTGTCATTTTTCTTTCTAACTTCTCTGCTGTCTGTGTCGTCAAAGCGAATGCAGCGAAGTAGAAACAAGAATCTGTCATAAAACATTGTTATTGAAAAAATCTCAGGGCCATCTTGATCCCACAAATCTTTGAAGTGCAAATGAGAGGCCCTGTATGTTCCTGCATACAACAAAAGGCCTAAAAAAGCATTCATCTCCACGCGATCTGTGTTTCGAGCTTTGCGAGCTCTCTCAAAACGCTCGCGAACTTTCATAATGTACATATTACTGTACAAAACTAGACTATCCATTACCTGGTCATCAAAGAACAAAGAAAATATTTCTTTTGGCTTCTTAGCTAATTTTGCTGTAGTCCGTACACCAGGTAAGTGAGAAATTATATTATGACTTTTTGGTCTTCCCATTTGACTCACTGGTTCCTTACTCCATTTTGTCTTTTTGTCCTTACTCAAAAAATAATTTCCCGTTATAGGAATCGCTTCATTCTCTGAAGTATAAACAAGATCCGATTCCGAGTCGTGCTCGCTAATATGTAGATTGTCTTCATCCTCCGAACCTTCACTAAAAACAGACGAGTCGTCATCATCTTGAAGCAATTCCGCTTCGATCTCCTCGTCAGTTATCAAAAAATTTGACATGACCTAACAGGATAAGAACAAATGCAAGTTATCTTACTCCTTTTCAAAACATATGCCGACACCCAGTGGAAGCAGTATTCACCACTTACCTAAGATGAGTCGCGAATTATCGCTAAGGCACCAAGCTTGCACATCCGCCACTCTCGAAAGACACGGGAACACTGACGCTGGCGTCGGGTCAGAAAGGGCAATTCAGAGAAACCGATATGTCAACGGCTTTCTTCACAGCATGCCCTGACTCAGAACGTTATCAGAAGAGATTACGTGGAACCCGCATCATCGGTAGCTCGTCGCGTTACCGGAAAATAAAAAAAGAAAATGCCGTCGTGTCAAATTGACCCGACGCCAGTAGTTAAGGGTTAATGAATTTACTGTTTTACTCCTTGGTCCTTCGATTTAAAACGGAGAAGATACAGCCTTTTGGTTGGGCAACCAGGCAGTTGGCGCTGTCGCGGTGCGCGGCGACGGAGAGAATTTCAGGGGATTACCCATATTCTATCTTCGTCTAACTCACTGCAACGTATACGTTCATCATGTTCAACACGTTCATCACGTTCAACAAGCAACATTACATCACATTCAATAAAACTATAGTTTTATGATTTTCGCTTGTTATTAAAAGTAAACAAGTTCAGTCAATTATTGGCGATTTTGAATGCATTGTTCATGATATTTGGAGTTTTTTTCATTTGATGTTAGGTTTGTTGATTCAAAACGTACATTTGATGAGTTCTTTGCGTAACGGTGGCCATTCTGGATGGAGGTCCCTAGTGTCCCCCGTGGCTGCAGCTGGCCGGCCAGCGGTTTGCGAACGTTCTTGTGAGTACGAAGATGTGTCGAAGATCTTTCATTATTGCCAAATATACCAGTTATTTATTTCTTTTTCATATTTCCGGGCGCGTCAACTGCTCTGGTTATTACTCCCGTTAGTGTAGTGCATGTTTTTTCTCGGGAGATGGCGGTGATCTTCCCCCGCTGGATGGCGAGATCCGGCGCCGACCTACCGTCGGCTAGTGGGGTTTCCCCCTAACCAGGACTCTCCCACCAGCGGGGCACCGCCCCTGCCGGGACAAGCTCCAAGCTCCCGACCGGTCTCCCGAAATTTGTGGTAGTGTAGTGCATGTTAGTGTAAGTGTATGTGTAAGGGGAGAGGATAGGACAAGGAATGGGAAGGACAGATCGCGCGCGGTCCGTGACCCGTTTGATAGGGTACTGCTCCGGCATTCGCCTGGTGTTGATCGGAGAAACCACGGAAAACTACCGATCAGAGCAGCCGGCCGCTAGAATTCTCCTCCAGACAGCGACTGAATTCGACCTAGCTGTCGAAAATCCTGCCACCGTCAGGACTCGAACCTAGGACCTCCCGGTCAGAGGCGCTGTAGTGACATCAGTTGATACACTGAGCTACCGCTCCCTGTCCAAATATACCAGGGTAGTGAAGTTTTCGAAATAAAATAATTTTATTTGTGTGGAAGGTATCGAAGCAATAGTGCTTGTTGCGATGTGCTGGAGTCGAATTTAAGTGGCCATTGGAAATCAAAGCCAGAACCACGTGCGCGGGAGGTGTATTTGCCTTACGCGGACCCAAAGCAAAACATTATGTAAGTAGTGTTTCAATATAAACTTTTATTTCCCTTAGTTTTAGTTGTTTTGAATTGCTTACATTTATATGTTCGATGGAGGTGCAACCTCCAGTGTGTTGGGGCATCAGCCGCCACTGTCACGCAGTAGTTATCTCACCTTTTGGTAGCAAAACAAAGACGATCAAAGACTGCCGAAGGTGAAATATACCAGACTATTAAATTTATAAAATACTTGTTGAGTATTGGGCACAAAAAAAAGGATAAGTCTTTAAACTTTGTTTTGTAGATGCGGATCTTTTCTAGAATTTATATTTTAGATTTGTACGTCAAAAATACATATTGAAATATTTATCTCTTCGATCGATTGATTGATTAGTGATTCCAGGCGCATCAACTACTGAGGTCATTAGTCCCGTAAGTGTAGTGCATGTTTGTCATTGGGAGGTGGCTGTGATCTTCCGCCACTGGATGGCGAGATCCGGCGCCGACCTACCGTCGACTAGCGGGGTTTTCCCCAACCAAGTATCTCCCGCCAGCGAAGCTCGCCCCAGTCGGGACAAGTCCCCCACCGGTCTCTCGGCATGTGTAGTGGTGTACTGCATGTTAGTGTAAGTGTGTGTGAAAGGGATGAGGATAGGACAAGGAAGAGGAAAGAAAGGTCGCGTGTGGTCCGTGGCCCGTTTATGAGGGTACTGCTCCGGCATTCGCCTTATGTTGATCGGAGAAACCACGGAAAAGTATCGATCAGAATTCTCCTCCAGACAGCGACTGAATTCGACCTAGCTGAAAAGCTAGTGTCTAAAATCCTGCCGCGGTCGACCTAGAACCTTCCGGTCAGAGGCACTGCAATGACATCAATTGATGCACTGAGCCACCGCTCCCGATTTTCTCTTCGAATTTTGAAATTGAATACTACTTCAATTAATTGAGGTAACGAAAATTTAACATCTCAGGAGTAAGAACAAAAATCTTTGTATTGTCAAAACGTGATTTTTATAAAAATGAAAATCTAGTTATGATAATCTAATATAAATGTAAAACGTAACCAAAAGTTTAAATAAGCAATTTGTAAGACTAATTGGCCGCTAAATAATAAAACTGTAGTCATATCGCCAAGTGATAATGTGTGCTAGAATACAAAGCCACACGATGTGGGGTTTATTTAATTTTTACTTTTTCTCCCTTACTTTGTAGGAAGATAAAATATTGTAACGCTGAAAAACCGCGAATTTTCGACAGAAAAACTCGTATTGCAGAGCCCTGGTAACGAAAAAGAGGATTTTCCCCTACATATAGTAAATTACTTCATCTAACACATTCTGTAGTCAGAATCCATGTACTGGGGGTCCTGAATACTGTAAGACAGCAAAACGTTTGTCTGTCTTTCCGTCCATCTTTGGTCAAAGCTATTGCCAAAAACGTTCAATCGATTTCTCTAACTCTGATATTCCTCGATCAATTTAAAGAAACTCGCGGACCTCTGATTTTGAATCATATTCTGATTTTCGGGAGTACTTTACAAAACTCTAAATTTTCTCAAAAATGACTCGTAGTATTTTGATTGCTTTGTCCTCGAATAGCATAAAATAATGGCTAAGATCTCTTTTTCGTTAAACTTTCTGAATTTTCGAAAATTGCTAATTTATGGAAAAATGAGAAACTGTGTGCTGTTGCAGAAGTTTTGGTTGCTTTCTCGTACACTTAGTCTCTATGTAAATACGGTATAATGAACGTAGTATCTAGAAAGTTATGTAATGGCGCGGGAAAACGATCAAGGGCCAAAAACGGTATTTCCGTTGGAATCTAGAAATCTTCAAGATTTGCACGTTTTGGGGTACCTGATACTGAAAAAGTGATTTTTTCAAAACGTCCGTTCGTCTGTCTGTCCGTCAGTGAACAACATCAGCGCCAAAGCTATTCGTAGGATTTTTCAAACAAAATATATTTTTCGTTGTAAACTCGAAGCTCTTGATGAGACTCCTGTTGAGACTCGAAGCTCTTTTGAAAAACATTCTTTAAATTGTTGGATTACTTTACATGAAGCCCCTGAGATATTTTGATTTTCTTTCAAAAGTGGCTCCACTTTTTTTAAATTTTTAAATTTTTTTTTAAGAATGAGGGTGAAATACACTGAAAAATACAGTTTCCAATTTTCACTGTTAACTCGCAATTTTCGAAAATTACAAAATTATCTTTTTTCGTCTTCCTACAACTACAATATTAAAAATAGCATTTTTTCTTCAAATAAAACTCGTTCTTCCCAATTAGTTCTTTAACTAATGTCAAGTAAGTTTTCTTGTAAATTGTGGTCGTTTTCCAGCAATTTTAAGTGGAATATGGGCAATATTATATAAAAAAGCTATATTATATGTACAATTTTCTCAAAAAACGGCTCCATATTTTTTCCTTAAACTTTTTGTAGGTATAATGCTAAATGCACTGAAGATTACATAAATGTCATTTATGCAAAACACACACACACACACACACACACACACACACATAAACTCCCTTTCAGTCGTTAATATTTATATTACTTGCGATTTGTATACATTATTCCATTTGTGAGTGCAAGTGCTTCAAATTATTTCTAATGAAGTTTCTTGAAAGCACAAACGTTTGGGTGAAAATGATCTTCATAATGCTCATTTTCAGACACGCTCAAACGACTTTTTTAAAAGGCTGCAAATTTTTCAATGGAAATGTACAAATAGGGCCAGATTTTAACTTTCTAACATATTCTTAAAGTCATATTTCAATTCTACTAATAGGGGTCAGAAAAAATGAAAAATCGTGTAAAATTTATTTTACGCGCCAAGCTGAGAGGCGAGTAGGCCGAAACCGAAAAAAATTGATTAGACGGAGGAGATAAAGAAACTAACCAGTACGAGAATGTCTGTGGCATTCTATACCGCCACTAGTTACTTTCCCGTTAACAGACACTGGCTAACAGACAGTATTTAAATACTTCGTCAAAATATCTTTTAAATAAATATTTAAATACATACTCAAAATACATTAGGTTTCAAATTGCTAAATACATACGAATTAAAAAACTTCAAAATCTCAAAATACAGTAAATACAATAATTTTGTATTACAACTTTTTATTGCAACAATATATTGTAATTGGCATTTACAATAAATAACAAATTAACAGTCAGAAATATCTGACCAATTACAAACTGATAGTGAAGAGAGAGGAGAGAGGATCCCTAGTGGGCGAATGTATAAAAACCACAAAGAAGTCGTTCAGCTGGCCCGGAAGAACATAAACTAGTGTTTTAAGGACTAAACGCTTTTTTTTATTGTCACATACTTGTCCAACATTTTTAATGATATATAATTTAAAAATTAAGAGAGTTCTAATTCAATAGCATAAAGGAGCTTTTATTTTGGCTTCAATGAGGTCCATTCACTAGCAGAATCAAACAAAAAGAAACTATCATCGTTATCTTCATCTGTATTTAAAGTATTTTAAGTATTTCTTTTTTCAAATACACATTTTTTTGTAATTATGTACATCTCTAAAATACATGTCCAAAACACTCAAAAGTACAATTTTTCAAATACAAAATGTATTTAAAATACGTATTTCAAATACAATTATTTAAATACTGCCCAATCCCGAGTGTGAAGGACATTTAAGAGAATGATGTAATGTTCGTTAAAAACGCTGATTTTTCGAAAATTGCAAAAACTCAAAATATTTTCGGCATTTTTTACAACTACAATTATAAAGAAAGAGATTTTCCCCTTAATGAAATCTGTTTCTTAAAGATTGATTTTGAAATAAGGTCATGTACAATTTTTCGATACTTTTAGTACTTTTCGTGTAATTTTGCGTGAAAGTACGGGCGAGAAAATGCGTATTTTTTTAGCACAACTAGTGTTTTCAAAAAATTTAAAAAAATGTAATTTATTCTTTCCCGCGCTTAAGAAGTAACTTTTTAAGAAGAGAAAGTCATGTAATGCTGCGCGGAAAACGGCTCATTTTCTGCAGAAAAACTCTTTATTACAGAGCCCTAGTAACGAAAAAGTGGATAAAATCAGTTGATAAATTTTTAAGAAAAAAAAAAAATAAAAAAACACCTCTAACATGTGGTGTAGCCAGAAGTTGTTTTATGGGTCCTTGATACCGAAAAATCTATTCACGGCAAAACGTCTGACCGTCATTCTGTGAACAACGCTAGCGGCTAAACATTTCATCCGCTTTTTGTCAACATTGATATTGCCGTGTCGATCTGACTGATGTCGCAGCCCCTTGAATTTGAAACCTGTTTTAATTTTACGGAATAATTTTCATGAAGCCGCTGGGACATTTTCAAAATTTTCAAAACAATGGCTCCAATATTTTTAATACATTTTGTTATTAGTTAATGTAAAGGACGTTTAAGAGAATGGCGCAGGTCTCATGTTCGTTGAAAACCGTAATATTTCGAAAATTGCAAAAATTCAAACTTTTTTCGGCGTTTTTCTACAACCACAATTATGAAGATACAATTTTGTCCTTAATGAGATGTGTTAATAAAAAACAGGTTTTCAAATAAGGTCATGTTGAATTTTTCGAAAATATGAGTATTTTTTAAAGTAACTTAGTCCCCCGCTCTGAAAATCCTGTGCTTCGTGATCGTAATTTTAGATGTGTTTTGTGGCAGTTGGATGCTACGTAAGTTAGAATGTGTCTATTGTTTCATATTTCTTTGTTAGCAGAATAACTATTAAAATATCCGAAAAAAATCACTAGTTGACGCTATAGAACAAAACTAAATTTGCATGTCAAATGCAACCCGCAACACACTCGGAAGGATTTTTCGAATCTATACAATTAAATAACTCCTAAGTCCTAAACGAAGCATTTTAGGGCATTAAAAACTAAAATTTTTAATGCCTAAGGCCTACAAAATGTTGCTCACGCCGTAATATATAGGATGAGATCTTTTTGAACGTTCTTTTACACTTTTGCTGTCCCGGCTCTTATCGATATCACCCCATCTGCTCAGAGACGTGCAGAATCTGCAATTAAATGTGAATGAGAGGGACAGAGAGAGAGGCAGAGACAGAGACAGAGAGAGAGAGACACACACACACAGAGACAGACACTCTGAGACAGGGACAGAGAGAGACGGAGAGAGAGACGGAGAGAGAGACGGAGAGAGAGACGGAGAGAGAGATGGAGAGAGGGAAAGACCGTGAGAGAGACGGAGAGAGAAAGGGAGAGGGAAGGAGAAAAGGGGAAATGAAGGGTTGTGTATACTTCGCGAATGTTCATTCCCGCCTGAGATATGGCATAATATTCTGGGGAAATACATCTTATAGCTCCCAGACTTTTAGATTACAAAAACGAATTGTACGAATAATAACCAAATCCCACCCACGTGATTCTTGTAAGCCTATCTTAATTAATCTAGGAATTCTACCATTACCGTGTCTTTTTATTTACGAATCAGTGGTTTTTGTAAAAAATGACTTGCTTAAGGGCGGGAATATATTTTCAGAAAATGCCGAAGTCTATTACTATAACACTCGACGTAGAAATCATATTCATCAGGTGACAGTATCAACAGCTCATTACAAAAAATTCACATACAATACATGTACATTATTTTACAACACTTTGCCAGATGACATTAAACGATTAAATTCAATAGAAAAGTTTAAATCCCAAGTGAAATCGTTTCTGCTGCATAACTGTTTCTATACAATTAGAGACTATACTGAGCATCACAAGAAAAGTAACATTAATTTTAACAATGATACATAATGCATTATTTACCATTTGGACTGTATAAATGAGTATAAACAACCTGTAACAACTATTGTACTACAGCTTCCGGGTCAATGACCCCCATCTCGATCAGGTTTTTCGTCCAGTTTCCCTGATCCATTGAGCAAATGCTGAGATGGCCCCTTGTTTTGCTTCTGGACATAAATGTAACTTCATTTTCTGTGCACGTCTTCTAGAATTCAGTGGGAAATACAATTATTCAAATTATCGTTTCCACGTTGTCGCGGCAGGAAGTAATAAGAGTCAAAATGTATTACTTATTTATCCTTGAAAATAGATTTTTATTACATGGGAGTTTTTTTTGTTTGTTTTTTCTCCCTTTCAAAATTCAAAATTTATTGCTTATTTATCCTTGAAAATAGATTTTATTACATGGGAGTTTTTTTTTGTTTGTTTTTTCTCCCTTTCAAAATTCAAAATTTATTGCTTATTTATCCTTGAAAATAGATTTTATTACATGGGAGTTTTTTGTTTTTTTTCTCCCTTTCAAAATTCAAAACTTAAGTAGTATATGATTTAGTGTAGGGATCACAGAATTTTGAAAATGTGCACACAATTCACTTTTCCCCATAGCCCGTCATACGCAGTTTTTAACTGTTTTTTTGACGTAAATAAAAAAAAAAAGGGCAGAATAACGTCTGCCGGGTTTCGCTAGTTTGAAATAAATATGAAATAAAGATTGCTAGCCTTCAGGGAATATCAAATTGGAATGCGACAATGGCATTCCATGTCTCGATTCGCGAATTTCTGTGAATTACGTCTCATTGTTGTGACATGATTTAACTGTATGAAAAGTAGTTACAATTGCCAAATTTTTGGTGGTATTTGCTTGAAGATATTTAGTTTTCGCACCACATGCTCTATCATTTGTAATGAGTTTAACAAAACATGATTGAGATGTGTTAATTCGGAGAGAAACTGCGGTATAAATAGTATTACATAATCATTACTAAGGGCATGAAAATGTAGTTTTAGCACCACTAGTTTAAAAAAATAATTAATATATTAATGTTTTGATATAAGGCAGAAGAAGTGATTGTTTCAGCACATGTTGAATTTTTTAAAAAACTTTCAATGTTACGTCACACTCAGCTAACACCCCCTTACCCCCACGTAACGCAGCGTAATGCTGCCTCAAACCCCTCCCCCCTCTAGCGTTACGTGATTTATGGACGAGTCCTTACGCATTTTAGAGAAAGTGGCGTAATGCTGCTGGAAAACGGAGAATTTTCGACAGAAAAACTTTAACTGAGGGGCCCTAGTAACGAAAATGTGGATAAATCATATTTCTGTATGTAGTAAATTACTTCCTTTATCGCTTTGTGTTGTCAGAATACATGATTTTTGTGACCTTGATACCAAAAAATAGATTGACGACAGAACTTTGTTAACTCTAGAGCCTAAACCTTTCATACAATTTTTTCCAAAAATGAAATTCTCCGATCGATCTGAACGAACTCCAGGCCCCGCGATTTTGAAACGGATATTTTGATTGAGATTATTTTACTTGAAGCCTCGTCAGCGTTTTTAAAATTTTCTCAAAAGTATTGTCTTCTTCAAAGTAATAATCAGCAGCGTGGGTTTACACGGCAATGTTTGAGGATACATTTATTCTCCGGAAATATTTGGCGGAATGCTAAAAATATAAGTTGATCTCTTGAATATCACAATAAAAGTGTCGATAACTCGAGAATTATTGTCCACAGGAGCATCTACCTAATATTTTCTCGTGTCGTTACTATGGCAACCCCACTTTGACGTTCTCTCACTCAAATACGGGTCTTACGGGTTACGTAGACGAGAGAAGAGATTGAATTATTCATATTAATACCTTATATAATGTCTCCTGAACAGAAAAACAACAGTGAAAAAGATTTATCGATAATTAACAAAAAAATATTAGAAATCAAGAAAAAAATACAGTTGTCAGGTAACAAATCTTCTTAGCATAGGGTTTTGTTACATAATTATTAAACAGAATGATTGTCTCACTTGAGACTCATAATAGAAGAATTTATCTGTTATCATGTTTTTTCTTTGTTTTTATGTTGGGCAAATTAATCTTACATCTTTCTGTGAATATTTCCGAAGTTCAACCGTAAATTTTGTAAGTTATTTTCTAAACATCATGGATTGAATGTAACCAATGGAAATAAGTAACAAGCTCTTCAATATTTGGAGATTTTTTGGGGAATATTCATAATGACACAAGGATGATAAGTCCTCAGTTTACTGCCAGTTGTATCTTTGAATTGTTTTTAAATAACTGAAAATAATAGGCTATGAAAGTAGGCTATGTAGTAATTTGAATAGCAAATTTGCCCTCTCCAGAGAGAACATTTTAAAACACGCTTTTCAATTAGTTCATACATTTTTCATTCTAATTCCGGTATAGATAGTTTATAGAAATGTAACTTTTATGATGATTATCATAAATTTGGACACAAAACAGAGAATAAAAATTGTTTTAAAATTAGAAGTGTAGCTAGCCCATGTGTCAAAAATATATTGTAAGACAGTCTATTGAACATAATATTGTAATATACTGAATATTAGCAGTGTGACTGCCTGTTCAGAGAAATAATACATTAATATGCAGCCATTATTAACTATATTTATTTCCTAATAAAATTAAACAAAATTCTTTGCAATTTTCAAACATAATAGATGCAGTGAAATGACAATATTATTATGTTCTTCATTAGTATTTTACCAATGTTTTATTTCAATGGAAGGGATGGCCAAATGAAAAGATTTTGGGAGTCCTGAGCCTAGAAGGAATAAGCACAAATTCATGTCTTTAATGAATTCAATTTTAAGTTGTCTTTGCTAACGAGAACAGGCCACTGAAATTCCTAAAAAAATATTCAATATTAAACAACAATTTTGTTTCCAAGAAGAAAAAGAGCTATAAATCCATTGACAAACGTTTTGACATTATTATTAAAGCATTCAGTAATAACTTGAAATCTGCATTTTCTGTGATGTCACAAAAGCATTGACATAGCATAAACATTACTAAATATATTCGGAAATATAAAAGTCAATAGGTATCACTGACAACTCTAGCTTCGTTCATACATAACACATAGATCATAATTAGCAAAAGTGAATAAATTTTTAATAATTTGTTACATCTGTTAATAATCTATTAATACTGTATTATTAATGATCCCCCCCCCCCCATCATGCTCGCTTTCCGTGGTATGATCCTGGGTTTGATTCCTGGTCAGGGCAAAAATAGTTGTAGCTTTGTAATACAATTGTCTCAGTTTCTGTAGCTGAGTGATGAAAGAAAAGCTCATGCAGGCCAAGTATGCTACAACATACAGTGAAGGGAATACGTCATGATCACCACATATCTCTCTTATCCCCAGGGAGTGGAGAATAAATAAAAACAGGGCCTAAGCCTAGGAACTTTGTGAAAGGGGAAAAATTGAAATAATCATTCCTAAAATGCAATTGCATACATACAGTTTAAGTCAGAAATAGTTGGTGAATGGACTGCACCTAACAATAAGACTGGGGACAAATTTTGAATGAAGGAAGGACACATAGGCAAGACAATTTCTGTAACGAGCTATGCACATGCTGCTGTGGATCCTGCATGTATCCTGCATCTATTGCAGCAATTTAACTGGATTCTAACTATAGATCAGTTTTGAATACTTTCTTCATAGTCTAAAAGTTTCAATGAATATACCATTCCATAAATGAAAAAATATTTCCATTTATTGTAACAATTTATATATTATAACTTTTTAATTTATTTAAATTTTGTAATTTAATTTGTTAATATATTAATATTTTGGTATAAGACTGAATAAAAGGACTTACTTCAGTATATATCGAAAAATTTTCCAAAGAAGTATCAATATTACGTAACACTAAACTATGACTCCCCCTCCCCTACGTAACACAGTGTAACGCTGTCTCAAACCATCTCCACCTTCTTTTTGATGTAATTTATGGACGACCCCTAAACTTCCTATCGCAATTTAGGTACGTATAAACCAATAATGTTTTTCAGAGATTCATTACTTACAAAGATTGTAATATTTGATAAGTCATAGAAAAATATTACAATTTCCTGTCAGTTTACCTCGTGGACCTTGTCTCATAAGATTTATAAGTCTCAACTACTACATTAATAATATACTAATGTGTCTTGTAGTATTATTTATATTAATTTCTCTAGTTAGCACAAAATTAGCTACTTTCTGTACTCATGTTGACTAAACTGTCAAACATACATCCTGTGGGGTTTTAATGCACGCATGCAAAATTTATGAAACTAGATTTAATTTCTTGGCTCATTTTTCATGAATTTCATTTTTCTCATTGTTAAAATTAACTTACTAGAGGGTCAAAGAAAAGCTCACTACGAAGAAAGTGATGCAGAGAAAAAGCGCAATTCAGAAAAAGTTAGACAACTTAAAAAAGAAATTAAGGAACTATATCTTCAGTTGAGAAAACCTGGAAAGGTATGATCATATTGATAATTATACTTATTTTAAAAAAGCTGAAAATATTTGAACTTTCTAGCTACATTCTTAACAGTTTTTTAAACAAATCATCTGTATTTGTATTATTATTTTCAGTTTGATGAAACCACATTAAGAGTTCAAAATCAATCTGTCAAAGATATAAATGCACTACGGAACAAGCGTAATGAAGAGGTTGCTGTTATTATTGACTACAAAAATGTAGATAAACAAAAGAAGTTAGATCTTTTAAAATATCAATCAAAGAAGGTTTGGAAACAAAATATGTAAACATATTTTATTTTAAATATATTTACACTTTCTTTAAATTTTTAGTAATTTTTACAGCAACAAGAAAAACTTAAAAAGCTTACTGATGAATACAAGCAACTTACATCAAAAATTGCTAATGAGCAAGCTAAAAAGAAGTCTGAAGCTCAAACTTCACAGGTATATAATTCCTCATTTTAAGACGAGTTGTGTTAAAAAAAAATTAAACTTACTTCAATTGTTTCATTATATTAAATAATTATTAACAATAGCCTATTGAAGCTAGAGAAAGACATATAAAATATCGTATTGACCCGAATATAAGACTAGGTTTTTCCTAAATATCTCGTTCGAAAATTGAGGGGTTGTCTTATATTCGCAGATTTTAAGTCTTGTTTGTTAGGATTGATGTTTTACATGGGGTTTCTCTGTCACGAAACTAGTAATTGTTGACGAAACAATAAGCTGCCAAGACAATAAAAATATCACGCTTACGACGTAATTGTATTCGCAGACGTATTCGTTCGCGGATTTGCTGGGCGATTCACACTGATATTTTTTTAATGGACGGTAAAGTGAGAATTTTAAACGAATGGCACTGTATCAAGTGAAACGCGATATGAAAATGAATAAAAATCGTTGTCGAGATGGTTACTTGATGCGTTTGAGGAGGCCGCGCAAACTCTCGGTTCGCCGCCCGGCACGGGCGGAAAATGAATAGCATTTTGCATATAATCACACAAAAGAGATTTTATATATATATATATATATATATATATATATATATATATATATATATATATATATATATATATATATATATATAAGCCCAGGAAATTTAAAAAAATAAGGAATAAAAAAAAGGAACAAAAAAAAAAAAAAATAGTGATAACTCAGGAAATAAGTTTTAACATTCTCATCAAGACAATTTTCGAGTCAATCAGACAACTTTTAATTTTATTTTGACTCATAGTAAGAATTAGTTAAAAATTTTAAAAATTCTCACGAGATCTCTTCAAAATTAGGAGATCTTATATTCAGAGTTATTCAGGTAAATACGAACACACAGTTACTTGTAATATAAATCATTAGATACATTTCACTTAAAAAATTAAATACCTACATCATCATCATCATTGTCATATCAATAATAATATTATTCAAGGAGAACCTACTAAATAATTGCTATTAATCTTTTTGACTTGACACTGAAATATGATATATTATTAGTATTTAGAATCTCGTTATGTCACTAACTGTCTTCCATATGATATATCGTATGGTATTCTCATTTATTAGTAGAGCTCTATAATAAAAACAGAATATAATAAATTATATTCTATAAATGGAATCTCTCCTCTTGGCACTTGCTGCAATGATGACGTAGTGTCTTTTTTCTATTGTGTAATCACAATGTTATTTTGTCTGTACTTAATGAACAAATGTTTTTTTAATGATTTATAATTTTATATTTATGATTTTAAAATTTTAAATTAGAAGACATTATTTTAGGCACTCATGGCTTTAATCGACTAAAATATTAATTGACCTTAATGAAGCATGCAAATTACACGTGCAAAACTTGGTGAAAATGTAAAAAGTGTATCCTCCAATTGTAACAATAAATGTATATGAAATTAGTATTTTGATTGTCTGTAATAAATAAGAATACCATATGATATAAAATTCAGTCAAAACTGGGTGAATGAGAAGTAGGTAAATGAGAAAACTCTACGAGAGTAATTGCCAGGACCCATCATTTTGACTCTCTTAAACCTCTATCAGTGAGAAACAGAAACCTCTGTAAGAGAAGAGTGGGGAAAGTCATTTTTCCCTTGTGGACCTCCATAACTGAGACTGCTACTTGCCTGTGCCTCTAGAAGCAACAGTCAAGTGTATTTAACATCTGCTATGTATGACCCATTCCTTAATTTCATGGAACTAAAAGCTATTGTTGAGTTCTTAAATTTCGTGGTCCTAACATTGTTTTTCTGTCGTAATCTATTTGAATGCCCAAAAGTGCCATGTGTGAATTGACCAATTGTCGAAGTTACAATTGCGATGAAAGGTTCAGCATATTCCCCAAAATGTTAAAACGAAAAATCTAAGTATTGTCATGTTCTAAACTTAAAATAGTGAATGCATTGGAGAGTGGGCAATTGCAAAATAAAATACAGAGTGAGTTTGGTTTACCTGAATTCTTCTTTTGCAAAATTATTTATAAGATAAAAAAAAATTAAAAAATAAATCCAAGCATTCCAAAGAAGTAAGAAGCTTTTAATGCAATGGAGACACTCCACCAGTTTTTTGAATACTCAGCTGTTGTTGATAAAACAATATTGATAAGATTTATGAATAGGAAAAACATTCATGAAATGCAAAAATAGAAATGCACAAAAATTAATGAATATCTTTTAGTAAATGTTAGTGTGAGATTTTTTGTTTTCTTTTTGTAAGCATATATGTCAAATTCTAAAGAATAATAATACATATACACTTCAAACACACATATTTATTACTACATATTCCTGTATTTTTAAACCTCTATAAGTGAGAAAAGCCACTCCTGTATCTGTATAAGAGAAAAACTTGGTTTAGTGCAAAATGTCCCTATGTGAAAAGGAGATTGTGATCCCTCAAAACTCTCGATTATCCAGGTTTGACTGTATTTTAGATTTAGATAGAAATAAATTTGAGTTAAAAAACTATTTCAAATGTCATTTTTCAGAGGATATGTACCTTGGAAAATCAAATTCATAGAGTAGAAATGAACATGATGGAGGCAGAACACATAAAAAAAAAATATTGCTCAATTAGAAGTAGCTTGCTAGAAGACAGTGTTCATTTTGAGAGTTCTCTTTTAAAACTTGAAGGAGATATTCAAAAGCAGGAAAAAGAAATTCAGCATCTTCAGGTAGATTGTTTGGACACTTTCAATTGCTGCTTAGATTTAATTCATCATATCTTCTCTTAATATTTCAATATGTAATTGACCATCTAAAATGAATATCGTATTTAAGTTGTAATGAAATTTCATGTCTTCTGGATAAATAATGATTTCAGGGTATTCATAAAGAAGCTCTTGAATTACGAGACATGACAAAAGGTACTCTACTGAAACAAGAAATAATGGCTCTAAATGCTGGTAAAAATCGAGACAGACAGTTGGTGGAATTTAGGTTAGTGACGTTTTGAAGCATTAACAAATGGTTGGCTGAGAATATTTTTTTTTTTTAATTGCCATCACCCAGGTGTTGAAATAAACAAATAAACTAGACATATGCATAAGTATGAATTTATCAAAAACGTTAGAATAGCGTCTCTCTTTCATTGAACAAATGAATAAAATTAAATACAGTGATTTTTTTATAATAATATTGAAATTGAACATTATAATTCTTCTTTAATTTGTTTTTTTCCCTTATTTGTATCTTCTTAATGATATTTAAAATGTAATACAGAGCACGAGTAGAAGACCGTAAACATGAGCTAGAACGTCTTGAAAGGCGGATTTTCCCATCTGCTCGAGCTCTTGTTCACCAAGATTCAGCTAGCTCCTCTGAAGTAACACAATCTATGGCTGAAGAATCTGCCACAGCAAAAGCAACAAGCATGTTGGAAGCTGCATTTAATAAACTTAAGGAAGCCACCGGTAGGATATAAACAATTGACTGCTGCAATTGACTTTGAAGAATACACATCCAAGTATCTGTAATAACTGCATGAATTGTAACAACACTTTCAGGAGAGACTGAAATAGATGAAGTTCTACAAAGATTTCTTTCGCAACGTGAAACAATGTCTCGATTAGCGTATTTAAGAACAATTACAGAAAAAGAAAAAAAAGATTTGGAAATGAAAAAAGATTTCATGGTTGATGAGTTGGAAGCATTCAAATTTGCAGCTAGTAAAGACAAAGAACAGTGAGGGTCTTTGTATTATAACATTTTATAGAATATTATGATTTTTCATGTGGTATATTCGTTTTTGTTGGTAGAATTCTTCTTTAATTTACTTGAATTCAATTTTTGCAGAAATATGGAAGAAGTTGACAAAGTCAAGAGTCAATTACAAGAACAAAAAAATAAAAGAGAAAGAGCGGAAGTGGAAAATCAGAACACTGTCATTACACTTTTAAAAATCTGTAATATTCTATATGACATTTGCAAGAAGCTTGAGGTAGTGTATATTAGTATGTAATCATTCATAGCAAGGCTAATTTCATGATTGTATTAAAGTTCTTGCATTCTGACCGTATTTTGAGTGTCAAGAATGGCTCTGAGGGGGACCATGGGGGCCATGGCCCCCACCTCAAAAATGTACAGCATTAAAAAAATGTTTACAAAAATAATAAATATATTTCATAATGTTATATGGTTTTTGAATTTACTTTAATACCATTACCACGATTCAAAATTCAAACTATTTCTGGTTCTACCAAATTAGTAAAAATATTTAGAAGATTAATAAAAAGATTATTTAGAGATTTATTTTTAAAATTTTTATGAAATAAAGGATACAAATTGAAAGTAATGTGTTAATTAAATAGTAGTACTATAAATAAAATATTTTTTTAAAACAATGTTTTCTTAATATCATTAACATTTTGTTAATAATTATGGTAATGGTAACTCTAACATTATTATTAATACTCCCATCACACTTTGTTCTTTCTTTACTTTGATACTCTTTCATTATTTTTCACTATTTCATTTTATTATTTAAACTGACTTGTCATCCAATTTAAAGACTTCATTATTTTTAAAAAATAATTAAAAATAATGATATGCTAACAAGAAAGAGAATGGAAAGGCAAGGCAAAAAAGGAAGAGCAATTTGGAAATGCAGTCGCTTCTCAATTTGGTGTTGCTATTTATTTATTTATTAGTTTAATTATGTCGGTATTATACATAATATTACTGTTAAATACATATTTTCTTTTGCCTTCATTCATTCAAAAGGAAACTGAACATTAAACTCACCATTTAGAAGGCAACAATTCACCTTAATCCTCACTGTAAGATCTAGTTATGAGATGGCTAATCTGAAGTATTTTTTTGACAATAATTTCGTGAAGTGGAAATTTGTGGA
Source organism: Teleogryllus occipitalis (assembly GCA_011170035.1). Classification (NCBI taxonomy): domain Eukaryota; kingdom Metazoa; phylum Arthropoda; class Insecta; order Orthoptera; family Gryllidae; genus Teleogryllus; species Teleogryllus occipitalis. The sequence continues at coordinate 298,862 of BLKR01000250.1, read as the reverse complement.
ATCACATGCTAAAGATTCAATTTGATACAATTTTATTTTCAGAGAATGGATAGTACACCAGTACCAAATAAAACAAATGATCCTAAAGCTGGAAATGAATATATAAAACTTCTGGAACAAAAATTAAGTAGCACACTTGTATATATTAGCCTGTGTAAAGAGACTGAGAATGCAGAAGAAGCAAAGGTAGGATAAAATACATGATGGTATAGATGTCTTTTGTTTCTTCAGTGTTTACTATTGTAATACAGTTTGTATTATATCAAAGTAGTGTTACCCAGGATGAGATTGGTGTACCTTATTATTATGATTATACTTGAGTTGCTAGGTTAAGAGGTGATGTATGACTATTAACATTGCAATAGGAATTACCAAAGAGTGTCACATTTCCTTTTCTAGTATTTCTGTACCTTTCTCTTAAAACATGATGGTCTTTGGCAACTCTTATTTACATTGTTTATTGCCTTAAGTTATGCCTTACCCCTCTCTGCCTGAAATAGTAACTACCTGTACAACTCAATGTGCATTGGTATGTCAACCTAGCAGAGGGGCAAATCTTGTTTTTTGAAACAGTGTAGCACCAATCTCTGGCTTCCAGTGTTAACTGAAAAAATCCGCTGCCCTTGATCCCCTCTACATGCCCTTTGCATTTGAGCCCTTCTTCTCTGAAGCATCCTTTATAGAGGAATATCCTCCATAGAAACATCCTTTTCATGGGTTTGCTTAACTGTTGTGTTTTGTTTTTTTAATGGAAGTTTTGTTACAATAACATTCTTTGGTTGCTAATGAACTAGATGTTGATGCAACCTTAAATAAATAAATTTAAAAAAAATTCTTATTTAACCACAATTTGTAACAAATGAAATATAATTTTAAATCTTTCCAATGTGCAATAATATAAAAACATTGAGAATAATTATTGAAACCTGGAGATAATAACAAATAACTCAGAGTCCATAGAATCTGTTAATAAGATAGAGACTTTGGTTGAAACCTTTAAATAGCCTAAATTGATATGGAGTTAATGTTGCCTCGTGGGTTGTTCCTGAGTTCTGTTGCCTCATGGGTCGGTGCTCAAAATGTGCATATTTCATCATTTTGCATTGGATTATATTACTACTACACTACAACTTTCACTGAAATAAAAATTTAGAAGAATGTAATTAATTTTGAAAATTAATTTCTTACCATTAAATGATAGAAAATTCATTATATTTCAAAGTTCCTTTCCGAGAGACAGAGATACATGAAACATCTTTGGAAATAATAGAATTGGAAAGAATGAAGGAAGGAAAGAAAGAAAGAGGGTAGGAAAGACTGAAAGAAAGAAACAAATAAACAAAAAAGGAAGGAAGAAAGAAGGGAAAACAAATAAACAAATTTTATCATATCATAGAGCAAGGAAGATACATCATTTCTCTATGATTATACATAGAAGTAGAATGTTTTTTTTAAGCATCTTGAAAATTTCATATCTATGAACAGCTAGTTGGTCAGACATTTGACTAATGACTAGAATAATTCGTAGAGCTTAGTAATTCATATATCTGTAGGACCTTACAATTATTTTTAGTTCCTGATCATCTAGAACAGTGGATTGGCACATTCAGCCAACATTTTTAGCTGAGCATAATGTGATGTTTATTGCAGTGGCTTTGAAAGTCAGAATTTGTGGATTCAAATTAATTCCACTAATCCCCAGGGCCAAAATTCAATCCCATAGACATCAATCCCATTGACATATGGAGATTACAACTTTTTAACCTATTTAAAATACTTAGTTAAAATGACCCAAAGAGTGTACCAAAAAAAAAAGTAACAATTAATAATAATATGTAAATGATACATTGTTTTCATAATTGTGATAATTGCTCAGGAAATACCTTCTTTGAAGAAGGAGGCAGAAGAAGCCTGGATGTTCCCTACTCCAGCAAAACCAGCAGAAGGCAAAACAGTTGGACTTTTGCCTGTATCAGAAACAGACGAGGAAGAAGATGTCCCATCAAGAAGTTATCTAAAGCGTCAAGCTCAAATCATTGTAGATGCTAAATCAAGACGTAAGCAATTCAATTTTAACAGAGGAAGGAAATAAATTATAAAATAACAAATTATATACACTGGTTAATAATATTGTAGCTATTAATATTATGTACTTACAGTAAGTTACTTTGTTTTCTTGAAGAGATTTGTGATATTTTTTGTAAATTTTACTTAGTTTGGGTTGAAGTTTAGAAATGTAATCAGGAGTGCATTCCCCTTTGGTACAAGTAGCTCATTCTGCAGGCTCTTTTGTTGGAGGCCCCATGTTAATTTATGAATTATGAATTGAATTAATTAATTTATGAAGGTGGTATCTGCCATTCACCATGTTTATAAGTTTTCAGAAATTGTAGTTTGTGATAGAGTGTTAAAAATTAATTTGTTTGTTTCAGTAATTGATTAAATTGTACTGATATTAACTCACAAAATTCATTATTTTTGATTGCAAATATCTTCATGTTTACATCTATTTCTGGAGAAACATCTCTGCTATTTAGTGACATTACATGCTTAGCAGACCATTTTTCTCTACTTGATAAAGTTGCAAAGCAAAATATTTCTTCTTCAAATTCAAATGATGAATACATCATTTTAGAAAAAAAACTTCCTAGTTTAGCTCTGATAGCTATCTGTGTAGATGAGGATCTTTAACTTGCTCTTGGTAATTAAACATTCACATGCTGATTTCAATATGCCCAACACTATTCTTGGGATATACAATTCTATTATTTGAAATGTTATACATTTTGAAAGGTAAGGATATGCCATATAAATAAAATGGTTTAATATTTTAACAATCCACATTTATGTATTACTTACTCTGTAGAGTTTTGTGAGAAATCATGTTATTTCTAAAATTAATAGTGTAGTAATAACTTACCTTCCATTTATTTTAATTTTTTCCTTTTCAGTAGTAATATCTGGTATTATTATTATTATTATTATTATTCATTCATTTACATTTCACTTATTCATTTAAACACCATCACCCGATATACAACTGTACTTATGAGTAAACAAAAAATCTCATACACATAATTACTTGATTTATATAGTTTTCAGTTTTCAAGCAAAATTATTCACAAATTTCTTCTTTACTTTTCTTGTAAATTGATGTTTTGAGATTGTTGAATCAATGTGTTATTTATGTGCTAATCTGCTCATATGGTGATGTGGTAAATGATATAAATTTGTTGAAGCTGTTGGAATTGTAAGACTTGATTCAATATCTTCAAATCATAAGAGAGAACCTACCAATTAAGTTTTCATAGAAAATAATTGGAGTCTATGTTATCATTTAAAACACTATAATTATGATATACTCTTGGCAAAGCCAATCCAAATTTCCATGCTCGTAGTTTTAAAGTTTGTGTTGAATAGATTCAAGTTTGTTACAATGAGTTATATAGAAGGTAACCTGATTTATGAAGCATATAGAAATAAAGAAAAAATATAAAATAATATCCTAAGTGTTTGTAATTTGAAAAATTCATGGTAATCTTTTTAGTGAAACCAAGTTATTTACTTGCTTTCGTGGAAACACATTGCAAAGGAAAATCAAATTTTAAGTTTGAATTGAAAATAATTTCAAGATCTTTAAATTCAGATAAAAATTCCAATTTCTGCCCATTCAAAAAATAATTAAACATTAAGGGATTACTTTTCTGGGAATATCTCATAATTTTATATTTGTTTATAATTAAAAATAATTTATTGCTGTGATTCCATAAAACTAGTGAATAGAGGATAAATTCTTTACAACCATAGACAGGTATTATATTTGAGGATGTAAATTTAAAAATTATAAAAGGAAAGATGGAATACAGTACTTTATGTCATTTACAAAAAAATAAAAAAGAGAAGACACTCAAGAGATAATCCCTGAGAAACTCCTGAAGTTACAGTACTATTTCTTGAAATAAAAGACTTAAACGAAACGTTTTGTATTCTATATTTGAGGTAACTTTCTATACACTTTAGAGCAATTCTTCGTCCTCTGAATGTATGTAGTTTTTGTCAAAATAAATTATGACTAACTGAATCAAAAGCATTTGAAAAGTCTGTACAGATCACAAAAACATGGTAGTTTGCTTCCAATTTCTCTAGGAAATTGTTGGAAATTTAATATGTTGGTAATGGTAGACCATTTTCTCCTGAATCCATGTGGTTCATTTATCAATATTGGACAAATTAATGTTTCAGTTATTATTGCTTCAAACAATTTTGGATATGGTGCTTAAGTTGGATATTGGCTGATAATTTTTTATATTTGCATGCTCATCTGATTTGTGAATGGAGGAAATGCAACTTTGTGTCCATGTGATCAGAAATATACTTTCACTCAGAGATTTAGTACAAAGAAAATGAAGTTTTGGAACTCAATTTACATTTAATTTTTTAATTGTTGAGTAAATATCAAATTGTGCAATTTGTACAATTTCCAAATTTACAATAGAGTTCTAGATTCATTATTGAAAATAATATTAGTAGAATCTGGAGTATCAACGGCTTCATAAGTATCAGGAAATAAATTAACAACTCGTATCCATCGTATTTGTTCAAATTGTAACTTGTATCAGCTCATTCAATAAACCACTGGAGCATCTTTCATAATTCTTAAATTTCCCAAATGGTTTAATTTTTTTTTTTTTTTACTTATTATTACTTTTTTTATTAACTTTTTAGTTTTATAAATGTAATTCAAGTAATTATCATTTAACTTTAATTTACATAATTTTCAAAGTTTGGAAAAATAAAGGTATTTGTAAGTTGTGTCTGCAGTTTTCATAGCTTGTACACGAAAAGTCTATCTCCAAAGTCAACAACTTTGATCTGGTTTTGGCACCTACCTCCCATATTTCTGTCCCATAAATTGTAACACTTTCAGTTAAGGTAGAGTGAGGCCTTTTTTGGTAGTGTTATTAATATTCTTATTCTACAACATGCAGTTCATTGCTTCACATTTTCTCAAACCAATTCTTCTTTCTTGGCTCATATCCTTTCTTCTGAACATAACACGCAAGTATTTAAATTTTTCCTGTTTCTTTTTCATTGTATTTTCTAAAGAGATATCTAATTCAGTATTGTTACCAATGACTAGGTATTCAGATTTGTCCATATTTATTGTGAGTTCAGGTTGTCAATAAAATATTAAATGATTTTACATATCATGTAATTCAGATTGTCAGTATCTTCAGCAATGACTAACTGATCATCTGCGTACAATCTGTTATATTGTCTCTCATAAAAGCGATCAATAGATGGCTCAAATCAATTTCTCGAGAAGAAAGAAAACTAGTCTCAAAAAATTAATTCCTCAATGATTGCAATAAAAACTGCTAATTTAAAATGATATTTAGTTTCATTAACATCAATATTTGGTGTTTGTTATCAAGATAAAAATAAATATGAAGAGCTAGATGATAAGGGTCATTTTGGACAGTCAGATTCTAGAATAATACAATTTAAATTGTCTGGAAAAAATAAGATCAAGACATTTATTATCTTTATTTAAAACATTATTTATTTGACAAAAATATAAATAATTAAGTAAATGTGAAAATATAGTACAGGATTTAATTTCATTATTTGAATCATTGATCATCTTACAACTAACTTCACACTCATCATTTATCTAAATTGTGTTTGATAAATTATAATCACTCATTTAGTAACTAGTGGGCTACTGAATGGCACAGATTTTCTCGGGCTAATTAGTTTTCTAATTTCTTTGGTCTGAGTCAGCTTGACTGACCCACTTGAAGCTCTGCAATTTTGAAAAACATGAATTATTTTTAGTGTACTTTAAGACCCTACAACATTTTCAAAATTTTCTCAAAAATGACTCCAAATTTCTTCTTTAAAATTCTTGTAAGAATAGAATTATAATTACAGAAATACAGGAAATAAAGGTGGCATAGGTCCAATTCTCACAGTTAACTTTGAATTTTCAAAAATTGCGAAAGATTGAAATTTTTTCAGCGTCTTCCTACAACTAAAAAATTGATGATAGAGATTTTTCCTTCAAATGAAATTTGTTCTCCAGATTTAGATCATTCATTAAGGTTGTGTACAATGTTTTAACCAATTTAGTAGTTTTCGCACAATATTGAGTGCAATATGTTCAATATTAAAAAATATCAAAATAAAATTTTCTCAAAAACGGCTCCAAATTTTTTCTTTAAACTTTTGGTAGAGATAGTATTTATTGCATTGTATATGTTGACTTCGAAGCCCATTTTGCTCTATTTTTCTTTTTTTTCAAAAATTACATAATTGTAATTTTTTTTACTTGTCTCTCACGTTGTTAATCTTTACATTAGCGGTGATTTGTTAACAGTATTTACAAGTATATTATCAACATGATTTATCATGTTGATCTTGACCACGTATTCAAACATGTTTGGAGAATTGTAAGAGGAGGCCAATAAAAAGGCTGTTTTTCTACAATGAAAAACATTTTGGCATTTTATTTGGTCTACTTTATGGCTATAAAATACACAATATACAAAGTAGTAAGTACCATGCTCTCTTAATCATGTCTTATAAAGTTTCCTGAAAACTCAAAAACATTCTGTCAAAATGAGCTCAAATTTCAGAAACAGTCACACCATTTTCTAAAAAAGTCTCCAAATTTTTTCTTCAAACTTTTTGTATGAAAAGTGCTAAATGCTCTCTTTAAGATGATGTAAAAGCCATTTTGCTATATTCTTTTGTTGTTGTTTTCTCAAAATTACACAAATGTAATTTTTTAATATATTTCTCACGCCGTTAATATACACATTTTCATCACTTTGTATATATAAGTGCCTTTGTGAGTGGAAGTGCTTCAAATTACTTCCAACGAAGTTTTTTGAAAACTCAAAAGTTTTCTGTGAAAATGAGTGTCAAATTTTGCATTTACACTAATGCTTAAATGTCATTTACACTAATGCTTAAATGACATCTTCTTCTAATTTTTCAACGACAATTTCCATATAGCATAAAGTTTTACTCTTCTTTAAGATTCTTCAATTAATATTTTGATTCTACCTTAAAAAAAAACGAAATAGTGAGAAAATTTGAAAAAATTTAGTTTGGGTGGTGATAGGTGGCAACTGGCAAGAGGATGGGACAAGACTAAGCTAAGACAAAGCTAACCTACACCAAAGAAATTAGAAAACTAACTAGTGTGAGAAAGTCTTTGCCATTCTGGAGCACCACTAGTTTCATTATACCTTCATTAAGTTACTTGATTTTCAAAAATTGATTTGAAGTGATTTTAAATTTTTAGTGATTTTTTTTCCATACATTCTGTTTTTCAATACAAGCACTTTAAAATTTCCTTATTCATTTACATATTTTTCCAAAATATTAGAAGTTTTCACATGTTATTGGGAAAAGTCACAAATGGGTTATCAATATTTTCTTAAAAATGGCTTGAAATATTTTCTTTATATTTTGTATACAAATAGAGGTCATAGACAAACATTTTGCCATCAACCAATTTTTCAGTATCAAGGACCCACAAAACAAGGATTCTGTCTACACAAGTTGTTAGAAGAAGTAATTTACTATATGTGACTACAAGGTTTATCCGCTTTTACGATACTAGGGTTCCCGAATATGAGTTTTTCTGTTGATAAAATCGTCAATTTCTGTCACAGCATTACTTCTCTTTACTGTGTAATACTTTATCTTTACTGCATAAGTACACAGTAAGACAAGATAGTAAAAACAAATGATTTATCATGTTGATCTTGACCACATATTCAAATATTTTTGGAGAATTGTAAGGGGAGGCCAATAAAAAGACTGTTTTTCTACAATGCCAACATTTTGGCATTTTATTCGGTCTACTTCATGGCTATAAAATACACAATATACAAAGTAGTAAGTACCAGAAATAACATTCATCATAACCTGTTAATTAAACAAGCCAAAGTAATGATGTACGATTAACACATAGCTACAGCAAAAATCCCATTACACTAGTAAAACTTCCTCCTAAGGTTCAGGAATCCACTAACTAAAGAAAATCCACCAGAACAACTGATTACCAAAAATATGCCTGTAACAATAACGGAAAAAAGTATCCACATTTTCATAGTTCAAAAACAAATATTGAAAACAATGACGAACTTTTATAAGCAGCTAGCCCTGTAAATTACTGTTCAAAAAATAACAGATCCTACAACTCTCGTACATAAATGTTTGAAGTAGTAAAGTTCACAAAGAATAAGGTCTCACTTTCATCGCAAAATTCATAATTATGACACTAGACAATATAAAAGTTTACATGTTCCTCCTGTTGAAACAACACTATTCCCCAAAAAAAAACCTTCGTAGAAGTTATTGCTCTATAACATACTCTCTAATGTAGCTGGCCCAGGCTTCTCAAGCTAAAAATATACAAATACATACACACCAAATTTCATTTTGAATTATATACGTAGAAATAGATACTATTTTGACTGGTCAAACTTAGCTTGTACTGTATAATGTGACATAAATTATTAGTAGTGTTATGTTGATGATGATTATAATTATAAAGGCCTAATGAAATGGGAGACAGGGGAAATGTTTCAGGAGACAAAATCTGATACAAACCAAAATATTTTTTTTAAATCAATCTATATTTTTGATTTTACTCATTTCTCACTTTCCACTCATTACAAAAGACAGCTTCATAACAAAATTATAATTACACAACAATAAGACAATTATAAAAATATATTTTACAGTATTGTACAGCATAAAATTAAAACTATCAAACAAGATACAGTCTGTAAAAGGACACAAATTATGATGTATACTATTCATTCATTTAAATAAATGTTTCTCATAAATATACATAGATGTTTGAAAGAATATTGTAAATACAAATTATATTGACTTTAATAAATTATCAAAATATAAATTTACAATTTGTGACAAAACTGACATGACTTGCTCAGCTACACTCATGACACTGAGGGCCAAAATAATTAATACAAGATATTTTTGGAATTATAATACTTAAAAATTAGTATTGAGATGTACTTTGTCTACCTGTACCACACACATGTATTCTCAGAAATATATGAATCTGAAATTAAACTACTAAAGAAAACACACCACAACATTCAAAAATCTATTCTCTTAATCGCAAGGAACATCTTCATTCCAAGTAGGCCCAGTAATATACATTTCTCTCTTGCACATCAATGTAATGTATGAATTAGACCACAAAACAACACACACTTTCAAACAGCTGCCACAAATTTCACTTAGTTACCCAGAGGTAGCTTTCACAAATATACGAACAAGCTGAAATCAATATACAGATATGTATATCTACATTACTAAGTATGAATTATTTTCAAAGCTTTAGCTGTACACACAAAAGTTTCATTTCAACATTTGGTTTGGATTGTAACTTAAGAGAAAACATTTGTCACAATGTGTTCTCTAGCAAAATCCTATAAAATATTACATTTAAAAATGAAAGTAAAATATCTCCAAATGAGATAGATTTCCACACAGAGAGATATATTCTAAAAGTACACAAGCACAGTCCTTATGATAATTTTCTATAAAACTTTATGGAATTGGAGAGAAAAAGAAAGAGAAGAATAAAAAGGATTATCTAATGGCAAAATTGAAATCAATTAAATGAACTTAACTATCCTCTAAATGTAAGCATGTGATGTAACATTGTAACTAACCCACAGCTGTCGTTATCTTTTCTCCATTACGTAACTAACATCAGATACGTTCACTGTACATCACCAACAAAACAAAAATAAATATAATCACAATTATACTTCAATCTCCAAATATATTTTCAAATACTCTGGACTCTATTTAATTTGTTGAGGATAAATAGGGTTATTTGTACTGGATAATTTGGAGTAACATTTTCCCCTCCTATTTAAACAAATGTTAAACACTTTTTATTAGGATTTTTAAAGATTACCCTCAAACAATTCAGTAACCAGATTTTACAAATTTCAAAAGAAAATAAATGATTTAAAGTCCCTCCCCCCCAAAAAAAACTGTTTTAAACCATCAATGAAAAAAACAACAGGGAAAGACAAATCACAAACATCTTTTGATGAAATTTATCTAGATATGTATGAATGAACTTGAAGCAGAAGGTCCGATGCATGAAATGTTAATGGAGTTTTGCTTTTAAATTTTCAATTTTATCTATTTCTGGACCAGAGACAAGTCCTTTCATCTCAGATACATATGATAAAACTAGTAGGTTAGTGCCTGATAGTTTTAATAATTAATTTGGTAAAATAAATTTAAATTGCTTTTATTAGATCATGTTTTGGTTTCATTGAATTTTCTCTAATATCCCTCAGAGTTTTAATTAAAAAGAGTCCACTGTAATATCTTAGCGTAATGAATAGCTATTTGATGGGCTGGATCTAGAGAAATTTCTCTAAAGGATGTTCTCTTAAGACAGGATAATTTGACTAAAATTGATGCCAGCTTATACCATTGGAAATAGTGTTGGTATACAAAAATTCTTATAAATCTGACCATTCAAATGATTCACAAATATTTCTTAAAAATAGGTTGAATAAAAACTTAAGAGCTGGACAAGAAAATGGATAAACTGACAACACAGCAAATTATTGTTATTTTGCAAATGTATCTTTTTATAATTTGCCTTAGGAACAGCATCAACATGCATGATTTGATTACGCTTTTCAATTTTGATACACAGATGTATGAGATACCAACCATGCCAAAATCACCCATGCTTTATGCCAATGAAAACTCGAGATAAAAACAACCATGCCTTATGCGGAATATGAACTTGCAGCCTTCTAGCAAATATAACTGCAATATTGTGTTACAGGTGTTTGATGATAATGTTTTGAACAATTGTTTAGCCAATTAATGTCCTCTCCTTATCATATCCCTGTATCCTTCTCATTCCTCTATCATATGCTACCAAATAATAAAACAAGAAACAGCTTTTTCATCCAGCTCTTTAAGGAAACCAATTCTTCAAGTTTCCTATGATATGAAAAAACAATTTCTATATGAAATAACTTTTTTAACAATTTTCAAGTCGGACATTCACTCTACATTCAAGCACAATTACATTAATTGTTTTGATCCTAAAGTTAAATGGGTCAGAAAGACTTTCATGCATAACTTCCACAGCTGGGTTTTGGTGCTTAGATTCAACTTAACAAGTGAAACTTTCATCCACATTGTTTTAACAGAAGCTCTCGCAAATGCAAACATTAGGTCACTCGCACATCTTCATGAATATTAAGAAAATCTACAACATATTTAATAATAGATGAAATAATACATCCTACGAATGATAAACGTTCACAACAAAACCCACATAAAGACATTCTCAGTTGCTGAAGTAGTAGAAAATAACTAATTAACTGCTAATTACTTAAAAATTAAACACTACAATCGGCAAGCTGCATAATTCCATGAAAATACAGTTGTTTCATACACACTATTATGGCCCACAGAAATTGAAAAATATTTTAGTAATACATTCATTTCAAGAGGAAAGTCATTTTTATTTAGGAAACAGAAACTGAACAGTCTTTATCTCAACAAAATATTATTTTTTTTCCCTTTTTTTGAAAATGTCTTAGGAGGGTTTAGTTAAATGTGCTTAGACTCTATGGTTACCAGCACAGAAAAATGTTACAATGCATGGAGGCTTCTTTGAAGTGATATGACACATATGAAGATTTTTTGACAATAAATGAAATACACACACTTAAAAATAAGACATATACATACAATACACGGCAAAGATTTGTACATTGTAATAAAATTGTTTCCAATATAGAACAATGCAAGCAATAGTTTAATTGTTGGTCTCATTCCACACAATCACAACACGGTAAGCTGACATTGTATCACTAGTTTCATGATATGCTTGTAGACAATTTCAACTGACAGACAAGATCTCTTTATTACCTCTGATAAAACCAGAGAAGATACTGATGGTCAAAAAGAGACCATTCTCAAGAATGAATTTGCATTAGAATTCTTTCTGTTTTTCTATGGCACACAGCATTCTTATGTATATGATATATATCATATAATATATATTCAAATTATTGCAATCTTCCTTCATTTCCCATAAAACAGTTAAACAGTTTTAACAACATACACAGAATTTGATACACCTCACAGATTTATATATACAACTGTATATTATTTGATGGGCATCAAATTTAATTAGCATCACTTTCTCACCTTAAAATTAAACTTAAAAAACATCTATTTACAAATAAATGGCAACATCACAAATACAATGTAGTTATTGTGAGTTTTAACCTGAAATAAATGTATTTACAAAACGAAATAAAAGCTGCAGTAAAGAAATGGAAGGAAAAACTTTTTCTCTAAAATATAATATTTATAAACACTTGTAACTTGTGTAACAAATTAAGCAATTATAATGAGGCAAAGAATCTACTAGGACAATAAAAGTAATAAAATTTTGATGTATTATTGTTTCTCTTACAAAGTAGAGAATTGCGTTGTATGACTTCACAGAGAACTCTTTGTTGAATATATCAAGAATGTTCTCAATAAAATAATGTGCTCCACAGATAGGAAATATTCGTTGCACGAATTCATTGTGCATAATGGCAAAAAATTTAAAAAAAGTAGTGCTTTTTCAAATACTTACTTATAAAAAATATTTACTATCTTAAATGATTAATGTTTATCATGACCTGTGAGTTTAATATAGCAATACTGATTCAATATACAGCATGTACACAAAAAAGGAATTCATTTTCCACAATATCAAAATAGCACTTTCTATTCAGGTGTCCACATAACATACAAACACAATCTAATGTCATCATGTAATTAGGCCTTAAATTACAATATTGGGTTTTGAGATACATCTTGCTATCAAAAACCCAAAGAAAATGTACAAGAGAAAGAGAAAATGGTGGAATGATATTTAACTGCTTGATAATTAAGCCTGTAAATTTCTCTTATTTTAAATGGTAATAATAAAATCTTTTTATAATTATTAATAATTAATAATCATAAAATATTTGTCATCAGATACTGAATTCCTTGTTCTTCATGTGCCACCAAAAATCCATGAATATTCCATCACAACCTTTTATAAAGAACAAGCACCCTATAATATTAAAGCATGGCACAATATGGCACATATGTCTAAGAAAATAAAATGAATTATTTTAATATACCAATAAATAAAACTTGAAAGATCAGTGCAATAGCGGCCTATTCCACAAAAATAAATCTCATGTTTAACATTGAATTACTTTCTGCGTTCTGACACAAAGAGTCATCATCACATAGCACAAAAATATTTTTAAAAAAATTGTGCTCCATAGGGCACAGCTCGTATTTGATACTTGAAATCCCATGGGATAGTCCATCATTGTTATCACTCCTTCCAATAATAGAGAAACTTCTCTATCACAACTTATTATGCACAACATGCTGTGTCATTCTCAATCATTTATATTATTTGTGATGCAAAACAAATGTCGCAGCGAATAATATACAATTTTATAATGGATCTTCACCATACAGTGACATGAATTCAATACTTTTAAATGCTTTGAAATTTACCATTGCTGTTGTTATGTAAAAATATGGCTTCAATTGTAAAGTCAAAATTCACGTTTTTCCCATGCTTAGTCTATGATCATTTCAAGTAGATTGACAAATTTCTTGTTATAAAACACTGTAGTGTAAGTGTAGCTAAATGAGCAAAAACAGAAGAAGCATTAGAAAATATTTTGCATCTAATCCTTTTGAAATTGTATTCTCTTTGAGAAAGTTATTAGTGAATATGTTTGAAATTCGAATAAATAGGTAATGTAACAGTTTCTTTCTTGGTCATGATCCATCATCTTTTACACCCAAAATGCCAAACAGAAACACAAATTAAATGAGATTCAAGAGTACATACATTACTTCTTTTTCAAAAAATGACACAGCACTTGCATAAAAGAGAGCAAGTACATTAAAATTGATGCGAGTAGTTTTGGTTACATGAGAACTTGCACCTTCTTATGATAATTTCAGTTTTGAGTTTTATGAGGTCTGTAACTGCCTGATTCCAAATGAATGGTACAACATCACAGAATCAGTGACTAAATTACAAAAACATCCTTGAAAATAGATTTTTGAAAAGTTTTTACAAGATATGTAGTAGCCAAAGATCTAGGAAATATGCTTGATTGACTTTTCTCACGAGTCTCTTGAAAAAAAGGAACTTGTTAAGGAATAATAGTAATGACCTCATCTTGTGTGATTGATAAACATTAACAGCAATATTAACAGAAAATCTGTCTCTTACCTCAAATTGCAAACCATCAAAGAAGATTAAGAAATAAACAAATAGGAAATCAGACATTGTAACAATGGAGGTTAAAAAAAAACCCTCCAAAAACATGGGCAGAGAAAAGTTTTACCAACTTTATATCAAGATTGAACCCAAATTCAAGTTCTTCACTGGGGTTTCTTGCCTCCTCGTGGTTTGATATTTTCTGATATCTGCCACATTGCCTCTTCACTCAGGAATTCATCAAAATTGTTAAAAAATGCAATTATTCGTTCATGTTTCTTGTATGGGTAGGCTCTATGAATGAAAAGAAAAAAAAATAAAGACAAATTATTTATCTGGAATTAAAAAACCAACAACAAGCTTTTCTTGCTCATCTTACCCTTTTTTAAATCTTTTCATATTTTCCACAATGTTGAATTGCTGCCATCTCTTCGAAAAATTAATAGATCCATCCAATAAAAGATCGTTGTTACCGATATGAACAAATGTTAGGTCTTGAAGCACAAGACCACTGAAAAAATATCATTATCAATTTTGTACAATAATAAGATTAATAATTAAATTATGGACAATGATACTTAACAAAAATTATTAAAACTTATATCCCTAGTTATGATGGAGAACACATTATGATCAAAGCGAAGGAACCCATGATGCACAAGAAATTGGCTGTTCTCTTAATGACTTCAGGGCTGGATTAATGCATTATTAGACTAGGCACAAAGTTAGGGCTCTCAACCATTTTAAAAAAATCAAAGAGCACATTAATTCATAAACAAGTAAAAATATTTTAATATTAAATTATTAAACCTGCAAATCCTATTGTTCATTTTCATAGTCATTTATGTAACATATGTTCGTTAAGAGGGCCCCCTTAATTTGGTGACGCTCATTATAGTAATTAACGAAATGAGAGGATAAAGAGGGGTATAATTGTGCAAATTGTATTTGAGTTCAAGAAAATGAACGACGTAAGGAACGAGATTTCGTATTTACCATGAGTTTTTTTTAATTCAATATTTTTTCCCATTTAAGAATAATTTAAATTATGAGAAAATGAAGCACATCTTTTCCATTCAAGGCATACATTTGATGATGTCTTTATGCTTCTGAAAAATACCAGTAATCAGTAATCCAATATCTTAATGGCCATCAACAGATGTAACGGCAGTGCCTCTTATTGGGAGGTTCTAGGGTTTGTGTCCTGATGATGGCAGGATTTTCGATAGTAGATACATGGCTGGGAAGAGTTCAGATGCTGTCTGGGGCTAGAATTCTAGTGGCCGGCTACTGTGATCGGTAGTTTTCCATGGTTTCTCTGAACAACACCAGGTGAATAGCAAAGCTTATTTAACCTTAACAAATGGGTCATGGACCATGCACAATCTTTCCTTCCTCTTGCTTGTCCTATCTTTGCCCCTTATTTACACACACACTTACGTTAAGTACACTTCCACACGTGTCGGGAGCTTAGAGCTCTTCCTGGCTGGGCTGTTTCCTCACTGGTGGGAGATACCTGGTATAATTAATACAAAACCACAAGTGAATTCGTTGAGTGGCATCTGACAATACTGTCAATGCCTTGCAAATATAAAAATAAAATAAAATAATTAATGAATTGCAACCATCTCAACAATAAAATCACCATTTTAATGAGCTGTTTGAAAGTAAAGACTTTTCTGATGATTGTTTGCCTCCATATTCTTTAATATTTTCTAAGGATTGATATATGGAATAAAAATCTAAGAATGTAATGACACAATTGGATTATTTGGTCCACCTCATTTGTCATAAATTTGTTAAATGACCTCCACTTCAGATTCAGATTCAAGATTCCTCTATACAACGTCGGACCCCAGCAGTCTTCTCTGGCTAGGAGGTGGGTGTTGTTAAAAAGAATGATGTGACCATGGTGTAGTGTAGCTAATATGTCCATGGCAGCGTTCTTCAATGGTTCGCCTCGTCTAGCCAATGCAACTGTAGCTGCAGCTGCATGGGATCTCATATACCCTTGATGACAGCATAGATGGAGGGACGCAGTCTTCACCATGTACTAGCTTTTGCCCAAGTTCTCATGGGCTTTGTAGGTCGTCTTTACGTCAAAATGGCTCAAAAGCTTGGCAATTTTGACAGTGAACCCTTGTATAAAGGGTCAACTCTAACAGTAATTAAATGTTCGACATATTTATTCCAGTAATAGTTGTCCAACAATGCCATTAGAAGTTCTGCACCCACATACATCCTTCCAAGGTAAAGTGTTTTCTTGGACATGTTGCATCAAGTCAAATTTTTCTTCTATAGCTGTGTACATTCTTTTAATGGTATTGTAGGAAAGAATTGTCGAAGATACTTTAAAGGGGATGGAAGATTACCAAGATTCACTGATTATTTTGTTTCTGAGGATGTTAACTGCTCATGGTCCTAAGTCTCATAGTGCACAACATGTAATATCCCATGAGGTGGGAGTGTTCCTCCCCAATAGAATGCGAGGTCTCGCACTGACATACATTTTGGTTTGTGGTATTTCTCCCTCCAGGTATCTCTTCCTGCAGGACGCCACCCAAGCTGGGGCAAGCTCTAAGTTCCGACTGGACTCTCAAAATGTATGATAAAGTAGTGCATGTAAGTGTAAATGTGTGTGCATTAGATGAGAGGAAGCGACATCGATGAGAAAGGGAAGCAGCACGTGGTCCATTGGCCATTTGTTATGGTACTGTTTCAGCATTCGCTTGGTATTGATTGGAGAAACCACAGTAAACTACTGATCACATGGGCCCTGCACTAGAATTCTCCTCCAGACAGACTGAATTTGACCTAGCGTTTTAGCTAGTGACGAAAATTCACCAGGCAGGAGATAAACCGTAAGTCAGCAGTGGCAATGGTTGTTCCCCTGAGACATCACAGTCAACCATTACCAAGAGAGTCAGATGATTTGAGGTTGAACTATCTTATCCTCTGAAATTGAGACAAAAATTTAACAATAAAATCATGCAACTTACATGTAAGGAATACATGGGGGTTGGGTTTCGGCTAAGGCTTGTCGATATGCTCGGAAGCTTGAAGAACTGTCTATTAGAGCACAATATTCTTTCAGTCCTTCTGTGATATGCTTCTGCCATTCTAATCTGCGAATAGGGGCTGAATCAAGTGCTGAGAGCAATGCCAGATAAGAATTGAAATTGTTGATTTTTCTCAGATGCTTCATTATTTTGATAAATTTCACAACATATCGCTCACGATCTTTTGCTTCATTCTGTTCCAAAATACGTGAACGAGCCCTAAATTGCACATAGAAAATAGTCAATTAATATTCAAGCAACAAACTACAGTCAAGTTAAGTACAAAACATCAAAGTGAAAAACTGAAAAAGTTAATAGTAACTCACCAATATGACATTTTATTAAAATGTTCAGTAAAACGAGTCAAATTGGGACTGCGTTCTTCATTCTGTTCTTGAGCCCAAATGAGAACTTCTGGAATTTCTATTTTCATAAAAAGATCTGCGTCCAAGAGCGTCATTTGCTCAGCAATTTGTTCTGATTTGAAATCTAACAACGATGCTTGTCTGAAAAAAAATACATACCATTTACAATTTTTCACACAAGACTTTTTGTTCTATTTAATACCTCATTGATGTATACCTGGTATAAATATTGAGGGATGACAGAAGGGCATTAGGAGTATTATTAAGCTTCTTTGCATTATATTTTTCAAGAATCTTGACTCTTAATGCTTTCGCCATGGTGAGATCACCACTGCAAAGTAACTGATACACAAATTCCATCAATGTCTGAAGAACTACATCATCTAAATCTGACATCCTGCGAAGAGAACATTTCGGAAATTCAGATATTAATTTTGCATCTCACATTGGCAATACCATTAAATACTTAATCACACACATCACTGTGAACATAAGAGAATAGTACATTTTTCTAACAGGGAGTCCAAATTTTTAACATTATGTTTGTTTATTTTTTTATTTGTGGCCAAACATTAAAAAAATATGTATTGTATGGTGATGGTGGAAGTGGTGTGTGTTTAGGATGGGGGAAGAGGAGAATATTAAAATTTATTGCCCAAAAGCAAAACTAGGGACCATCTCAGCATTTGCTCATTGAATCAAAGGAAAGTGGATGAAAAATCCTGTTGGAAATGTATATGGAACCTCTTGAGAGATCACTTGGGACTATACCAGTTGTATATGTGAAGTTACTTCTAATAAGTGCTTAGAAAATAAAGGTTTTAAGGAGTTTGCAATTACTGAGATACTGAGGGACTTTTATCTTTTGCTCTTTTAGAAGGAATGATCTTCAATGATTGAATGAATAGTGAACTTCAGAAATGAGTGATCTCTGATAAAAATGTCGAATTACCTTATTATACATATACTTCCAACTGTTATTTGCATTGCATTTCATTTATTTTCATTTCCCCCACCCCTCCCCGTTTTTCCCTTCTTTTTTCTTTCTTTTTTTTTTTTGGTATGCTTACTAGAGATTACATTCATTTAATTTTTTTTATTCCCTTTTCATTAATGATCCAAAGCATCAAATCAAGGATCATTAATGTCTAATCATCCAAAACCTTGGACAAACACGCAAAAAAATACTGAATATTTTACCATTTTATTTTTTTGTAGTAATTCTAAGGATGATTTTATAATGAATATATGTAGCATAATTCTTCCATTGTGATATGTAATACATACGTGAGGTCACTGACGACTCTGACTAGAAGTGAAAAGGCCTCACGAGCTGCTCGTTGCTTGCCTAAATCAGAAGAGCAACTGAACCTCTGGTGCCGATGGCAAAGCTTTCGAATAAGTTCAATTGGCGATAGGAATGTTCTGTATGTGGTCAGGAATGCTTCTTGGTACATAAAGTCTGAAAGCAACATAGAGAATTACACTTAATTGCAAAGTATTTTGTGATTGTGGAAATTTTTCCAATAATAATAAAAGACAAAATTTGGAAAAGAAAATGAAACTTGTTTTGAGAAAACAAGTTTATTATTTGAACAATCTTGCACTAATAAAATGTTGATGTTGGTTATTTATTTATTACAGTAAGCATTTTACGTACTCAAACCTCAGTTATTATCACAAAAGAATGCAAACTTTTTTGCTTAATAGCTATTTATAGTAAATTGACTGAGAAATCCTACACACACATGGCAAGATAATTAAGAAGACGGTAAGAAGAGGATTACAATGTATCATGCATATTTAAAAGGTAGTAAATAATTAGTACTCTACTGGTTGGAAACATTTAAGTATTTTAAGTGACTATTACATAGATACACCTACCCGTTTCATTTTCCTCTTCAGGGTGGAAAGCACGAAAGTAGAAATATATAAATATCAATGAAGTCATGCAAATATAATATATTATAGATGTAATAATATACACAGTAAATATAATAACATAAATGAATAGTTCCAGTTTATTTTATAATACAGATTATACATCAAGGTGTGAAGATGGTTAGGCTTAATGTGAACGTTGAATGACAGTTTCTTAGACCTGAAAAACCTCTTTTCAGTCATGCAATATGGGAGTTTGAATAGTTTTTTAAAGAAACTTTTGCATTATTTGTTTTATCTGTGAATGAAGTTGTACTAATAATATTAGTTGTCAGTGAGCTACATCTTTTCAAACTGCATGAAAAACTTTGAATTTTAAAGTGAATTTCTTTTATCAAAAAAGTGAATCAGATAAATTTTAACAGAGTTTAAATATTAAACAAATTGCAAATATTTACTATCATTTGAAAAATTGGTCTTCTGCCTCAGTCATGAAATTTTGTTTCCTATCAAGACTTTTCCTATTACGAATGATGCCGTTATGAAAATCATGCCATGAAGCGAAAGTATTAATATACCTTTGGATTAAAATTATTTTAATACATTGTCATCACCACAAAACATTCAAGTAATGACCGCGCATAGAGAATTTCTCATTAAAAATAAATTTCAGACTAACAATTTTCACACCTTTATTGCTAAAAATTCCAAATCCTAAATTCATACTTATAAAAACAGACAGGAACATTTACAAAATCAAAACAAAAACTTACCATTTTTATTTGCTTTGGTTGCATGAATAATAAGAGCGTCTGGGTGACCACCACGAACATCTGGTCCTTCTTCATCTGTTTTTTTCATAACTAAATAAGATGCAATTTCCAATTCTTCTAGAGGATTAACTTCTGGTTGAGATGGAACTATCTCAGTTTTCTTTGATGCTGTGTTTGAATTTGCCTCTGACGGTAAAGAAATAGTTTTTGACTCTTGCCTGGTCACTGGAAGTTTCTTTTCCTCATCACCAGAACTAAAATTAAGGGAAAAGAATATTAATATAGCTTTTTGTAAGTTCTACGTATTTTGTTACGAAAAATAATTTAAACTATATAGTTAAAAAAATTAAACTATGTAAATTATTAAATTATATTATAAACATATTACTTTTTCTATTAAATTAATAAATAATTTGGAGTTCATTCTGGGACCTAAAATTTTAAAAGGCAAGCATTGAATATATAGATGTGCTTGCTTACAATCCGAAAGAAAAGTAGCAAATGGCCTGAGAATTAAGGAATTATTGTATTACACCTATTTAGGGGTAAGCATATCAGGAAAAAGATGGCTGCCAAGGAGAAATATTATATACAGACAAACCAGAGCAGCAAAAAGACTTCTTCTTGTCCATATTCTAGGGATTTACAAATTTATCTATTAAAATAAATATCAACGAGAGTTGGGTTTCAATGCTAATATCAATACTATCAAAATTAAGGAATTAAAAGGAAAAGGATCAGTCAATTGAAGAGAAATAATACTATCCAAAAATACCTGGCTAAAGGGGATTAGAAAGACAATGAGCACATGTCATGAAGATGACTTTAACAACAAAGGAAGATGGGCTACAGAAATGGTATCTAATAGAGACAATCCATTCATCATCATCATCATCATTGCATTTTCAATATTTTTGCAAAAATAATGGATCAAATCAATAGATCAAGAATAAATGAACAATTGTAACATTCACATGAATTCAGCTTTACAGGAATTGTAATTATATCATATTGAAATTACTCAAGTAAACAAATATTAATTATTGTCCTGGAAGAATATTTTCAGAAGTATAGAACTATGTAAATTATGAAATTCTTAAATTATAACATGGAGAATGCAATTTAAAATATTCTAATTCCGATTTGGATGATGTATTCTTCTACATTTAATAAAGGAGAATACCTGATAGGTCGAGACTCTTCTTTAGCTGATATGTCTTGAATAGAAACAGTTGGAGGAGGTGACATTGGTGGTGGACTTGTGGCAGATCTGACACTGGCAGTGCGGCTTCGTTTAGGGGGAAGTGCAGGAGGTAGACCAATAGGTTCCTTGTTAGGAGACGGAGATGTTTCAACACTGCAACAAAAATTATTTAGCCAAGATTTTCCAAACAATTAAAAAAATTATAAACTCACTAAAAAAATATTTGCAGAGACGGATTTATAAATTATGCCTTTTTTCTTAAGTTTTATCCTATTTTTCTCAATTATTTCACAGGTGTCATATACAATTCAAGGAAAACCAATACATATAATTCTATTAATGATATAAATAAAAAAAAAAAAAGATGTACAAGGAAAACATAAACAATAAAGTAGTTAAAACATTGCAAATGAAAATCTGGAATATTTTGCTCGAATTACATTACATTGTATGTAAACTGCTTTGGTCCTTTCTGTGTAAAGTACAGATGCTTCAAAATTGAATGATTTATTGCAGTATTTAGTAATACAAGAATGAACGATTTTGCCTAAAAAGTTTTACAAAGGACACAATTTCACTCAAACACAAATTTGGAATATTTTCACCAAAAAAATTAATTAAAAATTTACAGCAATTGAAATGATTACTGTTCATGAAGAGTATAATAATAATAATAATAATAATAATAATAATAATAATAATAATAATAATAATAATAATAATAATAATAATAATAATAATAATGAAGAATTGAAGAAAAAAAACACACTAAAAAACAACTGTTTGTTCTAACTATTAATTTCCCCTAGTACTGTGAATACAAATAGCATTTTCCCCAGAAAATTTTACTTCCTGTTAATAGTTTTTTTAAGATAAAAATCTCTGAGTTAATAGTTATCATCATCATCATCATCATCACTGAATTAATGAGTGATGGAATTTACAATGATATAATTTGAAATGGGCTATGACAGTATTTAATGAAGATAGACTATGCTTCCAGATATAACTACAATCAAATTTAAATGATATTAGAAAACTAAAATATAAATACAATTGTTAACCTTGTAGTTTGGATGTTTTTTTCTCACAATCATACATTAAACACCTCTGCTTGCTCTACCCACTTTTCTCTCATCTGCAATATGCTCTGTCTTGCAACAATGTTGCCCAGATGCATTGCATGTTGCATTGTTTCAAGTAACAAAAAGTTTGGGGTGTAACCATTTTTGGAATAAAAAGGTGTTTATTTTATGTTGCTCAATAAAATGCACCTACTTACTCCTGTGTTTTTAGCCAAACACATACATTCATAGAAAAACATAAATTTTTATTTATTATGATAATAAACAACTCACTTGTCTACACGAGGAAATGAAGAAGTAGTAGTACTAGTAGTAGTAGTAGTACTAGTTGGAGGAGGAGGAGGAAACATCTGACTACTATGAGATGACATCACTGAGAAAGAGCATGACTGAGTTGAGGTCAAAGACATTTCTTGCTGTTGCCATTCTGCTTGTAAAAGGTTGTAGGTGTGAACAGAATGCCGTAGAAACTCATTGGTATTAGCATGTGAACAGTTACCAAACATCTCCATGTACGCCATAACTGAAAAGAAAGATAAAGCCTTTCGTTATTGAAATTTTAACATTTAATTCAATATTCAGCATAATGTTAAGTCTGAATACTACAATCTGAAATACATTTCCTGCTCAACATTAATTAATATATTAAAGATAAGGGGTAGGGGTGTAAACGAAATAATTACAGAGAGCACAAGTAGAAGTACTAACAAACAGAACTTTACAACAGGAGACATTAGGTTACTGAATTTATTGGGATATATGAATGATAAGAACTATGCATTAACAATTTTCCCTTATCAAAGTTCACACTAAA
The DNA here is from genome assembly GCA_011170035.1 of Teleogryllus occipitalis. Taxonomy (NCBI): domain Eukaryota; kingdom Metazoa; phylum Arthropoda; class Insecta; order Orthoptera; family Gryllidae; genus Teleogryllus; species Teleogryllus occipitalis. The sequence goes on along the minus strand of BLKR01000250.1, from coordinate 275,337 downwards.
AGACACTCACACATTCATATGCCAATAATGCGAAAGAATATAACTAACTTATAATCATAAGTATACCAAACACTCAATAATAAAGTAACACATTTAATTTTAATACTCTGGGATTTCAATTCCTAATTTATACAAAAATCAAATCACAAGAATATGTAATAACAAGAAGTGATGAAATGAAGCTAGTAAAACACTTGTGCAAGCACTTGAACTACAAACTAGCTAGCATCTAGAATCAGCAAGCTGAAGAGCATACATCTACAGGAAGAAGGAATACAATGCAAGTGCTTACAAAAGTGAAAATTTGGGAACTACTTGCTGAGTTGAGACATGTATTGAGTAAAATTAAACTCATAGTGAACTTTTCATGAATATATAAGTTAATAGAAACTAATTAGGTAATGCCAAAAATATCTAAACTTGCAGGAAAAGATACAAGCAAAATATAACGCTACAATTTACAGCAATGTTTATCAAGAAATTTAACTTGAATAAGTTTCTAAAAATAAATTTCTAAATACTGAGGAGGACACATAACATTACAGTCTACAAAATATTTTTTTTTAAATCAAATGTTATATACAATAATGAGATTCACATTTTGCATGTGTATCAAAGTAACTATAACTGTTTCTTGTGTAATATGTTCATATGCCATGAAAATTACCAATGGAACAATGTGCATAAAACATCAAGTACAACATAGACAAAGATGGAAGAAATAAAACAGATGAGGAAGAGCAGAAGAGAGCTGGAAAAGTATGATCCCACAGAGCACTTACCAGAATATGCCACAGACTGGAACACTGAGAAACAAACATAAGTCTTTTAGTCACCAGCCCATGTGAAAGGAAGCTTGTAAGTGTTGGCTGTGTGAATGAACCTGAGTATTATTGTGAACTAGTTTTTAGGTATGCTCATAATTTCCTTGACTGTTTCTGAGTCAATTAAGATTATTAATCTTTGAGCTCTAAGCTACCTATGAATGTAATCTAAGGAAATATATCTAGGAAGGATGAGATTAACTGTACACCTCTATATCTACTTAGAAAATTAAAAGTTCCATTGTATGTTGATGAAAATACAATAATAATACAACTTACTGTGCTTCTTCTTGAGAGGCAAAGGTGGTGGTTTGTTGTCTGGACTGCGACAAGTTGTTTGCTGCACAGCTTGATGGGTGCTACAACTGACAATTGTACGTTGCTCTTGATGGCTGCCTGCAGCTAGATCAGTTTCGTCCATTGGCACATTGTCATACTGTGATACCTGTCTGTCTTTTCTTCTCTTTGAGCGTGTCTTTTGGGGTAACATGGGAGGACTTTCTGAGGTGGAATCATGAACTGGAGATAAACTTGGCATCTCCTTGTCCAGAAGGGACAATGCATCTTCACCTGAACCAACACTAGTGATAGAGTCTGAACCAATGGTTACTAAACTAGAGGCTGCCATTGTAGATTCACTACGGTGCACTATTGAGGTAGAAATGGAATCTGAGGAAGTGAGATGCTGTGTGGTAGTCAGAGATGAGGAGCTAAAGTTAGTAGTTTCAGAAGTTGAACTGGTTTTTTGAACCTGCCAAGTCTTGCTACATGATGCTTCTGAGCTGCTGAAGGACACACTACTTTGTTGAGAAGATCTTGATACAGATGAACTGAACTGCTGAGATGAAACAGAAGAAGCTGTATAACTCTGGCTCGAACTTCGCAAAGAATGCATTGAAGCAAAACCAGATTCTGCTTGAGATGAGGAAAGATGATCTAGTTTTCCAATTGTAGTGTCAAATCCTGAAAATATCAGTAAAAATTAAAATAACATTGTACTTCAAACAAATTCAACTTTATCAAATAACACATACCGATAGTAGTTCCAGGAGGAATAGGAGTCAGTTCAGTATTATATAGAGGCGATTTTCTGGTAGGATCCAGCAGAGAAACAGGAGGTTTTTCTGGTGCAGCTAACACTTGGGTTTGTTCTATAGAAGCATTGCTTGAAGAACTGTCCCAACAATTACAAGAACTTCCATTCAGCATAATTGCTGACCCTGTTAAGACAAAAGTATTTTAAAAAAAATATTAGTTGCTCTTCTCTGCATTAATTTTTGAACACGTTAAACACAAGAAAATCTTTTCATTTGTGATTTTCTGGTACATTTAGATTAAAATTTGAATGTAAAAACATCATACACATAGGCATGCACACACGTACACACACCTCAAAAATGTAACACAAACTTAACTACGAAGGGGACAATATTCTACATGATAACCTGAAATCAACTTGAATTCAGTTTAATTCAAATAAGAAAAGCTGTAACACCTCAACTTTGGTGAGAATATAAATGTACACATTCTCTTCCGCAAGTACTAAAATGTTATGATACAGTAGAAAGATTACATCTAACTGGTAAGAAGAATCTTGAAGGGTTAAAATTTATTAGTAAGATTTTTGACAGATATATGAGTGGTGGATTTATGAATAGGCAAACCTAGGCACATGGCTACGGCGGCAAGATTTGGAGGGGCAGCAAATTTTTGGTGCAACTTTTTTAGATAATGATAATTATTGAATGTTAAATTAAATTTAAAAATAATATTTTTATATAAAATTGTATGTTTTTTATAATATTGTTAAAGCTTTGGAAAAAAATTTCCAACAGGATTAGCTCCAGTTTCTTCAAAGAACTGACCTGATACATTGTTTTCAAATATTGATATTGCATTTCGGATGTATTTCAAATTGTCCATTTATTTCAAATTGGTTGAAAGGCTTTTCAGTTTTGAAGAGTGTCAGAACTTACTTAAATCAACAATGGGCTTTAAACAAGTACAACAAGTAGATTAAATTTACTTTCCATTTTAGCATAAAAAAATATATTTTACTTCAAATAGGTTGTGGTACTATCAACAAATTTGCAAACCAAAAAGTACAATGAAAGCAATTATTATGATACTTCATAATACATTATTCATGTGTGATTAAAAACAGTTTTAAAATAAATTATAATATAATTTATTTGTAATGATTAAGGGGTGGATTTTGATGACCTAAAACATCACCAAAAATGATCAATAAAATTCTCTTAAAATGTTTTAAAAATGCCCTAAAAGCAAACAAAAATGACGTAACAAATTTGATCAAAATCAGTTCAGACTAACAACTTAAGCTGTTGGATATGTTACTGATGTAATCGAGGCTTAATCCTTTTGTTCAAGTGAATTCACCTAACAAACTTTTGGTTTGGACTGTTCTTTACAAGAAAATTTCTGTCTTTAGTCATCGCGAAATTGGCTAAACTGACGGTGGTAGTGACTGGCGTCACAGGAACATGATATTACATACTCCCAATGACTGACAGTACAACTTATGAAAGAAGTAATTGAATAGGTTTCTCAGGAATTCTGTAGGGAACATTTCTTACATCTTGTAAATATTATTTGAAGCAAGAACCATTCAAATGACATAAGTATTGAAATCATCGAAAAATTATATAAAAATGATGGGAAATGGTTAGAAAATGACTTATTAGTCATAATTGACAAAAAATGTCTTATAAAAATGGGCAATTTCCTTCTGTCTTGGCATAAAATTAATGTCTATACTAAACGGCATTGTTCTAAAGTGAAAAAAAATAAAAATATTTCATTAAAATCCACCCCTAGTAATTATAATTATAAATTTTCTACTTTGGAACACTTGAATCAAAATTCATTAAATTAACGGGGGGGGGGAGGTGATCACCAGAAAAATTTTGCATAGGGATGCAAATTACATAAATCTGCCATTGTGTTAATATTGCAAGATGAACAAATTTGAGCAGTGGAGAAAATTATGTATAGAGAAAATAAAATAAGTATATATAATACATTCTACTTATAATACCTTGAGCAAGAATATTGTCACTAGCAAGGACAGTGTCTTCAGAAGTATCCATGAGAACTTGAATTTCCTCTTCTTCTCGAGAATGATTCAAAACAGAATCTAAACTTCCCGCTGATGCACTAAGACATGAAGAAGTATCTTCAGGAGATTTGCTACGCAAACTTATCCGATCGAAGCTGGCAGCTAAGCCAGTGTTACTGCTACTGTTTAATGTATCAGTTAAACTGGAATTTGCAGCACTGTCATCATGAGCTGAGTTGTCTATATCTGCAATATGTTGTTGAGAGGCAGACTGACTCTGATGCGATTGCTGAGATCTATTGCGTCGTTTTGGAGGTAAAGGAGGAGGCTCTCCAGTTGGGGCATCCCCAGTGTCTGTTGTGAACATTCTGAAAAACGAGTTACATAATCTTCAGAAGGGTGTACTTGTTGGTAAAATAACACACAGATAGAGGAAAGTTATGCCATCACACAAGCATGTATTTACAAGAAAATAGTATCTAATATACAGAACAACAAACATGGTGCCTACTAGGAAGGAGGTAATTAAAAAATGGTAACTAATGGTTGTTGATTTTTTTCTTACAACATAATTTTGTCAATAAACTATGCCTTTGTTTGTAACATTTAAGGTCAAAAAGTGCATTAAAAATTATAAGTAAAATAGTAAATACACATGGCTGGCTTCATTATTTCATTCATCTTTGATTGAATAATTTATCAATACATACATTTTATAATTTATAATTAATGCTCAAGTTACTGCTGGGGTCAGTGCGAGTATCTCCGTGTAAAGGATTTGATGTTTGAAATCTTCAGAGAACAAGCAGGATTTGGATGGTGCCTTTAGAAGTTTGTGTATCCAAGGAACATTTTTTGTCAATGGATAGTTAATTTAATGTTCCTCAAAAATAGCTTAGGGGTAAGCTTCAGCTGGAAACTCATAATAAAAAATTTGTAAATTAAATTTTTCTGATATGTAAGAAACATTGAAAATGAATTTGTATAAATGATATGATTAAAGCAGGGTTAAACATTGACCTGATGGCACCAATAATTCAGAAACATATGCTTGGTTTTTTGGGGAGTAATCCTTCAGTTTGTTGCAATACTATTTTCTTTTTTCCAATGGTGCCTACTGGGAAGGAGGTAATTAAAAAACTGTAACTAATGGTTGTTGATTTTTTTCTTACATGATTTTGTCAAGAAACTATGCCTTTTATTTAAAAACAAAAAAATTAATTTACAGAATAAGAATGAGAGCGTTTTTCTTTCCAAAACATCTCTAAGATAGGCAACAACAATTGAGGCTATCTTGAAAATGACTTGTACAATCTCTTAATATGAAACTTAATTATTTTCTCACATTTCTGTAGTAATCATTCATTTACTTTGCAATCAAGAACACAGTCACTTGAAGTTACACGGATAATATAATTTTATAGGTCAGGATTGTTATCTGTTGCTCACTACTCGCTGAATCTTGAGATATTCTGATTCGTGTTCAAACAAAATACCATGTAACACAAGTTTGTGCAAGCTGGGATGGATAGCAAAGGTAATGTGGAGTGACAGGAACCACCATACATACCTTCCAGGTAGTGGAGGTTTCGGCGGAGGACTCAGATCATTTAAAATTGACTCTGAGCTTTGCGAGTGTGGAATGGCGTTCTGACCTGGCCTCTCTAACATGGATGAGGAGGTCTGCTCCAAAATCTGTCTTTCACGAGGGGTTAAAGGAATGTCAGGTAAAGAATTGCGGTGAGGGAGATCAAGAGCATAGGCTGAGGAACGGTGATCAGAATTAGGAGGGTGATAATGATTCACATGATTGGCAGTGGATTTTATTGTTGTTTCTCGATTGGCAATTTGATCTTGAGCTAGGGTGACAAGATTCTAGAGTAAAAATAAGAAAAAAAAAAAAATAGTAAATTCATTTCAAATCTCAATTAAATTACTTAGAAAACACAAATTTAATGTTTCCATGTATCCTTGAGGAGGCTATTATTGATAAGGTAAATACACAAGAGAGGAAAGAAGTATGAGAGACTAGGGCTAAATGATCAGCTTTTTTAATCCCAATTTTGACAAAGAAAATAAAAGATTAATGTAGAAGGTTCAGTCTTTAGAATGGTTCTTTTCCATTACGTAGCTGATTGTACAAACACACTACTTTCATAATCAAAATTTAGGAAGGTGGAATGTGAAAATTGATACCTTGAAATTCCTGGAATAAATACAAGTGCTAAATTTTGAATTTCTGATAAAATATTTATAAAAAGTTAAATTTTGGATATACATTTGTATTTACAAGTTATAATACTCTTATTTTGACTGGTTTACTTTAATCTAATGGCACTGGACATATTGAAGAATTTTGCCACTGGTTAAAAACTGTTTTCTTTTCATTTCGGACTTCATCCTTTCAGTTATGAATTCATTTATTTTTCCTGTTTGTAAAATGACCCTTTTTCATGTTTAAAGAATGTTTGTTTTTTGACTTGTGCTATTTGTTATTCCCTATTTTAAACAATTTCTTTCCAGTTTCTGCACTCAGATTAATTTCACCTCATCTGTGGAGTGTATTTGACAAAAAGTTTTCCTCCATTATAAATACGAATTTTTGAATTTACAATTCGATGCACAGCAATTGATACGAAATGCTTCAACTCTAGCTCTTATCTATTAAGGTAACTATGAATACATTTATTAAAAACAACAATTCTCATAAAATTTTCGACTTTTCATTTAATTTTCATGAGGTAAGGTGGAAATCATAGTGACGATTAACCCACAACACTCAATGTCTACTTATCTCCAAACTGTCATTTCGTCTTCGAATGTTCATAAAATAGAAAATTTTCTATGGAAGTGATTTAGATATTGAGTTTGTCCAGAATTCTTCAATCATATTTTCACCTACGTACTTGAAATTTTTAATTGAAAAAAGTTGCGACTAGAAAGACTGATAATTTTGAGGAGAGAGAGCTTACTTTTCACATCCGCAAATACATTTGCTGTTATAACTAAATAAATCGTACAAGTATTAACATAAAGGAACAAAACAACTGGCAGTGATGAAATCATCTAAGATATTTAATGCTTCAAAGACAAATTCTCAAGACTGACAAGTTCTGGAAATAACATGGGAGTGACCACTTAGCCCTATCAGTCAGTTAGCTCTGGTTTCCTCTATATTCTCAGGTTACAATACTTCACTTTTACCTGTTCTGAAATATTGCATGATTTTACAAACAACAGATTTTTTATTTCAAAGTTCCAACATGAATTTCAAATTCAGCTAATCACTTCTTATAAGATACATTTTTTAATTACTATCACATAAATTTATCAGCAAACATAATGTACTACTTGACCTTACGATACTGTCAAACAAATCAATATTTAAGTTTTAAACACAAAAAGTAATAACTAATAAAGTAGGAGCTGGAAGACAATTTAATTAAATTTAAATATAAAATTGGAGATCATGAAGATATTAGAAATTAAAAGTAATTCATCTTCACTATTGACTCGGAAGAAATACTTACTTGCACAGCCTCTTCAACAACTTGAACAACTTCTGAGACATTTTCTCGGGCAAGAGCTTTGTCTCCATGCAGCAACACATCATCACATAACTTGATTAACTTGGCAAGACTTTGGTAAACTTGATTTGTAGCTGACAATAGAGTTGAACTGTTAATCATAATATATAAATTGTATTAGAATAAATGAAAACTGGAATAGTGGAAGTCCTAACGATTATTAAGTGACTGAGTATATGTAAACATTCATATGTGTGAGTGAATACTTCTTGTGTACTTCAGAGAAGTTTCTTTACACACAATCTTTTTAGACACATGAACAGACTTAACAACTTTTGGACTTTAAAATAACTTTACTGCATTATTAATTATCACACATGTTTGCTCAGTTAAATTAATTTTCAATATTTTCATACAATCATAGACCATTTAAAGACTTTAGTCCAAGGCCTAGACCCAGCAATTTTATTGAGTAATAGTATAGTTCTAATTTCAGCAAGTTTTCTTACGCAATTGTTTTAAAATCTTAACTCACCTTTGCTCATTTAAGACATACATCTTCAGCACACCATGGATAGTAGTAACAGTATCCAGAACTACAGTCCCATTTCCAGGTAGCATTTCTAATTTGTTCTTGCTGACAACATCTCTAAAATGTTTTAGGGCAACATGAACCTACAAAGAAATATAGAAAATATTATTTACACTCACAAAAGAGGTAAAAAAAAATATATTTAAAGAGGTAAAAAAAAACAACCTTTGCAATGCAACAGTGTTTTATTTATATTACAGAAAGCTCTAACTATTCTACTGCCAATCATAAGCAATAATAATAAAAAAAACTGGAAGCTTATAAAAGCATTCCAAACTATAAATTACTATAACAAGTTTTAAATAATTTTATTTTTTTATTTTTTATGAAATAAAATCATTTCCTTATAGTGTAACAAACCCACAGAACCATGAATGAAATATTTATTTATTTATTTATTTATTTATTTATTTTACGTCAAAAAAACAGTTAAAAAGTGCGTATGACGTGCTATGGGGAAAAGTGAATTGTGTGCACATTTTCAAAATTCTGTGACCCCTACACTTAGTCATATACTACTTAAATTTTGAATTTTGAAAGGGAGAAAAAAAAACAACAAAAAAACTCCCATGTAATAAAATCTATTTTCAAGGATAAATAAGCAATAAATTTTGAATTTTGAAAGGGAGAAAAAAACAAACAGAAAAAACAAACTCCCATGTAATAAAATCTATTTTCAAGGATAAATAAGCAATAAATTTTGGCTCTTATTACTTCCTGCCGTGACAACATGGAAACGATAATTTGAATAATTGTATTTCCCACTGAATTCTAGAAGACGTGCACAGAAAATGAAGTTACATTTATGTCCAGAAGCAAAACAAGGGGCCATCTCAGCATTTGCTCAATGGATCAGGGAAACTGGATGAAAAACCTGATCGAGATGGGGGTATTTGATTTTTTCATACAAAATGACAGTAAAAACTGTAAGTGACGTATGGGGAGAAGTAAAAATATCTTGTGGATCTAGAATTGCAACAGTTCAATAAGAAACCTGACTTACAAATGTGAGAATAATTGTCTGTTAGTTATAAGTTTATACTAATACTGAAAAGTAAAGTTTGTACTTGTAATAAACAAATATTTAGCCACGCTGAGAATCAAACACCACCGCTCAGATGAAGTTTCTCAAAACTGAAAAGTATTCTGAGAAAATGAACTCAAAATTATGCATTTTTAGAACTGGCCAAGTGACATTTTATCAAAAAGGACTCTTATATTTTTATTTAAATGTTTTGCACAGATATTGCTAAACACACTGAATAATGTAACACAAATATTGTATGTATGTAACATAAATTTAATGTAATATATAAGTAAAAGAAATTAAAAAAAAACATCCAATTCACACAATTCGACTGCTTTTTTATTTCTTGGTTAATTTTTCTTTCAGAACAGATATATCCATTTTTTTAAAAACGTTTGTGAATAATAAACAGTTTACATACTTCTGGAGTGTTTATATGCTTCTGCAATGCGAAATTTTGCTTAGAAAGCGTTAATTCAAACCAACTTTTGAGTGCTTATTGCGGCTCAGTCATTCAGAATATACAAGTAGTTTATTAAACAAAATATGCTTATAATTATCGTAAGATTTTATTTTCGAATTTTCGACGTCCCCCTCGGACACACTGTATATGTACATATTTTGCATTTTTTATGACAATAAATTCGGTTCCCTAGTTATAACGTTAGAGAGTTAGTGCTACCTGGAAAGTTCAAGCACTATCGATCTTCTGCGCACGCGCAGTTCACGTTTCGCAGCATTTTAGAGCATCTGCGCATGCGCAGATCGATAGCGCTGTCCGTTATGGCGTGAACAAACTCTAGACAGTAGGGAGTTTGTGCACACTCTAACGTTAAAGCACTAGCGATCTTCTGCGCACACGCATTTTAAGTTACGAGTTACGCATCAGTTTTGTGCATCCACGCATGCGCAGAAGATCGAGCAGTGCTGTCCGCTATGGCGTGTACAAGCGCGCTTCCGTTAAAGCAATCGAAAGCAGTATCGATATCAATAACGGGTAAAATCGAGAAAGACGAGAGTAGAGAGTTTGTGCACAACTTAGCGGGCAGCAATCGAATGCAATCTCGATCTTCTGCTTTTGCGTAGATGCACGAAGGTGATGCGAAACTTGAACTGCGCAGGGTCGATAATGCTTTCGATTGCTTTAACGTTCGAGTGAGCACAAAATTGTAAATTATCATATTAAAATATATATTATATTTTAATTATCAAAATTATATATATATATATATATATTATATATATATATATATATATAATTATAATACGAATTCTTATATAAAATACGTAAAACAGAAATGAAGTACATATGTGGATATAAATATACAACTAAAGAAACATGAGTAGAATAAATGTGAGAAATGCATTTTCATTCCGTAATTAATTTTGTCAACCAAGGTATTCACTATTTCAGTAATATTTCAGAATCAAATATTTTCTTCACACAAATAATGAGTCAATTTGATTGACATAACCTACTCCTTGACATAATAATACACTGACAAACCACATAAGTTAAGATCCACCCAATGTAGTTTGACAAGACCCACTTTCATTGAATTCAGGATTCAAAATTCCAATGACCCATTGCACTCACGCTAGCAGACAAAATTAAAACGTATTAGTTTTCTAGGATTAAGGAACCTAAACTTCGGATATCTGTATGGAAGTAAATTACAGAAGTCATCTTATTTAATGATAACTTAACACTAGAGAGGTGCTTCACAGTGCATGGGTGTGGTTAAAGTCACGTAATCGAATCTTTTGGAAAATTTTTAAGCAAGTGAAGAAATAAAAATAATGCAATTAATTTACTAAAAAATTCTTCATATGAATTCCGATTTATATCATTCGACCAACTAACTAGAAATGATACAAATCTTTTATTATTTTATTTCATTTTTAATGACATTTCTTCTTCTTCCGTAATAATTCACTTAGACCTGATGAATGAAGTCACTAAGCACTTTACAGACATTCACTGATACCATGGATGAATACTAATTGTGTTAATCTATGCTGATACTTTGCCAATTTCTTTTGAAGCCTTTACTATGTATCCAATGAATTACAACTGACGATGATTTCGGGCAATTGAAAACTGTGAGGTACTAGCACTAATTAAACTTTAATCAAAACTATTGACAAACACGAAAAGACAGTGCGATAATTACACCATGGATATCGAGTTAGAAGCACATTCTGACCCTGAGTTGAGAACAAATTCCATATAAAATGGCAGAATGATGGATTTCCATGCGATATAAGTCGCCCGATAAATCCGGCGAAATAGCGGGGCCTGCCGGGGCCCGCTAACACTTACAGAGTTCGATTTCTTGTTGGCGCATGCGCAGAGACTCAAAAATGCAGTTGATAGCTGGCCGCTAATGCGTGCACAAACTAAAAAGTTTGTGCACCCTTGAACGTTAAAGCACTATTGATCTGCGCATACGCAGTTCAAGTTTCGCATCAGTAGTGCATCTGCGCATGCGCAGAAGATCGATTGTGCTGCCTGCTGTGGCGTGCACAAACTCTCTACTCTCAATTAAAAAGTGTTTACACCCTCGAACGTTAAAGCACTATCGACCTTCTGCGCATGCGCAGTTCGATTGTGCTGTCCGCTATGGCCTGCACAAACTCTCTACTCTCAATTAGAGAGTTTGTGCACCCTCGAACGTTAAGCACTATCGATCTTCTGCGCAAGCGCAGTTAAAGTTTCGCATCATTTTGGTGCATCTGCAAATGCGCAGAATATCGATAGTGCTGCGAAACTTGAACGGCGCATGAGTCGAAGATCGAAAGTGCTTTAACGTTCAAGAGTGCACAAACTAGAGAGTTTGTGCACGTCATAGCGGGCAGCACTATCGATCTTCTGCGCATGCGCAGAAGGTCGATAGTGCTGCGAAACTTTAACTGCGCATGGGCAGAAGATCGCTAGTGCTTTAACGTTCGAGAGCGCACCAACTAGAGTTTGTGCACGTCATAGCGGGTGCACTATCGATCTGCGCATGCGCACAAGATCGCTAGTGCTTTAACGTTGGAGGGTGCACGAACTGCCTATGAGAGCGCGGCTCTGACCTGCTTGACGTGGGCGTGCAGGTCGCTGAGCGGGCTCTTGTCGGCGGGGGCGGGCGCGGGCGCGCAGTCGGGGGCGTCGGCGCCGCCGCCCGCCTTGGCGCCCGCGCGCGCCTTGGGCGAGTGCGGCGAGCAGGAGCGCTGCGCGCCTCCGCCCGCGCCGCCGGGCGACCGCATCTGCGACAGGATCTCCAGGAAGTCCTCCTTGAAGGAGCGCGCCCGGCGGGCCAGTTTGCCGCCGCGCGGCTTCGAACCGGGGCCCTCAGAATCTGCAACACACATCAAAGCAAATGCTGAGATGGCCTCTTGTTTTGCTTCTGGACATAAAATGACACTTCATTATCTGTGCACGTCTTCTAGAATTCATTGGGAAATATAGTTATTCAAATTATCGTTTCCATGTTGCTGCGGCAGGAAGTATTATTCCTTGACGAAGGACATCATGGATAAGAGCCCAAAATTTATTGCTTATTTATCCTTGAAAATAGATTTTATTACATGGGAGCTTTTTTTTTTCATTCAAAATTCAAGTAGTATATGATTTAGTGTAGTGATCACAGAATTTTGAAAATGTGCACAGAATTCACTTCTCCCCATAGCACGTCATACGCAGTTTCAACTGTTTTTTGACGTAAAATAAATAAATAAATAAATAAACATCCACACGCGCACACGTCACACACGGAGAGAAATGGTGTAGCGCAATGTACTAAACATGTTCAGTAAGCGGTCATATAGTAAACACAATTTTTCGTGTCGGAAGATTCACTAAACACGATTTAGTTTCTTTAGTAAATCAGGCAATAGAAAAACGTTAGTGAATAAACTAAGAGAATTGTCAGTGGTACTATACTTGATTCGTAGATAAAATCATTAGGTGAGATCTACTTTAACGTCGTCACAATAAATACTGCTTAGTAAGCGCGCGTTCTCAGCAATTTGAGCAATGCAAATTATAGAGCCCATGTTAACTGGGAGAAATCAACACTGTAAACGCAATATACAGTATTATACGCTAAATAAAAGGCGTGTTTAGTTTTTATTAATTTTAAATAATTGTGTGTTATATTCTACACTAATGGAAGAAGTACCGTTGGTAGCGAATGGTCGTCAGCCAGTTCGGAACTGCTCTGTTGGTTAGGGTCTTCCTGGTAATCGAGGTTAAAGAAGTTGCTACCTGCTTGGAGGGATAGAAAGTAGTATCACGTTTCACGTTTCTGCTTAATAAGGCTTACTCAGCATCGTTTGGTAATTTATGAAAAGCAATTATTCGTTTAGTTATTTTCACTAGTGTGTTTAGTAATATTACTCGACGTATTAGTCAACGATTCGTGTGGTTATCGCCACTAGATGCCATTCGTCATGGGGTACCACCTGTTTAGTGAACATTACTATACGCGTATTAGTGTGTTTAACTAAACAGCAGTTTCGTGAACGTGTCTAAGCACTTTGTTCTTCCAAAATATACTTAAGTGTACAGTTCGATCTACTCCCTGATTAATTGTATGAACTAAACATTTCTCTCCTTGCACGCACTGCCTTCGCTAGAGAAAAAATTCCAGGCTGCCAAAGCTGTAAACTTTCGTGTCCACAATTTGATGAACTGTCAGAATCATTGGCAGTTTCCGGTGGGCTGACTCATGGTTCTGTGTTCAAATCTGTTGACATACCATAACTGCTAGTTACCAGTACGCTGGGTGCAAATCGGCGATTTTCTTCCAGATGAGGACATTTAATGCTCCGCGTGAGCTCACGAATAGAAATATTGTTGAGCAAAGAGATAACATCTTCGCTTAGGCGCACAGGCTGCAAGAGTCGTACCAAAGCTTTCGGGAATGTTTCCTTGTTTTTAATTTTCTTTATTTAAATTATTTGATTTAAACATTTTAGAATGTGGCTATCATAAATGAGGCATCTGGATTGTGTCCTTGATAAGGGAAAACTGTTTTCCAGCAGGTGTTGCGAAGCACTCCAGAGAGAGCAATCCCTGGCACCCTGGCTGGAGGATCGAACGGAATCCCTTAAAATTCGCGTAGAATTTGCGATGCAAGAAATGGATATGCAATATGTTTGTCGACGGTTCTTTCGTTCCTGTAATTGAACCAGTTCCGCAGGAAATTCACTTTTTTCTGATATGCTCATTGTCAGAAGAATTACCGGGAAGGCAAACTATAAAAAGGCACTCTTACAAAATGCGAATATAGTTTTCTGAAAATTCGCCCACTGAGATAGAAAAATATTTATCAAATTGTCACTATTCAGTGAACGTTCAAATGAGTCCGACGAAGAAATGTATATGTGATTGTAGTAGGTTCAATTATACTTTCGTTCCTCGCTGTTATTTCCAGAGTTAGTATATAATGCTAAATCTGCAACTACTTCTGCCCCACCCCATCAAAAAGCCGAAACTCTTTTGAGGATTCTCGTGACATCCCCACACAGTACTACAAACAGAAGAGAGAGCCGAGGTTGGGGATCCGGTGCCGTTGCGAAAGAGGCCATTCAACATCCGGAAATTCCGTAAATATTTCATACCGCCTTCACCACGCAGGTATTTCTGTGACCGTTCGTGTATGAGAGAGAGTGAATGAGAGAAAGGGACAGATAAGAAGATAGAAAGGGGAGAGTGAAAGGGTGGAAAAGGGAGAGAGTTGAGAGAAGGAAAGGAGAGAAAGAGAGAGGGAGAGAGGAAGAGAGAGGAAGAGCGAGAGAGAGCAAGAGCGAGAGAGAGAGAGAGGAAGAGCGAGAGAGAGAGAGAGCAAGAGCGAGCGAGCGAGATAGAGGGAGGGGGGAAAGAGGGGGAGACGTCACATGGCGAGAAGCCGCGATGGAAAGAAAAACTACTGTAAAAGGTCGCGACCCAGCCCTTGGCAGCCAGACGTCAAGGATGAGGACACGAGTTACACTTGACCGCCAACGCTTTTTGCGACGACGGTTGTTTACACAAGGACATAGCAACGGCGTGCGGACTACGAGTCTTCACCATGTCAAATTGTAAGTATAGCGAAATGTAAGACGCACTCGAGAACTCTATATATATTCTACATATATATATTCTACGTATAACTCCCACCGCTTGGGGGACTTAGTCTTTCGGTTCAAGTGTTTGGAGGAGGATTGGAAACGCCTACCAAGTTTCCAAGCTGCTCAGCGGTACCCTCATCGTTGAGGGTTACATTAGGGTAGCGCTGGGCAGGAATCCCAGGACTCTTTGAATCCGTTCCGACTCGACATGATCAGTGGTTCCCACTCAAGGGAAACTGCGTAGGGATTCGACTCGACCCCGGAGTGATGCTTTAAAATGCGAGGATCTTTTCACTCAACGAGCCTCAGAGCAGAGATCTGTATTCTGGTGAATGCCTTTTCAGGTCCTTGGGCGAAGGACCTACGAGTTGAGCAGTCCAAGGAGGTCGGGTTCTTGCATGAATGCAGATGTCAGTCGGAGGGATGACCGTCGAGAAGCGTGTCTTAAGTGTGTGTGTGTGTGTGTGTGTGTGTGTGTGAGAGAGAGAGAGAGAGAGAGAGAGAGAGAGAAAGAGAGAGAGAGAGAAAGAGAAAGAGAGAGAGTGCGTGCGTGTGTGTGTGTGTGAGAGAGCGAGAGAGAGAGAAAGAGAGAGAGAGTGCGTGTGTGTGTGTGTGTGTGTGTGTTTGTGTGTGTGTGTGTGTGTGTGTGTGTGTGAGAGAGAGAGAGAGAGAGAGAGAGAGAGAGAGCTAGGACGATTGCGACGGAGCATGATGAGAGTCGCAGCACTCAATAAATGTGTGAACATCTATACACCGGTGTGTTGAATTGAATCCGGCAACAAAACGCGTTGCCATTTACTGCCCCACATCCCAATTCGGTGTCCGCGCCTGCTGCCCACTAGGGAAGCAGCATAATTGTCGATATTTTTATAAAATCATCGATTTATGTAACATCGATATTTTGAATCCTATGCTTTTTAAAACCGATGTAGTGTTAGTTGTTTTTACGTGGTTGTTTTTAAATGAAAAAAATAGTGTCATCATAACAAAATTCTATAATAATTATCAGATATCCATAAATTGAATATTCTTCAAATCATACTGACGGAGGGTGAAGAAAAAATAAAATCGATTTTTCGTCAACAAAGAAGCCTGTACTATTTTCGAATTATCGAAGCAGATTATTAAAGTTTTGCTAATTATACTTTTTTGAGTTTGTTTTGTCAGATAAATCTCAGATTAAAAAATAATAAACGAAACCACTTCCAAATTAAATCCTCCCCGCGCGTGTAACTGATGGTTACTTATCCAGTTTTAAAAGCATTGATGTTTAGTAACATCGATGATTTTGGGTCGATGTTTTATTAAATTTTGAATATGCTGTTTAGAAACATAGATGTTTTGTTGTCGGTGCCGTCGCTAGACATGGGCAGACCAGGCGATCGCCCGGAGCCCTGCAAGTCAAGGGGCCCGATGATGGGACGGATAGGAAAAAATATTAAAAAATTGTAATAATATAATTTTATAAGTGGCAATCTGATATTTCATTAATTTTTTATCTTAAATGTAATTCTAGTAATTACTTATTAAAAGGTAGGACTCTATGAAAGGAATCAAATGACGCTAACATTAAAATAGGTTCTACTGAAATTCATTTTTATTACTTCATGTATTTAACAAGACATTTTATTGAACACTAATTAATATATTATTTTTAGCGTTTTAAGATCACCATGGAAATTGTATTATTTGATTACTAAATAATTCACATCTTTAATTTTTACACATTTTTAAGTTTTTCGGTCTACGTATCAGCCCTGCCCCGGGCTCACAATTGTCTAGCTCCGGCAGTGGGTGTGGCGTCCCTACTGTCTGCCGCATGCGTGCACCGTCGCATCGAGCGCCACTCGCGACGGCGCGGCGCGTTCCCAGAAGCTGCGACGCGGCGCCGGAATTAGACGCCTCCCCCGGGCGTCGCGACGCTCCGCGACGCGTCACGCCAGCGGCGCCGCTCGAGGCGTCCCCCACGCAGCGCATTCTGGAGCACGGAGCGCGCCTGCAACTCTCTTTAGACGGGGTGCGAATCGTCCACATGCTGCAGAGATGGGACCGGGAGCGGTGGCTCAGTGCATCAACTGATGGCACTGCAGTGCCTCTGACCGGGAGGTCCTAGGTTTCGTGTCCTGACGGCGGCAGGATTTTCGACACTAGCGTTTCAGCTAGGTCGAATTCAGTCGCTGGCTGGAGGAGAATTCTAGCGGCCAGCTGCTCGGATCGATAGTTTTCCATGGTTTATCCGCGCAACACCAGGCGAATGCCGGAGCAGTACCCTAACAAACGGGCCACGGACCGCGCGCAATCTTTTCTCTCTCTTCCTTGTCCTCTCCTCACCACTTACACTAACATGCACTACACTACCACACATGCCGGGAGACCAGACGGGAGCTTAGAGATTGTCCCGTCTGGGGTGGTGCCTAGCTGGTGGGAGATACCTGGTTGGAAAACCTCGACGAACACCCGAAATAGCCGAAGACAGGGTCGGCGCCGGATCTTGCCATCCAGCGAGGGAAGAAGTCGTACCCTGCCTTTATAAGTAGGAAGGTTGCTCCAATGGCACAGCAACATCCACATTTCAAATTGGCGTATCCACCAGTAGATTCCACGCGAAAAGAGAATAGTCCTAATCGCAAGATATATATAATTCCCAGCGATTCGTCTCCCTCTATTGCCCCCCCTCCAAATCCCATCCTTAAAGTTTCCCCCAAACACATATCTAAGATGAAAGACTTCACATTCTACAATTGCCTAACAGTGCATACACTAAGCGATACACTAAGTGCCACATTTTTATTAGTGGAGGCAGCAGGCAACGCATTTAGAGTCCAAGAGGGCAACGCATTGAGGACCTTTGACTATCCTAAAAGGTTCTCTGTACGTTTTTGCTCCCTGAAACTCGCGGTCTCTACTCGCATGAACATGTTTCCAATTCGCAAAGCAAGATCATCTCGCATTTTAACTGTTTTTGACGTAAAATAAATAAAATAAATAAAAAAATCATCGAAACCACCTACGAGATATTATATTTTTCTTTCGAGAAAAACTTACTGATGAGTAATATAATTGAAAAGCTTAGGGCAGTAATCTTACCAGCTCCACCAGCCACAGGAAATCTCCCAGCACTCGTAAATGTTGAGATCTCAATGTTGGTCAAAATGTAGCTTGCTGTGCAACTACCTATGTATTCTTCATATACATGAAGGGCTTGGTTCAGTAGCAATAGGATCCACATTTCCACCAAAATCGTCATACACATTTACGTCAACAAGACACTTCCTATGACTGGTTTCTCTATATTTGTCCCTGCCCTATGCCCATCAACTGATCAAGCAAATCAGCCCTAATAGACGTGACCTTCGGCAGAACGAGTCCTCCCGAAACGTCGAAACTCGAAGAGATTTCCGTTAACGTGACTAAAACAAGATTATCTAGACGCCGCGCGTTTTCACATTCCGATGAAGACAGGTTGCTTTGAGGTATCCAAAAGTGACCGAGTTGTTAGGGGGAGTAATTTATGGAGCGATTTATGATTTTCTTTTTGTCGCTCAATACCGCACGACATATTTTGTAGATTCGGATTGTGATTATTCTCGTACTTTCATTCATCGAGCTTTAAAAATAATTCAATTCCCTGGCTAAGGAAACAACTAGGAGAAATTTTGATATTTGTGCCAATGGTGCAAAGTCATAAAACATGACGACATTTTTCAACCATCTCTCAACCCTCCACTCTATATCCAGAAAATTGCATTCCTTTCAATTTTCGAAGTACACAAGTATCAAATCCTTTCACTACTTGACATTCTCTTCTCGAGTCTGAAAACGGTCTGTGATGCTGACGAGATACGGCCGGGCTGTTCGGCTATGTTCTCGCTACAGTGCCACTTCGCAACTGGCACCTGGCAACGCCTGTGCTCTGTTCGCTTAAGATTATCGAAAAGCTTGCAATCTTACATTTCAGTCAGCATCAGAGAAAGTTTACTTTTTTCGCAATGTACTTTAATACAGCTATTTTTAAATATGCAGAATGCCGTACTAAATTTAGCACCTTACAGCATTATTGGAATGGTCACTGACATCAATGAAAAGATGAACTGCAGGGACAGGGGATACTTTTGTAAAATTTAATTTCCGAAGACATTTAAGTTTCCTCATTTTTTAATGTAACTCCAGAGAAATTTTTAGCACAAGTTCACCAACGAAAGAGACGAATCCACTAATATGCCATTCTGAAGTATTATTTACCAAAACATGTACTTCATATTTTTGGTATAATCTTTAGTTTTTAAATCTCGTGTTCAATTCTAAATTTGATGGCAGATTCCTTTCATTCCTTCCTTCCTTCCTTGTAAAACAAACAAACAAACTTGTATACATTTTTAAGTCAACTTGAATTCGAATTAACTTATCGCTGTTCCCCATAGAAAAAAAATCTTCTTCACTTTCTCAAAAAAATAATTGAGGACAAAACTGTAAGGTTTGTCAATATAAAAGTCTTTTTTCCTTTAATGTTTTATTGATTGAAGCAGAGAGGAAGTAGAGTAATGTTCGAGTGGCATGTGGTTCACAGTCTGTACAAGCCAGTGACGCAACGTGTCATAAGTTTGTGGGTCCCCCGAGCGACGAATCCTGTCACTGTAAACTCCACCGCAAATGTTTCGGCGCACTTTTGCAACTAGAGGGCGTACGCTGTCGGGCAACCTTATTTGGCAACAGGCAGGCCGCTTACCCTCCACAGTTGATTTAAGTTTGATAAGATAGTGTACAATATGTGGGTTGCGATGAGTTCCCCTGCCCCCAGCCAATCTAAAAGCAATGGACCTTTCTTACTGAAGCAAAGCGTGAGTACCTCGTGAAAATATGCATTCCCATTCACGTTTTCCTAAAAGATAAATTTCGTCTGCACGATACTTTCTGCCTTCAAAACTTGATTTGCTACTCGCTGAACCTGTTAGGACGAATCCATGTAATGTTTTCAGTTCAACTTAGTAATGCGCATATATACAACAGACCGTGCAAGAATAATGAATCCCTAACATTCTCTACTTTATGGTAGCAGTTTATTGCACAATAATGCCTGATGCATTCTACCGAACAGCCTCGAACGGAATTAAATGTCTGACTCATACATTTACTGCGACCAGGTCAACGGCGTATTAATTCGACCCTGACGTCTTCTCACGCATTCATAAAGAAAGGTTTGAAATTGGTATTTAACGCCACGCCGAGGCAATTGACGATTAATTACACTTAAAATTGCTTTTAACAGTCGTCGCGTTCGCATTTAGAGTCTTCGAAAAATAGTTTGTTAAATTTCAAACTAACAGTGACTTCCCCTCACCATCTAGAAGACATCCGAGAAGCCTTCTCTACCATCTGAGAAGATATTTTCCTCTAAATTTAGTGTTAGTTAGAAATTTAAGTTTACATCTCCATATGTGACTTATAATTATGCACTATATTTGGTAATTTCAACACCTCAAAAGGTACCTAATTGTAATCTATGGCCATAGAAATTTAGGTAATTAGCTGTATTTCATTACTAAGTATAGTTTATAAGGAATATTGGGTTTCAAAGGAAAAATAAAAAATAATGACATGTGTATGATGCATATAAAAACAGGTTTTCATTAATTAAAAATCATACATCAATGTAATCTGGTGTAGCTAACAAATTCTCAAGTTTAGAGTAATTTTGGAGTCTTTTGGGCACTTTAACTAATTTTTCGGTGCTATAAATAAATTTTTATTAGACAAATAAAAATTTATTTATTCACAGGTATATAGTTCCAACGCCGACCGCTAGGCGGTGTTGTTCTTGACCGGCGCTTGGATTATTGATTTTTTCTTGCTTCTCCGCTGCCTACTCCGTTGCTCTAGCTTACAGATTCCATGTATACAATCGATATGTATTATTCCACGCCTCAGTGGCGGTGAATTCATCCCCTCCACTTGTTGGAGAAGTTATAAAAACGGCCTGCGCGCCGTTATTAGTCCCTTATCATCCCGTATCTTCGGGCGGTGTTTGTCGTCTAACTCGTCGCAGCTCTTGCTCTTCGGGTTTCGCCGGCATTTAGGCCGGCCGTAGGTGATGGTAACACGGGTATTAGGTTTTTTGAAGTACACGGATCCACAAAAGGTGGATTTCTAATTTTTGTATGCAGTATTTATACTGCCATGATGGAATTGGATTGACCTCAAATGGGTATTGATGTTTTATGTTAAGGTTCTGATTATCTGGTAAATGTGCTGATACTGTTTCATGTATGTTAATGAGGCTTTGTGCCTATTTTTTCAGGAAGTTGGAAATTGTATGTGTTGTGTGTTGTTCACGTCGTGCTCCTGTTGTGGGCGGTGACTCCACACAGGCGGATTTCTGTGTCGAGCCTTGATAGCGGCAGAACCGCCAAATCTATTTGTACTCTGTACTCATTGTTGTGTTTTTTGTGTTGCAGAGCTTATAGTTACTTCATGCCTTGAGTAAGACGTAAATCGCATTGGGCCTCTGAGGTGTGTGTTTCCTGTTACTTCATGCCTTGAGTAAGACGTAAATCGCATTGGGCCTCTGAAGTGTGTTTCCTGTCTGGATCGTGGCCCATACGGGCAAATTCCCGTGGTCATCGGTTGGTCCAGTTTCGGCCCCGTGAGCTCGCTACTTTGCGCGGCTCGGGTAACAGGTCGTCCGTCGACGTATGTGTCGGCACGTGAGTGGCGGCCTTGCATGCGACAGCATCAGCACAAAATTGTTGGTTGGTAAAAGTGGTAAAAGTGTAAAAAATCAGAACTATCAATCCAATTCCATCAAATGTGTGTTGCCCGTGATTTCCATCACTAAGGTGTAATTATGGTTGACGAAAACACTGATAAGTGGCATATTTCACTAGGTTTTTGGTAATGTTGCCTCATAGTAGGCTTTAAATTGATAACATTTTCTTAGGTAGAATTTTTATGTGTGACGCCTCCATTTTTGTTGTTTGAGGCATAGTTCAATTTTCCGAGTATCACTCAATTTGTTCATTTTTTTGTATAGAAGGGTTGTTTATTGATATACGCCCTTGTCAAAATTGGAATTAATAATTCGTAAGCCGCTCGCGGCCTTAAAGTAGGTTTTGAGACGAGCGCCTTGAGTAATTCTGTATAATATTTTGACAATTGTGATGTTGTATGTTGTATTTCAGGTATTAAATTTTCAGGTGTTGTTCTTGTGATGCGACTAGTGTTCGATCACTTCATTTTTGCATTTATAGAAGTTGTAATTCTGCATAGTTCTCTGTCAGATGTGTTGTAATCCCTGCACAGGGAACATTTTTCATTGTGAAATAAATTGTTATATTGTGTTCGAAACTAATGTGTGGTTAATGTCTAAAATAGACACGATTACTATCAATGCTCCTACGGTTCACGAACCTCATGTGTGTCCTTCCCATTGGAATGTTCACCTTCCTGCGAAGTTAGCCCCAGGAGTTAAATGTTGCTCCGCCCCTCCTTAGGTATCTTACCGGTCAATTATTTGCAACTCTCTTTCCTGAGTATTCAGGTGGCGACCGTAAATTTTGTATTTGTTGTTAATTGATATTCTGATAGTTGCAAGTATTAATAAAGAATTAACATTTGCTTGGCTTGGCATTGTTATTAGTTTCCTGTCCCCATATTTAACATAGTTGTACGAAAGGTGCCAATAACCTTTCAGAGAATTATATACGTATTATCTCCAACAATCTGAAATCACAGTGGAATCAGGCATGACCAAAGTTTTTGTATTGTTTAAAAAACCCGCAAACATGTCATAATCATAATTAATTTACTTCAATCATACCAATAACTATTTCATACGGAACACATGTGTGCACTAGAGCCTAAATCGTAGACAGGATTTTCATCAAAATCGATATTCTCCGATTGATACGACAGATGTCGCGATCCCTTAAATTTGAAACGGATACTTTAATCTTGGGGTATACTTTACGTGAAGCCTCTACGACGTATAAGAAACGATGCAATAGAGAATTGGGAGAAGTTAGTTTCAAAATGTCATTAGATAAATAGATTTTATTTTCACATTAATACACGCCTACCAAAACAGAGCTGAAATTTTGAAATTGGAGTGTCCAACCGAGTGGCAGTACAACGGAAATGCTTCGGCCTTCCAGATATGTTTTCAGAAAGTAGTGATCAAGCGGGAGGTCACGGGATAAGTTACTACAAATAACATACTTCAATAATTACTCACATCCATACGATCGTCTGTATTAGAAAAATGATCTTTGAATATATTAATTTTTTAATCCGTTTTATAGTAAATATTTGTTTTGTATTATGTGGTTTGACAGCCAGTTCAAATATATCTCCAATCACGATTGGCAACTGATCATCATAAAACATAGAACTAATTCACTAACACAAAATTTACATAATTTCATCTGTTAAAAATGTTTACATTACCGCGATTCTCATATTTAAAATTTCGAACCAATAATCTCAATAGTGAACAGTTCACTGAGATATTGAACATCTGGCAGACCTACGAGTGTTGCTGGTGTTCCGGTGCCGCTCTCCGTGGTACGGCGCGGCGCGGGGCAAAAAAACAACAGCAGAAAAACAAAAACGGGTGCAGCGCCTCCTCCCCCTCCCGTGACACGGCGGCGGGGTGGGGGCGAGCCCCTCGCGCACCAGATGACACGCAGCGCCTCACGCGGAGCCCGCGCGCTTTCAACAACTCGAGACGTGAACTCGCACCAGCACGTTCGTCACGCACAGGGCCATCTCATCTCTAGACGGTCCAAAAATTACATTACTGGAGATCTCTTTAAGCGGAAGCAATCTCTACTTTATTTCACCAAGGATTGTGAACGAGGTTTTCCTCGTAAGAAACAGGCTGAATTAGCTCAGAGCCATCGTTGTCGCGGTCGTCATAATTTGTGTGCACATGCCTAAGGCGACTTCACACATTCAGCATTCGCCAAGCAGCGAGCTACTGCTCGCTCATTCCTGAACAGCTGATGTGTTCGGCTAATGTCCGCTTTCATTGATGTGTCCAAAAGACGAACACGCGGTGGGTAGGGCGAACACTGAATGTTCGTATCTCGGCAAATAACAAGTAACTCATCCAGATTACTCGGGATTTGGCGAGCGGTTGCTCGCTACTCGCCGAATAACGAATGTGTGGAGCAGCCTTAGAACCTCCAACGGCTCAGTGACAACACTTGATGCCACTGCAGTGACTCCGGGAAGGTGTTGAGTCACGAAAGTGGCGGATATTCGACCCCACCTAGAGAGCTAGATTGAATTCAGCCGCTGTTGGGAGATGAATTTCAGAGGTCGGCCACTCTAACCGGCAATTTTCGTAGTTGCTCCAATGAATACAAAGGGGAATGCCGGAGCAGTATCCTAACAAACTGGCCACTGACCGCGTGCGATTTTTCCTTGACATATCCTCTCCCCTTACATACACTTACACTTGATAGTGGCCCGCTAGAGCAGATAACTGGAGAGGAAATCCCCGGCAACTCGACTCCTAGGAAAAACATTCACTACACTAACGAGACTAATGAGTATAACAATTGACGTGCCCGGATTCATTCATAAATATAAAGGAAAAAAATAACGGAATGGCGTACATGCACATTTACTGGAAGCATCAGGCCATAGGCGTTGTGATCAATTTATTAATATTAATTTTTATAAAACTATACTCAGAATGAACAAACGCAAATGTAACCGGCATGTAACCTCTAAAGGTGGCACGAGTCATGTTTCTTAAGTTGTAATATACAAAATGAGATTTTTTTATTTCCCATTATATTTTCCGACGATTAGCTCTTTTATAAAAGAAAATATATTAAATAAAATATTCCTATAGGAATATGTATACCATTGCAGGGTGATAGAACATACAGGATTTAGAAATCGACGGAAAATTAAATTGTTATTTGGTATAATTAGATCTCAAGTCTTCAGTTTTTCTGTTTGATAACAAACACTCCGCAGTTTTACCTTGTTAACACTAAACACAGCTATAACTAAATACAGTTATAGACACAGTTAACGGGCGTGGTTGTTCGAAGTTCAAGTGTAAACCTCATGTATTTTGTTTACCACATAATTATTTTTATTTGCCTAAATTTACTAAAGAACACAATGTTTCGCGACACAATGTGGCTTGATAAATTAAGAGGGAGGAGAATTCGACGTCGGTCCCCACAAACAACAGCAATATTATTTAAGGAAAATTTTAGATTTTTAAGAACTAATGAAACAATGTTGCAATGTAATACTCATTTTATGAAATTTTCTGTTTACATTTTTTGAGTTTTCAAGATAAGGCTATGGAATATGAATTTTGAAAATTTTTTGTTCTGTCCACGAGGATACGCAAGGCACCGTCATTTTTTATGAACTAGTTCTGTTTCTCCGATTGCACGTCTGTTATCTACATAGACAGATATTAAAAGAGATCCCACGATTCGATTACGCATGGCGACAGTTTCAAATTTTTTCAGCAACCGATAAGCATTAAAAGTTGAAACTATCAATAAAACTCAGAATAGTTTTAAAAACAAAATTCCTAAACGATGAAACTGTAACTCCTTACAAAGATGGAGGGAAAAAACTACGCTGGGCTCCCTTGTTGACCCTCTCCCAGTTTGTAGGCGACTGTTAACTAATGCGCGAGTAGTTCGTGATTGATTGATTGATTGATTGGTGGTTCCGGGCGCGTCACTGCTAAGGTCATTAGTCCCGTAAGTGTAGCGCATACTTTTTGCTTGGGAGGTGGCGGTGATCTTCTCCCACAGGCTGGCGAGATCGGCCACCGATCTACCGTCGGCTATCGGGGTTTTCTCTAACCACGAATCTCCCACCAGCTCGGCACCGCCCTAGCCGGGACAAGCTCTAAACTCCCGCCCGATCTCCCGGCATGTTTGGTAGTTTAGTGCATGTTATTGTGTGAGTAAGGGAAGAGGATAGGAGAAGGAAAAGGTAGAAAAGATCGCGCGCGGTCCGTGATCCATTTGTTAGAGTACTGCTCCGGCATTCGACTGATACTGATCGGAGAAACCACGGAAAACTACCGATTAGAACAGCAGGCCGCTAGAATCCTTCTCCAGACAGCGACAGAACTCGACCTACCTACTTGTCTAGTGTCAAAAATCCTGAGACCGTCAGGACTCGAAACAAAGGATCTCCCGGTCTGAGGTACAGCAGTGCCATCAGTTGGTGGCCTGAGCCACCACTTCCTGAGCGAATAGTTCGTGTTTCCGGGCGCGTCAGCTGCTAAGGTCATTAGCTCCAGGAGAGTAGTGCGTGTTATAGCCAAGAAGAGGCGGTCTTGGAGATTGGTCTCCGAGTGAGACCCGGCGCAGACCGGAGTTTTCCGCCAGGCATCTCCCCTGCGGGATAGCGCCCCTATGACAAACTAAGATTTTTCTCACATCTAAGAAAGTGAAGCCCTTAATCTACCTAACGTCACCTGCGGTGGCTAATTCTTACGAGTGAATAAAATGCATTATTTTATCCATTACGAGAAAGTTGAAATGACAGTGACGGGTCGTTGAGCAATTTGTAGAGAGCGGAAGAAGGGCATTCACCCACGCGGGGAAGGGCGCTCGCTCTGCTTCGCTCGCTCTGTCGCCCGCGCCCCGCCCCAGCCCAGCCCCGCCCCGCACCAGCTCGCTCGCCCGCGGGAATCGATCAGCCCCCGCACAGGCGGCGGCGGCGGCGGCGGCGGCGGCGGCGGCGGCGGCGGCTGCGGCGGCGGTGGTGACGACGACGACGACGACGACGAAGGCGGCATTGCCGCGTGTTTCGCCCTGGGGCATGCTCGATTATACGGGCTCGACCGCAGTTCCATAAAGCGGAAGTGTTAACTGAGAAAATGACCAAGGGAGATATTTGAGATTTAGTGAACCTGTATGGAAATTTTTTTAATATTACTGGAAATTATTTCTTTTTTATATAAAAAATATTGTGATTTTCATCAAAAGTAGCAAAGCAACTAATAGGAAACTCATACAAAAGTCGTTTGACGACAAAACTAAAAAGTGAGTTAACATCATGCACGAAGCCCTTCAATTACATGCACTACAATTAGCTGACACACTGTGCATATGGAGAAGAAGAAACAGCAATGCGCCTGCTTTTAGCCCTTACCAGCCTCAAGAGGCAAAATCTTTAACACGGTTGCAGGTCATATTTACAGTACTCGGGCGATCCCTGTACTGTTGATCACGGCAGTTTGCCCGGCTGCTCTGAAACCCGAGGGGGGTGGGGGGTGAATCATGCATGCTATCAGGTTCTACCATGCCTAACGGAATGAAATACATTGGAATGAAATCGAATTTCTGAATTTACTAAAAGAACAACAACAACATAAATGTTAACTTAACCAATTTTCACATTAAGGGGATATCGGACCGTTACCAACCGTATGACTGGGCCAAGGTTCCATAAAGACACAGATCCCCTAGCGCGGACAATCATGCAATACCAAAACCAAATCGCTAGTTAGTAGGGCATCGCTCGGGACTTAGCGCCGGCGCTGGCAATGTTGAAGCGTCCCTCAAGGTGCAAACGAAGGTGGAGCGCCTTTGTGGCTGGTGGTGGGGTATCGCAACACAAGTGAACACATGCAACGGATGCGCGGGCGGCAAAGCCCACCAGACCAAGGAAGAAGAAGACGGGAAGGATGACTAGTGGACTGAGTGCATGTCCCCCCCACCACCATCTGAAGAATAAGAAACCACCCCCCTTGCTCAACACAGACATTCATTAGAGATCGAACTACCCTCAAATAGCATTATAAACAGTAGTATTCGAATTTAGCTTTAGATAGCAGTTTTGTAAATAATTAGATTAATGTAAGAGAACTATGCTTAAAATGTAGTTAGATACGAGTACTGTGTTAGAAATGATGATTTGAAAGCGATATGAAGTAGAAAATAGAAATTGAGTGGAATCACCAATAAATGTATCATGTGCAAGATGCTTATAAGAAAAATCACAGCAAAGATGGAAGAAAAACGACTGTATATATTGTATACTTATTAGAAAATAACAAATATTATTTAATGATATTTTTATCAACGGATTTTTGGCTGACGTGGTGCCCAAGTTATACCGAAACAATATAGATCCACATAGAAAAATCCTCGGTGGCGGTTTCTCAGGGGAGGGAAGCGAGGAATGTCTTCCTCTCTTATTTTCTTCCATTGGATGAAATCACGAAACAAAATACTGGGGGCTGGGAAGCATCTGGACTTTCGATGTATTTACTTCATAAATGCATACACATTTAATTAGTGCATAGAAATCCGGAACCCAATATACATTTTAATGTAAAATAGATTGTAAATTTACTTTGTTCAGAATAAAAAAGCAACAACAGCAATATCACCTCCATCACCACGACGTCCTCACCTTTCCTTTCGCTGTCTCTGCTGCGTTGCCCGCGCGCCCTTTAATTCACCCTTTTGTTTCCTTATTTACTAACAGCTGTCTACAAAACTTCTGATTTGATGAAATTATTTACTCTTCTGATATCTGAATCTGCTGAAACGTTCTTCTTAAAATGCGCGAATCCTTTCAATATTTCTCATGAGTTTCACGTCACAGAAACATAACTAGTGCTCCCCTACTAAAGACGCATGTTACACTACATACTTTTAGACGTTTCAAATATTCCACGTCATTTCACAATTAGGACTAATGTAAATTTTACATATTAATTGGCACACGAAGGAAGAGCGCTGAAGTAAACGATTGCACACTACATTCTTCAGTGAAATGAAGACCGAATATTCTAAACTTGTCTATACTGCTATAGCAATTTTATGTTTTTATCAATATAAAGACACTTGAAGAAAAGTATTTGTTCCCGAAAAGTTAAGTTAATGTCAAGCAATAAAAGTGTTAACTTTCTACAGATAAGTTACTACTTGTTATTGTCTTCGACACGGAGCTCGATACACACCGCATAACTTACCTGGAGCGAGAAGTTCATGGTTACAACGGAAATATGAAGACAGTTGAATGGTTCAACATGTTATCTTATGAAGGGAATTATGAAAGGGAAATATGAAAAGACAACCGAGTCAACATCTAGTCAATCAGTAAATAAGTAAAACTGAATCATTAAAATTACGGGAAAAATAAAATCATGCAACAGGGGCGTGAACTGGTTCTAATGATATCGGGCGTCTCAAAGCCCTCAGGTCAAAGGCCCTGGGATTTTGTGTCGCAACTCGATTATTAGAACCTTTACAACGCTCTAGGTGCATAAATCACTGTTTTTGAACAGTTAAACATGAGTTTAGGTAGAATGTCGACCTAAAAACTAACATGTTCGTGTGATTCATTATTGTAAGACTGAGTCTACAACACAATGGAACATAAAATAAAGAACTGAAATAATACGTAATTGCATCTCGTGTTCCATCCACTCTCCGCAATCCGTGTGCGTGCCCGGAGGTAACCCAAGCAAAAGAGAATGTCCAACGGCCGCCGGCGCTTGCTTTGGAGGCCTCCGTCCGGAGAACAGGCGGCGCGGGGGGCGGCGCGGAGGGCGGCGCGGGGGGCGGCGCGGGGGGCGGCGCGGGGGGCGGCGCGGGGGGCGGCGCGGGGGGCGGCGCGGGGGGCGGCGCGGGGGGCGGCGCGGGGGGCGGCGCGGGGCGTCGGGCAGGCGAGCGAGGAGCGCAGCGTGCCATACAAATTATGGGCGGCGTCGCGTCGCAGTGCCCGCGGCGACCGTTGGCGCCGGAGGCAGCGTGTTGGGGGCGGGGCGCAGTGCCAGAAGGCAGACCTGGCGGGGACACGCACGACCTGCGCCCGCAGCCATTTGTCTCTTGTTGGATTGATTGATTGACTGATTAGGGGTCGTCCATAAATTATGTAACGCTTAAGGAGGAGATGTTGAGGCAGCGGTACCCTGCGTTACATACGAGTCGAATACATGGCATCCAAGCTTCCAAAAAAAGGACATTCGAGCCGTATTTCTGGATATTGCACAAGCATACGATAGGGTTTGGCATACCGGTCTGTTTTTTTAAAATAAGACAACTTGGTGTACCTAAGCATATTCAGAATATTATTAAAGGCTTCATCACTGAAAGAAAATTTAAGGTCAAAATTAATCATTCGTAGAGTCGAGTAGAAACTCCCCGTGATAAGGGTAGTCCCCACATGTCCCGTAAATGTGGTGCATTATTCCCCTCGGGAGGTGGCGGTGGTATTCCCCCGCTAGATGGTGAGATGCGGCACCGACCTACACGACGGCTAGCTTAGAATGAAATCTTCCATTCGCTTTCAGTATTCTTCGCTTCTCTCAAACACAGGCAATGATGACGACGACGTAGTGACAAATGATGTGATCAAAAGTGAGCGTAAAGATGGCGAAATGAGGAGTTGGAGAAACCGGAGAATCCTGAAGAATCCGCTGCAAATGCGCTTTGTCAACCATCAATTCCACATGAATAGACTGAGACGAGAACCCAGGTTCATATGGGGCGACCCGTAGAGTAGTGGTCTCGCCTTCCAACGACGGTTCGGGATTCAAATCTCGGTCGATGCGTGTAAAAACTAGGGTGGACATATCGGGTTCAGAGCAGTCCACAAAACTTGGAAACAATGTGTTAGAAGAAGTAATTAACTACACATAGGGACATTTTTTCACTACCAGGACCTAACAATAAAAGTTTCTTCTGATGAAAAATCGCCGTTTCCAGCTTACGATTACAAAACAACCTCTTCTTACGAAGGGAGGACAAGAAAGTAACAATAATGGCTTGAACGACACACAAAATTCGACTGTCGAAACGGAATCTTTCACACGGCAGGTGAAGAAGCGACAATGCGGATGGATTTCCGTCTTCTTGCACTCCACCCGTCCTCCACGTCCACCCCATCGGAGCTGCTGCAATGCCGGGATCCGGGAACCAAGGCTTCTTCCCTAACTGATGTTTCTGGACACGTCAACTGCAATTGTCTCTAGTCCCGTGGGTGTAGTGAATGTAATAACCCCGGCAAGAGACGGCGTTCCTTTCTCGCTGGACTGTGAGATCATGCGCTGCCCCACAAGAAAAAAATTGCGGGGCATTCGGTTGATTGATTGATTTATTCATGTTTCCGGGCGCGTCAACTACTCAAGTCATTAGTCCCGTTAGTGTAGTGCATGTTTTTTCTCGGGAGATGGCCGTGATCTTCCCCCGCTGGATGGCGAGATCCGGCACCGACCTACCGTCGGCTAGTGGGGTTTCCCCCTAACCTGGACTCTCCCACCAGCGGGGCACCGCCCCAGCCGGGACAAGCTCTCAGCTCCCGACCGGTCTCTCGGGATATGTGATAGTGTAGTGCATGTTAGTGTAAGTGTGTCTGTAATGGGAGAGGATAGGACAAGGAATGGGAAGGATAGACCGCGCGCGGTCCGTGGCCCGTTTGATAGGGTACTGCTCCGGCATTCGCCTGGTGTTGATCGGAGAAACCACGGAAAACTACCGATCAGAGCAGCCGGCCGCTAGAATTCTCCCCCAGACAGCGACTGAATTCGACCTAGCTGAAAAGCTAGTGTCGAAAATCCTGCCGCCGTGGGGCGTGGGAACCTAGGACCTCCCGGTCAGAGGCGCTGCAGTGACATCAGTTGATGCACTGAGCTACCGCTCCCGGTCGGGGCATTCGGACTCCAGGTATCTCCACCAGCGGGTCACCGTCTCAGCCGGGACGAGGTCTAGGCTCCCGACCGGTCTCCCGGCATGTGCCGCTGTGTAGTGCATTGAAGAGTGTGCAAGTAAGGGGAGAGAATATTACAAGGGAGAGCAACGAAAGATCGTGCGTTATTCATGGCCCGTGTGTTAGGGTACAGCATTCGCCTGGTATTTATCGCAGAAACTATGGTTGGTTGGTTGTTACTAATTCCCGGCGCATCAACTACTGTGGTCATTAGCCCCGTAAGTGTAGTGCATGCTTTTTCCTCGGGGGATGGCGGTAACCTTCCCACGCTGGATAGCGAGATCCGACGCCGATCTACCGTTGGCTAGCGGGTTTACCCACAACCAAGTATCCCCCACCAGCGATCACCGCCCCAGCCAGGACAAGCTCTAAGCCCCCGACCGGTCGTTGGCAGGTGTGGTACTGTAGTGCATGATAGTGTAAGCATGTGTAAGGGGAGAGGATAGGACAAGGACAAAGGAAAGATCGCGCGCGGTCCGTGGCCCGTTTGTTAGGGTACAGCTCCGGCATTCGCCTGATGTTGATCGGAGAAACCACGAAAAACTACCGATCAGAGCAGCCGGCGCGGTCGCTGCAACGCTCCAGACAGCCTAATTATGAAGGTCTTGTCGAAGTACGGACACCGTCGGGAGTGCAACCCCAGGAGCTGCAGGTTGGATCGGCTGCACCGCTGCACCTGCGGGGCTGGTCGATAGGGCGCAGGCGGCCGCCCGGGGCGCGACGGGGCAAGTGGCGAGGGCCTGCGGGGAGCACGGCGCCGCCGCACACGCAGCCTCTCGCATTTGCTTAGACGTCTTCACAATTCTTCATCTCGAAGAATTAAAACCAATAGTGTTTAACTATACGTACACAATGCTCCAATCAGGGCGGTGTATCTCTAAAGGGTTATCGCTTTTTCTGTCCGATTTTTCTTACCGCTTACTGGCCAATCATAAACTCTATGACTCATCTACCTTAGGAGAAGGTATACATCGATCTCTATGTCGATTTCCAATAAACCGCGTATGTACTATAACATAACTTCTTTGATTTTAACATAGCTTTTAGTTATTTTCGATATTTGACACATTTTGGAACCTTGTTGGACATAATCTCATTCACGGAATAGTCCTATGAAATACTATTCGTGCTTTGGAAATTCTCAGATAAATTCCCTCCACGCTTCGCGAGTTGGGGATTTATCGACAATTTCCAAAGCACTCGTGGTATTTCCAATGATAAACTATACACAATGGTCAGAAATATGATGAATGATAACTAATGAATCTAAGGATCAACGTATTGCCACTTTCAATCATTCCTCTTGCTCGATGGAAAGAGGAATGATTGTGAGCCTCAAGAGGCACGTACAGGGCAAGAACAGCAGGTTTTTTTTTATATAAGTTGTCTATTTTAACAAATTTGTCGAGAATACGACTATCGCAATTATCATTAAAAATATAAACATAGGTGTATACAAATATTTCGGCGCAGTGTTAACTAATTTAAGGTAAACACATATTGGGGAAATAAGTTTTATTTAAGGAACTCGCTATACAATTTTGATGTATATTTAAAAAATAGCGATAATTAATATTACACTAGTAATATTTCTAACGGAAATATAAATAGCAAAGTGAGCAACCAAAATTTGGGAAAATGAAGTCTAAAAATGAATGTGGCGGATAAAATTGCAAAGCTTTCACACATAATTACAGAATCGAGAAATGTATATAAATCGTAAAAAGAACACAGAGAAAAAAATTTTAAACAGAAGAATACCTGTAAAACGCCCCGGTAATGATGGAGGGGAATGAGATGCCTTGAGCTTTGTGGGAATTCTGATTCATACAATGTTCATACTATGTTGACGAAGATGACCTCTTTTATTTCTTCGCCTTGAGCTTTGACAAAGTGAGCAGCGGCAACATCCTCTCCACACTAGGAGTGGGTGGAAGGGTGGAGAGGGTGCCGGAAGAGGACGGTTCTCGAATTTACGTGACAACTTGGAACACCTGGAAAACTGTTCTATTGAAAGGCACTGTATTCAAGGCAAAGCCGGAGAGACCTGCCCCACGTACGTGCCAAACAGAACGAACGCTCCTCCATCGTTAATATTCGCGCAGATTGGCGCATTACATCTTCAACTTTTCGTATTCCCTTGTCTTGCAGAAACAGGCAGATGGTCCGGCGCGGGGGGCGGCGCGGGGGCGCGGCGCGGGGGGCCGGGGCGGGGGGCGGCGCGGGGAGCGGCGCGGGGGGCGGCGCGGGGGGGGGGCGGCGCGGGGGAGGCGCGCGGGGCGGCGCGCGGGGCGGCGTGCGGGGCGGCGCGCGGGGCGGCGCGCGGAATGGTCCAGTTTAGCAAATCCCGATTCTCAGCGCCCTTTCGTTGTCTAGGCGGAAGCCCTTCGCTAGGCATGCATACTTCGAATGATCTCGCACTGCGCATTGGAAATCCGCGCGAAGAAAACATGAACATACTAACATAACACGCAAATCTACAAAATACATCAGCTGCATTAAATAGTTTCCTACAATAAAATTTCAGAAATATATTCATCTCTGTTTGAAAGATAGAAAAGAATCTTATACCAAAAAATGAAAAATGTGTCGAAAGAAAAAGAAAACAAACAGCAATTAATATCCATGATCAGTGATACGCAGTACAAATTCATTTCTTCTTGTCAATCACTTCTTTTCTTCCCAAGTTAATGTATTTCTCGATTCAAGAGACCTGCCTCAGAAGGGACAGAAATGTTGTTATTAGTAATTACTCCGAAGGATTTTATCTCCATTTATAATTACGTTTCCTGGCTTTGAAAAGTCTGAACCTACTCAAACTCAAGAAAATTCAAATTAATTAATTTTTTGTATCATTAGCTTCAACCCAAATTTGAAGGTCACACATTTCATTAACTCTATCGGATGCCGATTTTACAAAGTGCACTGAAGAAAAATAATAGTGTAGAAACTACTCCTATTTACGCTTACTCGGACTAAATCGGAAAAGACGTCCGTTCTAATTTGAACATACACAGGAAGATATGACGCGGAGTCAGAACGTGTTAGAGGTGGTCAATGAATTTTCTGTGATCGCGAGGGAATGAAATAGGTGGTGACCAAATACATTTTCGTTGATTTATTCAAACTTAGAATGGCGTACAAATATATATTTCATAAATATTGTTCTAGGTTCATTTACACCCGATAGTTTAAAACAAGCGTAATAATGATAAATGTTTCGAAGAAACGTAGTTGGATGTATGTGGAAATTTCCAAAGTCAATTTTATACGTAAATGAAGAAATAATTGATAAATATTACTTGTTACCAATAATAGTTAATTTACAATCAATATTGTTGGAACTTATTGTTAAGGTAATGTAGGTATCCCCCCCCCCCAGGAGATCAAACGAAATGAAAGTAATTCCAATGATAAACCACGCGGATAATTTGTTTCAGATTGCCATAGGAAATGTAACCCTTCCGTATTCAAAGCCCGAGTCAGTCATCGAAATTCCACAGCGAGGAATATTTCAAGACCGAAATAGGGACGAGAGTCTTCACTGTGTTTCTGTCAGCGTACGTTTACCTTCCTTCCTCTTCCCTTGTTCATATACTTACACTATTTTACCATACATGTCGAGTAGGGGGGCTTCGAACTTCACCTACCTGGAGAGCAATGCCCCGCTAGCGGGGAATCCCCCGCAATCCGACCTGTAGGTCGGTGCCAGAACTCACGATCCTGCGGGGGCCGTACACCGTCACCTCCAGCGATAAAACATCCACTTCACTAACGGGACTAATTATCATAGCGGATGACGCACGGAAACACGACTAGTGATTCCGGGCGCAACAACTTCCAAGGTCATTAGTACCATAAGTGTAGTGCATGCTTTTCCTCTAGAGGTCATCTTCCCCTGCCGGAGGGTGAGATCTGGTGTTGACCTACCGTCGGTTAACGGGGTTTCCGTCAACGAGATATCTCTCACCAGCGGAGCACCGCACCAGCAGGGAGAAGCTCTAAGCTCCCAACCGGTCTCCCGCCATGTGTGGTAGTGTAGTGCATGTAAGTGTAAATGTAAGGAGTGAGAATAGCACAAGAAAGTGGAAGGAATGATCGCGCGCGGTCCACGGCCCGGTTGTTAGAGCACTGCTTCGGCATTCGCCAGGTGTGTAGAAAATCCAGCCACCATCAGGACCCCTCCGGTCATAAGCAGTTGACGCCCTGAGCCACCTCTCCCGGTCGACAACCCGCAATAATCAATCAATTAATGGAGAAAATAGTCCGGCCACTACCGCCACTTGACGCACCGTGCAGGGCAGCGCTGCGCCGCGCCGCGTCGCGTCGCCACGGGGCTCATCCACATGCGAGCGGTGGCGTCACGCCGCACCGCGCCGCCAGGCCGGGAACAATGGCAGCGGGAGGGGGGCGTGGACGTGCGCCGGGGGCCCAGCCGCGGAGAGGAGTCCTCCATACAGAGAGGAGCGCATTCCATTGCGCTGCCCATTTTCCGCCATTTATACCCGCTACTCAGAACGTTCCGAACCACAAATCTACCCAAAGCCAATATCAAAGCCCCGCCAAATCTCCACAACCCTTAAATTGTTATCGTTTCTCCTCGGCTCCTGTCCGCTGGCCGCCGGGATGAGAGGGTATTATGGCGGCGCGGCGGCCGTGGGGGTTGCGCTGCTCAGAGGATCTATGGAGACAACCGCCGCTTCGGCCAACGGGGGCGCGCTGCACTCGCGTTCGCGGACGCAGCCGCAAATCGGAGACGTCTGTCCAACTCTACTGCCTGCTAATGATAACACATTTTCATGTGCAATCGTCTCACAATCTCCAAATGTATGTACAGTTGACTCCGGTTATAGTGAACTCGGATATAGCGAACGGTACCCTCGGTTACAGCGAACGTAAGTCACTGGTCCCGTTTCACTTACATTACAAAGAAGCTTAAGATGATTCGGTTATCGTGAAACCTCGTCTATAGAGAACGTGGAAAATAAGCCCTGGAAATTAATTCGATCTCGTATGTTGTTGGGCGAGTGAAAGGGCTTATGGAGTAGTGCATTACGATTCTTTGAGATAGAGGACAATGCAGAATCAAGTACGGAGAGAGCATGAACTCTGGAGAAGGATCTAGAGAAATTGCTTGTGAAAAAAGTACGAAGTTACAATTGAAAAAAGTTGATTTTTTAAATCCAAATAAAAATATTGAAATTTTCAGTTCGTGTTGTTAATGAATTTTACTGCATCTCTATATTAATAAAATCAATCATTGTGGAAAAATTCTATTTAATTTCGACATCATCGGATATAGTGAACCTTTGATATTGAACCAAAACTGTTAGTCCCCAGAAGTTCACTATAACCGCAGTCGACTGTATTTGGCATTTCTGAGTCGATTGTCGGACTTTGCTGGCTAGCTAACGGAGTTCCACATACCTGGGCCTACTTTAATTCCCATGCTTGGAGGGTAAGAGAGACACGCGTCGAACATGAAGTATTCCCTTGACCGAAACTAGCAAACTCCGCCTGCCCTGCCTGAGCTTTTCTTCGTCATACAGCTACAGAAACTGAGACGCTTTTAAAGAAAAGTTACAACTCTATTTTTGCCTCGAACGCAAGATCACACCACGGGAAGATTGTACGCTGCCCATTAGCCATCCCAGAAGCATACCAGGTGTATACATAAGTCTTTTTCCGGTTTCACCAAGAGGTTGCTACAGCGAACAGTACGCAGCGTATGAATTTGACACGAAGCCAGTTTGTTCGTCTGACATGAACCTACCAACACACACAAGTTGACTCCGCCATACACTAGAGTCGTTGTTCAGTGATCATGTTTGTGCCTGAAAAAGAATATTTGTGGCACGCATTGCTGTTCTTATTTAATCAAAAGTAAAACGCTGTGGAGCCGACCTGGATGGCCGAGGTGGATAAGAGCGAGTACCGACTCAGCGCTTCGGTCCGAAGGGTCGCGGGTTCGAGTCCCGCCTTGGGCATGGCTGTTTGTCCCTTGACTTTGTATGTATGTGTTGTCGCGGAGGGCCTCGCGTTCTGCTGACCCCAGATCAGAGGAGCCCGCAAGTGTTTGTCTAGTGTATGGTCGAATATGCGTCCCATCGGGGCGTAAAGGGTAACCGGCTGTCGGCTGGATAAAAGCCCTAGATTTAAAAAAACGCTGTGGAAAGTCGCTGGTAGAAACATATGATGAATACACTCCAGTGATGAGAACATGAGAGTCATTGGTTCGATGTGAACATGTTGATTTCAATGTAAAAGGGAGTGCGCGCTCTGGTATACTACAATGTGAAGCGGAGCAATTGCAGGGGTTATTGGATGATGAAGCAACTCAAACTCAAAAGCAATTTGGGACAAGCATTAAATGAGACAAGAAACAATCAGCGGACGTTTATGATCAATGAGTACGATCAATAAACTCGGTAAATGGGTCCCACGCGAATGAACCGCAAATGCAAGACAAAGCGCCGTCTCACACAGCAAAACCAGTGAAAGATACCTTGAAATCGCTTAGACGAGACATCATTCCGCACCCGCTGTACTCCCCCAGCCTGGCGCCATCTGACTACCACCTCTTCGCATCAATGGGGCATGCGCTCGCAGAGTACACATCAGCACATCAGCGTTTTCGAGGAAGTTAGAAAATGACGAATGATTTGCTGCCTACGACAAGCAGTTTTTCTGGCATAGTACTCATAACTAACCTGAAAGATGGGCGAAAAGTGTAGGAATCGATTGCCAATATTTTGAATAAACAAAAAAATGAATTTCTCCTGAAAATTACGTGTTTTCTTTTACCAGAAAAAACGACAAAAACTTATGCATACACCTCGTATTCTGTAAACATTACTTCACTAATAACGAAATTTCCGAAGGTTAGTTAAAGAATGTTCTGAAAGGCATTTCGACGCTGTACGAACTACGCATTTACACAAAATATTTTTAATCTTATTTTTTTATACAACATATTACTCTAAATAACTTATTGCTTCAGAAAACACTTTGCAAAGGGAAACGTTATTAGTTAAATGTGTTGGTATTATCAATGACACAACAAGAGAATGAGTATTATCTACCTCTATCAAATAAATTGCATGAAATAGGCGTGTCACCAATTTGAAAAAAAATCGGGATAAAATCCAAAGGGATTATGATACATATATGTAATTTACTGAAAAAAATTATGAAAAGAAAGTACTCAAAATGTGAATAACTCGAATATTTTGATT
The DNA here is from genome assembly GCA_011170035.1 of Teleogryllus occipitalis. Lineage (NCBI taxonomy): Eukaryota > Metazoa > Arthropoda > Insecta > Orthoptera > Gryllidae > Teleogryllus > Teleogryllus occipitalis. The sequence continues at coordinate 236,241 of BLKR01000250.1, read as the reverse complement.
GTGTGGGTCAGCTCCCTTTTGTGCTGGCTTTACACTTGCAAGAAAATGGCGAGCAGTATTATTTCGCAAGAAAAGTTGCTAATGTAAACATTGCGGCAATAAATATATCTGATGTTGACAACATTTCTTTCTAGATATTCCGGTCGTAATGTAAATTCGTGTGTTTCCGTCCTCAGAAAGATATTGTCGGCTGTTGCTGGGGTTAGAATTGGATTGAAGTCTGAGCAAGATATTGCTGGAAGAAGTCAATGATGACCACGGTCACATGCGCAGAAAGTACGGTTAAGGTAGACTATTCTTTTGACTTCCTATATGCGTTTTTTCCTAAAATGGGTGTGTGAAAAAGGTTTAATAAAATATAAGTAATAAATATTACAAACCCTCTATGGTTGATTATCGAATGGTTCAAAATTTTCTTTAACTATAGAAGCTCCTTAATTATTAATTTTATGATAAAAATTATCAAGATATCTAATCTAAATCAATTTTATGATTAATCTACAATACATCAGCAGTAGGTAATGGATATTTTACAACTTTTTACCGAATTAATAATTGCACTTTTTATAAAAAGAAAATTACTTTGTTCCCACGTGAATCAAAGTCCACGAAAAAATATCGAGGATCCTGAACCGAATTTGCACAAGCCCCTTTTCCTTTCGTCTTAAAATACAGTCACATGTTCTCACAAAACGTTGACTTTTTTTATCTCTTCATTAAGCACAATAACTGCGATAACGATTCGAATCTTCTTCCTTCTACTAATCATGTCAGTGAGGTATAACTTCACTTAAGTTCACGCGCCATTTTCCTCGTAACCTCACCAAACACGACAGCAAAAAGTGCTAATGTAAAACGATCGGCAATATCTTGTCGGAAAGATCTTCCTCCCAACTTTCTGGCAACATATTGCCCCGTCTTGTTCTTGCTAATGTAAAGATGACCGCAAGAAACAGCAACAAATTGCTGAAAGACATAGCGGAAACCTATTGCTAACGCAAAGCCGGCATTCCTGGGCGTCTTGTTTCTCCAACTGCGCAAACCCAAGTCCCAACGAACGCCGTCGGGCAGCTCCAGTTGCAGTCGCACCGCTTCCATTGGGCCGCTCCGCTGCCCTGGCCTGGCCTCAACGGCGGCGGCGCAACAGCCTTATAAGGCCTACCCTCCGGTTAGCGGTTCCTGTCCGCCGCGAAGGCACGCGTGGCTCTCGGGCACGCCGGCACGCGGCGAGGCAACGGACGGCCGACCCAGCCGGGCCCTGGAGCCGTTCGCGCTGCCGCACACCTGCGTGCCCTCGGCACGTTTTGGATGGAAAAGGAGATCGAGAAAGAAACAATTGTAAAAGGTAGCGATGCAAAGGGTGTCGACGGGTTTTCTCCAAGACGCAGATACTCCAATCCATGTAATGGTTAAAAAACTATAGTTGTAAATATATTCCAAAATTATAATCCCAAACCAATACTTTATCCATAAAATTATTAGATAATTTATAAAAAAGACGTCTTGAGGACTTCAAGCCTCTAACTACATTTGTTTCACATATTTTGAAGTTTATAGTTCTACGTGTCTCATCTGTATTAATGGAGAGATACTAATGAGTATCTTCTTCAATAAATGTTAATTATTTAGTCAAGAAATTTACTTATTGTTCTCATGTATGAACTGATTGTAAACATTTAATAAAAAATAATGGTTATGCTTTCACTAATCGCTAATAGCAATGCTCGTAATTCTTCTCAAATAAAATGTAACATAAGCTCCAAGATCAGATACATCTTTCTTTATGATGCCAAAGCCTTAACTTGATAGCCTTATCTGGAGTGGATTGGTAATTTTACTGTTATGATACGGATGATGTTGAAGCGAAGGTGAAATGCGAGTCAGAGGAAACGGAACAGCCCCGACAAATCCTACCACGAGTCCTGGTCACCACAAAGTGTACACCGCTCCACGGGAATTTGAACTTCGGTACCCCGTAGAGGTTGATGAGCGGTCCGAACATCACATCATGGGACGCCCAGCCAAGATCAGATCGACGTATAAAAGACAAGTGTTCATGACAACTACACAAATGTGTTCTGTTCAAAATCTTTGAGAAGTAGAAGGGTTACCGCTCTATGCATCCACTAGCTACGGAAAGAAATGGCGCATTTGCAACTGAACGTTAAAACCACTTTCTGGAGACACTATAGAAAAAAATCAAAATTATTTCTTCGACTTCCTCACTGGTCTTCACTTCAAACAACTTTCATTTTATCAGTTGGTTATGGAAGGGAATTCTATGCCAAACAATTTCAATGATTTTTTAATTAGAAAACGATTTCAAAACGTATTTTTGAAAATACCCTCGCGCGGCAGATCATAGTTGTTAATAGAATAGTATTCAGACTTTTAATCTTGTATTTGAACATAAGAAGCACAGAGTTCCACTTAGGACTCATTGGCATTCAAACATAAGACTGTCAGTGTAGTGCTATGGGAATGAATGAGTAGAACGAACGGTTATATATGTAATGAATGATTGGTTATGTATTTAATGAATGAATGGTTATGTATATAATGAATGAATGAATGATGCGTGAATGAAAAATAAATTAGAAAAAGAATCACCTAGCAAACCCTACAAAAACATTATTTAGAATTAAGAAAAAAATAATATTATTTTTCGTGTAAGTTAAGTATGCCAAAGTGCTACTACATAATTATTAAATTAGATTTAAGCTAAAATTAAGTTAGATTTAGTTAGTGTTAAGTTAGATTTAGTTAGTGTAAATAAATTCCCGCCTCCTCAGGGATACTGTGGAGAAAAAAAAGCATTCAAACATTCCACACCGTTCGCAAAGAATTTCGTCTAAATGCGGGTTTTCGATTCCTTAGGCCGGGCGGGATGGGTGGGGGTGGGGGTGGGGTTAAGGGTGGGGTGGGGGGCGTTGTAAGAGGACGCCGGGCGCGTCCTTTGTGACCGACCGTGGCCACATCGATCGCGCCTTAATTAGCCGTGACCGCATTTGTCGGTAATTTTCAGCGCCTTGCCGAATCTGCAAGTCCACCGAGCTGCAAATAATAGCCTCGAGCGAAAATAGTCCTGGGTCGATATCTCAGAGGACACTGCAGTCTGTTGCAAGTCTCATCGCCTCGCAGCTAGGTCAGCACGGGCCGCCGCCTCCGCAGTGCGCACAAAGTCATCAACCTTTGCGCTGAGAAGTACACAAGCGGATACTCTTGAAGACGCAATTTATAAACTTTTATAACCAATATAAATTTTTTAAATATAAATTTTTTACCGCGGGGATCACTCCCAGCGGACCGGCTAAGAGGTGGACTAGGTCAGCTTGTCTTTATATCATTGACTTCCCCATCTAGCTAGACTTGTATGTAGATTAACTTAAAAGCGATGTCAAGGTGAGGGAAAGAGGATAGAGGCGAAGCCCAGGTGCTTCTGACCCTCACTCAGCCCGGCTACCGCTAGCATGCCACTTGTATTTTGTGGCTGCTAAATAAACAATTTATATATTTATTAGTTATAATAATCTATAAAACTTTTATAAATTTCTCGCCATTTGTGTTAACTTGCATTGTCATAGAGGACAGATACTATTTTAAGAGAAAAACAATTTTTTTAGTATAAAGATTAAAATCCTTTGCTATAAATACAATATTCAATAACCTCGAAAGGATCTCTCGTAAATGTAAGCAATTACCACGAAAGAAATATTCACAATTACAAGTAAGAGATACATGATAATCCAGAAACACGGAGGCTTCAATAATCTACAACAAAAATTTCATCGAAAGGCGTTATCTGTAGCAGAACCTCTTAACGTGGTGGCTGATATACAGAAGGTTCAGACACGGGTATTTTCTTCGTGTATTTGTGGTGTGGTAGTCATTGGATAGCTAAATGATCTCGTATGAAACTGCTATTCATTCATAATCACTCCTGGCCATCCCTGAGGAGTAAATGTAGACTTTTTATGCTGATCTTTTACTCTGTAGAGTTAGCGCAAAGTTAGCCTATAGGCTAACTTGGCGCAAACTCTACAGAGTAAAAGATCAGCATAAAAAACGCTACTACGATCTGAAAATTATATAAACTAGTGGGTTTGCGCGGCATGCCGAAAATGTTCCTCCTCTCGGTGTTATTATTCAACGATTCCAACAAATGATTAAAAAATTACAACAAAAACTGTGCGAAAATAAATTTTGTGAGAATCATTTATCACAATGAGTTTGTTTTTAAACATTATTTGCTAGGTCTAATGCTTCTTCTCCAACAATACACAACGGACACTGAGAGTTATCACGTGTTTTAAAAAAAATTGAAGTACAATTCAATGTACCGGATCGTGGCAATTGTCAGTTGACAAGAATAGTACGTCTTGGTGCAAGAGAATATTGAAGAAGCTCTGCTGATGTCATGAAGAATGAAAACAAAACTTTGCATTGTATTATCGATTCGCAAAGTAACATTCAAGAGCAGATGCCTATGGAGAGGAAAGCTCAGTCTGGATGTTAAGACTGCAATTTGCAAAAGCATTGTGAGCAAGCAAGTTCAAAGAGAGCACTGAAGAGAGAAAAGCGATTAGCGACATAATTCTCTCAGCAGTGCAAAGGCAGAGAAGAGAGCACGGAGGGATCTCCTATTGCAGTGAAACGCAAACTCATTAATCAAAAAAGCCAAATATCAGCGATATATCAACGACTAATATTTCTTTTGAAAGACAAATTTCTTTTCAAAAATGTTTTTTAGATCTCGGTTTAAACTATTTATCTCGGTTTAAACTAATTATAATAAATAAAACCAGTTATATTTAATGACAAAATATAATACCATGAAATAAACGAGAAACCACATTTAATGTGAACAATGACCTTATGTTTCCTTCGAAAGTTTGAACACATCAAGTTTATATATCGTTTTTAATTTCAAGTAGGGTAGCAGGTTATCGTCAATAAGATGACTTCTCAATTTGATAAGGTTAAAAGAAGTTTGTTAGCATGAATACTTACAGCCAAAAAGTGAAATGATAGGCAAAGGTATTTTTTAACAAATCACATGAGTCAGTAATACTAAGCCAGGTGATGAATATTGTCATGTCTTCCTTCTTCAAGTGTTTCAAAGCAACCACTTTTTCTTTGAACCATGATCTCACTTCTCCAATTTTCCATATAAGCAATGAAGCGTTCAAATTTGGAGCTCTATAATTATATGTTCGTTTTTAAAACTCCGGTCATTGCATTGTCAGCTCTCAGGAGTATTTTAACGAAGGGCGCCCGCGGGTTGCAGCCTGCCGATTTCCGTAGGCGCCTCCCCCCTCCCCCCGAGGGCAGTCATCGGAGGGAGCAAAAATGTTTAGTTAAGTTTGCTCTCATAAGTAGCGCTTATAGATGTTCTCGCACCAGTCTAGAGAAAACCTTGATCACACGTCAACATGGCACAATTTTCGGCATTGTGTATGTTAAGGCAGCAAGGTAAAAAGATGCTCTTGTTTTTTCTACAATTTTTAAGCGGTAGTTTTCAACGTCGGTACTGCTCTAAAAGAACATCCAAATGTTTCTTGAAAACAGACAGAATTGGATAAGTAATAATCGACCAATGTGATTATAAGCAGACCACAGGAAACGCAGAAATGAATCCTCATGAAGGAGGAAAACAGAACGGGATGAAGTCGGGCTATGCCTTTTTGGGAAGGTAGGTAAACGGCCTAGAAAAAGTTGACTGCGGGATGCAATCGGTATATATCTTTTTGGGACGGTAGGTAAAGAGCTTGGGAAAAGTCCGCGGAATGCAGTCGGTATACACCTTTTTGGGAAGGTAGGTAAACGGCTTAGTGGGAAAGTTGACCACCGGATGCAGTCGGTATACGCCTTTTTGGAGAGGTAGGCAAACGGCTTAGAAAAAGTTGACCGCGGGATGCAATCGGTATACACCTTTTTGGGAAGGTAGGTAAACGGCTTAGGAAAAGTTGACCTCGGGATGCAGTCGGTATACGCCTTTTCGAAGAGGTAGGCAAACGGCTTAGAAAAAGTTGACCGCGGGATACAGTCGGTATACGCCTTTTCGGAGAGGTTGGCAAACGGCTTAGAAAAAGTTGACCGCGGGATGCAATCGGTATAAACCTTTTTGGAAAGGTAGGTAAACGACTTAGGAAAAGTTGACCGCGGGATGCAGTCGGTATACGCCTTTTCGAAGAGGTAGGCAAACGGCTTAGAAAAAGTTGACCGCGGGATGCAATCGGTATATATCGGCTTTTTGGGAAGGTAGGTAGGTAGCAAACGGCTTAGAAAAAGTTGACCGCGGGATGCAATCGGTATAAACCTTTTTGGAAAGGTAGGTAAACGACTTAGGAAAAGTTGACCGCGGGATGCAGTCGGTATACGCCTTTTCGAAGAGGTAGGCAAACGGCTTAGAAAAAGTTGACCGCGGGATGCAATCGGTATATATCTTTTTGGGAAGGTAGGTAAAGAGCTTAGGAAAAGTCCGCGGAATGCAGTCGGTATACACCTTTTTGGGAAGGTAGGTAAACGGCTTAGGAAAAGTTGACCTCGGGATGCAGTCGGTATACGCCTTTTCGGAGAGGTAGGCAAACGGCTTAGAAAAAGTAGACCGCGGGATGCAATCGGTATACACCTTTTTGGAAAGGTAGGTAAACGGCTTAGGAAAAATTGACCGCGGGATGCAGTCGGTATACGCCCGCGCACACAGTCCACGAGCAAGAGGGGCGGGGCGGCGCCACGCGACGCGGGGAGACTCCGACTCCATTTTTCACGGGCGTTTGTGTAAAAATAGCAGTCCCTTCTACGCGGCCGCGGAAGCTGAGGAGAGGGGCTGCCAGAGGCCTCCGCGCGGCGCGGGAGGATGAGAAGAAAGGACAGAAGGGAAGGAGGAGACTAGGAAATGGACGTCGGGAAGGCAGCCCCACAATGAGCGTCGGCTTCAGAGGCCCATTCTAGTGCTAAAAGGTTGGGTCCCAAAGTGTCAGTCACCCGCACAAACCAATCGCCAAAAGAAAGTGCCCAAATAGAGAAACAAATATAGGTTGGCCCGCGAGGATAGCCGAGGTCGCAAAGGCTGAAGGGTCGTACCTGGAGGGTTGCGAGTTCGAATCGCGCCCGGGACATGGATGTTTGTGTATGCCCCGAATACGAGTACGCGAGTTCCGCTACCTTTATCCCAAAGTTACAAAAACTAATGTTAATTACGGTGGTAGCTGTGTGACCTTAATTGAAAAAGCGACCTTAAATAAGTAAAAAGAAAAAGTTGGGAAGTTTTGTCAACATAGTCCCATATCCCTTTCACGGGAGTCCTTATGAGGCTACTTATTTGTTCAATAAAAATGCCGTTTTGACAGTTCAGGGTGTCATCCATCAGAATCGTTTATTTTAAGGAAAAATTTATTTTATTTTTCAAATTAACTTTGTTCGTCAATGAAATGTTCTTGAGATATGGAACATTTTGTTTTTGTAATTTGTTTTCCAAAAAAAAACAAAAAATACAAGTCGAATTTTGTCACAATCCACCAAAGTTGTACAACAAACTCTCACTAATTTTGAAAATATAAATACTTTTCGCCACGTAGAAGAATAAATGCCCCAAATAGCTTTTATTCAGCATTACACAGTCTTTCAAATATTGAACAAACGATCATTTAAAAATACCATATTTTATTTTTTAAGTTTCAGCTCTATATTTTTTCCAGGTGTCTATGGTCGTTTGTTCGATATTTGAAAAAAATTTAACAGAAAAAAGTACGAGAATCTGCGTTAAAATGACATACTGGGGTAAAACGACACACCTAATGTCTTCCCTGACTACTGCCAGAAGCAGCACTACAGAAGAGTAAGAACGGTTATGTTTAAGGGTTGTTAACAGAGATACGTGGAAAAGGAGGTTCTCTCGTGCGAACTTTCCTTGTTGTTATGGAAACGAAAACTATCGAGGATCAGAAGTTTGCTACAACTGTTCTGTGATCATCTTCATTGTTCGGAGTGATTTCATACATTTCTTACAGATAAGGTAAGTAAAAACTTTCTTTTTGATTATTTTCAGCATATTTCATAACCTGTACGTTCACATGTCGGCTCACTGATCGTAAGACTTAAGGTAAAATGACACACCTTCTATTGGAAGAAAATGTCATTTTATTCCAAAGAGTATTTAACATCTCTAAAATTTCCTTCCATTTTATCATTATCACTATTGACACTATTATTTGACCGTATCTGAAATTATTATATTGATATTACATTGATATTAATTTTGACACTTATTTATCACCACTGCTTTATTATTATTATTATTATTATTATTATTATTATTATTATTATTATTATTATTATTATTATTGCTACTATTATTTCTTTGTAGAAATGGTAGGAACCTATGTGATTGGCCCCTAAGTCTTTTTACCCGCACAAGATAGGAGCATCTACAAAAACAATTTTTAGATATGTAATATGTGTTATTCTTCTCTTAACTACACTTACCTTTTTTCTAGTAATCTTATAAAAAATAAAGGTTCCAACTTAAAAACCATATCTAGCGGAGCACTTTTTCTGTCATTTTAAGACTGGTTTCCCCACTTCAGAATTACAGTCTAATTTCACATGTCTCGGAATAAACTTTGAAACATATACAACCAACTAGACATGGGAAAATGTGAATCAATTGCTGCCGCCGAATATTGAAGGAATAGAAAAACCCAAGGACCCATTGTGTAGTCGCCTCTCACTTCCCGACATCTACATGAACCACCCCCGAGGCAACGGGGCGTACGATGTACTCTCCACTCCGGGTCCGAAAATTCCGGTTTCCTCGGGTGAGGAGCTCACACCGGAAACTGGCGAGACGGGGTTGCCGTGAATGGACTGGGGAGGGAGAGGGAGGGAGCAACGGTGTGGCCTAACCAATGGGCGGGCAAAGGAAAGTCTAGCGACAGTTTTGCTTACGTTCATAAAACCACGATATGGAACTTATCAGATTGCATCCCGTGTAGATGATACTAGTAAGCAAAAGCGACTGGGCAAGGCCGGATTTAGGAGCTTCTTGGCTCCCCAAGCACAAAATCGTTGGAGGAAGCCCCTCCGAAAAAAATCCTCATTCACTAAAAAAACGTAAATACAATAGAATAACTTTTTGTGCAAAAACAAGTGAAAATTAAAATATTTGTCATGGCACTGAATACAACATTAACATCAGGAACAAATTAATTACAATGTCGGCCCGGTGGCCGATATCGCTAAGGCAGTAGTGTCGTAGTGATCTCGGACCAAAGGGTCGTGGGTTCGAGTCCCGCCTCGGGCATGGTTATAGTTGTGTTCGTCCTTTCACCCCTTGTCATCACCATATAGTTTCATCTTCATAGTTACCATACCGTTAACACCAATAGTGGTCGCTAATGACCTAGATGTTGATGCGACCTTAAATAACCAATTTAAAAAAATTAATTACAACATAAGGAAAGGTACAGGCGACTTGATTAACAATTAATTTAGACTCAAAATACATTTTGTGGTTTACAAGTTGATTTCTGTGTGTTTATGTATCTGAAGCAATACATGTAACGATAGCCTTGCTAGCCTTTCGGATTCCTTTATGTCCGCGCGGGCCTTTTGAATTCCTTATGACCGCTCCGCTACCAACACAACCAATAGCAGTCATTCGAAATAAAGATTATTTTGTTGAATTAATATGAAAATTGCAACTTTGGAATGTTCCCTTGAATTTTAAATTCTCATCATTCCCTTTTATTTCACTATTACATATAACGTTGTCTTTTCTTTTGTAGACACAAGTGCGTCCGCAGTAGTAGAACTCTAAGTAGTAACAGATGTAGAAAGCACACCGCTAACATTTCCGAAATATTTTTTTTTTATGAAATGGAATTTTTAAATAGCTTTTGGCAATAGATGCACATAACCTTAAAGTATCGTTTTATTAAGCAATTCACACTCTTATTTTCCCGCTAACTTTCAAATACACAATACCTATTTTCACACATTTCTCGAAATTTTACTGTAAACAAACCATCCGTAAATTATTTGCTTTCTCAGGATGTCCGCACGATCTACATAATCTTTTGCAATTTTGTACGAACAAAGCTGTTCAATTAGATACTCACTGTATTATTTATCTGACGCCATATTAACCACTGACGATTACAATGAGTCTTTTCACTCTTGATGCAAGCCGAATTTGAAAATGTTTCAAATTCTCTTTGGTTCAGCAAAGAACTAGTAAAACAAAGTTTTGTATGCACCACGGGCGTTACTTGATGTTTTTGTCCCTCAGGCGACTTCCAACCCCACGGGCCACAGGCCCTCGGGGTAACTACATCCTATTTGTCGTCCTGGATACATAAATAACTATTAAGCATGTTTTGGGAATATTTTATGAAACTGTTTAGGAAACGCGGGGCCCCTATGCAACAGCTCGTAGGTAAATCCGGCTCGGGGTGGGGGTGGGGGTGGGGGCTGTAGAGGGGGGAGGGGCGGGGCGCCCGTGCGCACGTGCTATGCCGTGCCACTCACATTAGGTCCGGCGCCGCTAACATTGAGGCCACGCCATATGCGGCGCGGAGGCCTCTGCCGTCATAACCCCCGCCCGCCCGCGACGGCAGCGCTCGTGGGGCGTTGTGCTGTACTGACGCGACATCGATCACAAAACATCGGCTAAAGGATCGATGTTAATAACACACACACACACACACAAAACGTAAATTAAAGAATCGATGTTAATAATAAATCGACCAAAAAACATTGAAACCGTTTTGAAACATTGTTTTAAAGCTGCTTCAGTCGTCTAAAACATTAAATTCGCGCGCAACAAAACTGAATTTGGCACAGTAATTTATCATTAAGATTTAACTGAAAACGAAGTTAAAAAATAATGACAATGGAAAAACCTGAGCGCCCACGGTCATCTTCAAGGGTCAGTCCTCACTTCGCCGAAGAATTGTGTAGGTAGAAGAGAGGATGCCCTATGTCCAGGGCTCATGCGTTGAACGCCTCTGCATTTGCGCAATTGGAAGGGTGACGGCGGCAGGATTTTCGACACTACTTTTTCAGCTAGGTCGAATTCAGTCGCTGTCTGGGGGAGAATTCTAGCGGTCGCCTGCTCTGATCGGTAGTTTTCCGTGGTTTCTCCGATCAACACCAGGCGAATGCCGGAGTTGATACCCTATCAAACGGGCCACGGACCGCGCGCGATCTGTCCTTCCCATTCCTTGTTCTATCCTCTCCCATTACACACACACACTTACACTAACATGCACTACACTACCACATATCCCGGGAGACCGGTCGGGAGCTTAGAGCTTGTCCCGGCTGGTGCCCCGCTGGAGTCCTGGTTAGGGGGAAACCCCACTAGCCGACGATAGGTCGGTGCCGGATCTCGCCATCCAGCGGGGGAAGATCACCGCCATCTCCCGAGAAAAAACATGCACTACACTAACGGGACTAATGACCAGAGCCGTTGACGCGCCCGGAAACATGAATAAATCAATAAATCAATTGGAAGGGCATTGGGATAATCTCTGACTAGAGATCGTCCGTTCGGCGAAGGTAGAAGAGTGTTCCTTTGGTTCGAGCACAGAAACTTACAGTAATATTATCAGTTATTACTTCAACTTTACTTTTACCGCATTGTTATAATGGGATCTTTTTATTTACAAACAAAACATCGAAAACGCAAAAAACAAACAAACCAGCACATAACATCGATGTTTCTACAAAAACAGTGATGTTGCGTCCTCATTGCGCTGCAAAGGAGTGGCTGCCAGGACGACCACTCAGCACACGCTCCTGGCCTAGGCTTTTGCGTTCTTCTGGCAGATAAATCGTAATTAGGGAGTTTTAGCACATGATGCACAACAATTTTAACTTTTACCGATTTGTGATAATGGGATTTTCACCTTATGCACTTCTAGTCAGATGACAAGTTAGAACTGCAACCACGAACCATACGCTTACGTTCAAGCGCAGGGCTGTAAATTAACCTCACACAACCTCTTCAAATTGAAGGCCGTGTGTACAAGTAATAAGACCAACGGGAGAGCGCAAGATTATGCGTTGATGGAGAATGTGGAAAATGATGCAATGAACGGTCTAATCGTTTGGATCCATTGATTGTATTCTAAATTCATTTTCCTGGACCGTATACGTGGTTCTGTATGAGATTTATCAACGGTATTATGTATTGCCATTTCTAAACCGGAAAATGCGTTCTTGTCACAAGAAGCGATACATTTTAAATACGTGTCTCTATGGACCACGTTGAAGGAATAGCATATACGTACGTGACTCATAAGTCGGCACAGCTAATATGAAAGTCTTTTATCTTGGTATCGCGCGTAAGTGATGCTGGCAGCGTGCAAAAACTCTTCTTGAACTCTTAACTTTATGAGATCCTAACTTCGAATGTCGCTTTATTTATACGACATAAAGTTAAGAAATTATAAACGTGCAAAAAACTCTATTCTAACGACAAAAGTGAGAAGTTTTGTTCAAAGAGGTCACTTCTTCGTAACTGATTTCTAAGAATTACTATCTCCTGATTGCTCTTCCATATTTTCCATCTGTTGTACATTGATGACCATTACACCGTTCGCCACGGAACTTTACTTTTATATACCATATTATCCTTAAAAAAAATCGGATAAATTTTTGGTGATTTACTCTAAAACTTTCGAAGTTGACGCCTATAAAAACTACGTGCGTAATGCATGTCGCATTGCGACGTGAAGGAGAACGTTTGAACAATGGGAATAAACGTGATCTGAATGAGGATTTTGGTTCCATCAGTGTCCAATTTTGAACTGGCGCAAATTCCTTGTTTGCAGCGAAATTCGGTTTGGTATTTTCCAGGTACGCGCTTCCAAAGTGGCCAGCGGACTGGCACTCTGTGTCGGATGGCGCGCGAAGCTAATTGCATTATCGCCTTAGCATCTCGCCAACAAGCACCTGCGTGTTCGTCTAACGAACAGTCGGCGCGACGTAATAAGGCACACGTATACCGCACCGCATTAGCTTCGATATGCGTCAATAAATGCCTACGGCATATCGCTATATCCTTGATCTTCAGTTTGAAAGGCGAACATTTGTTGACACTGAGGATAAACAAGATGATAGCAATTAGCATACTCTCATACCTTACCTAATGTTAAATCGAAATAAAGTAAGCGTAATATGTTTACTGAATTACCATCGTACATTATTCTATGACGTTGATCTGTTGTGGTCTTTAAAAAGATTATAATATCTGAGACAATTAACATCGTAGGGTCTCGTGTCTGTATATACTACACTAAGTAGTGCAATAAATGCAGTTACGAATCAGAAAGGTAATATCAACAACGTATAATATTGTCACCCACCCCTACAATCCTGCTTGCAGGAATTACATTATTATTATTATTATTATTATTTACAAGGTGATAGCGATTCCTGTACTTGAATATGGTTGCGAAAAATTGGAGCATGAATCGCTCAGACAGAAGGAAAATTCAGGCTGCTGAAATGCGATTTCTAAGATCTGTTGCAGGATGTACGCTTCTAGACCACATAAGAAGCGAAGACATCAGAAGGGAACTAAAAATATTCAACCTCAATATGAGAATCCAAGTGCGAAAAGAGAAATGGTTCCATCATATCCAACGGATGATTTCTGAAAGACTATCAAATGAGCTCCTCCACTACGCACCCGAAGGAACTCGAGATCCAGGTAGACCTAGAAGAAGATGGAGGGACGATCTTGGTGATGGAACAGGCCATTCGGCCTAGTCCTTGATGATGATGATGATGATGATGATGATGATGATGATGATGATTGTTATTATTATTATTATTATTATTATTATTATTATTATTATTATTATTATTATTGTTATTGTTATTGTGGAGAAGGAGAGTAGGAGGCGGGCCAAGTGTGCTGGCTGGGGGAGGGCGTCGGCTGACGCTGGCGAGACGAGGCGAGGCGAGGCGTTTTCCGCCGATGACGCCATCGCGCGTCCTCCGCCTACCCGCGCGCTGTGCGGCGGGACGGGACGCGACGCGACGCGGAGGCGCTCGGAGGCAAATTGCGCGCGTGATTCATCCAATATGGATGACGCCCCATTACGGAAGCCCCCGGGCGCGCCAGCCCGCCCGCCCCAACGCTCGCCGGGCCTCCTCACAGAGCCCACAGCCAGCGGTCTTCTCTCGGGAGATCCTAGGTTCCAGTCCCGACGGTGCAGGATTTTGGACTCCTTTTACACTTTGATTGATTGTTAGGGATTCAGGGTGCGTCAATTACTGAGGTAATTAGTCCCTTAAGTGTAGTGCATATTTTTTCATCGGAAGATGGCGAGATCCGATGCCGACGTACCGTCGACTAGCGGGGTTTTCTCCAAACAGGTATCTTCCACCAGCAAGTTCTAAGTCCCGGTCTCCCGATATGTGTGATAGTGTAGTGCATGTTAGTGTAAGTACGTGTGTAAGGGGTAAGGATAGGACAAGGAAGAGGAAGGAAAGGTGGCGCCTTACTCTCTCTCTCTCTCTCGCACACACACACACACACACACATGGACTGTTCTACTCCGCTGGGGGGCGGGGGATACTTGAAGGAGAAATCCCGTGCGAGCCGACATGGAGGTTGGCGGCGCATCTCGCAAGGATAAAACATTCACTATACTAACGGGACTCATGACTTAAGCAGCTGTCGCGTCCGGGGTGCGGATATCTTACCAATCCATGGGATGCGGATATCTTAGACATATTACATTTGGAAGGAATTTGAAATTATTACATTTGGAAAATTACTTTGCAGCTCTTCATTGTAGTTGTCATTTGCATTCCAAATTACAGAGAAAGCATTTCAAGGGAACGAGATATTACTTTTCTAATCCCTTTCATAAGAATAGACCGTCAATGAAATTCTGTTTATTCAAAAAAAAATATATCTGCAGAAGTTGAATTTTATTCCGTGTAAATTAATTATTTGTTAGTAAAGATCCGAATCACAATTTTCCTCCAACCGGATCATTCGTGTTACCAATGAGACACTTCTTTCCCGGCACCGGAAAAGGGAGAGGTCCAGGTGCGGGGGTCATTTCGGGGCGGAGGCAGGGGGCCAGTGGCGCGGCGGGGGAATGTGGAGAGGGAGAGGGAGAGGGAGAAAGAGAGAGACGGGGAGCGGGGCGAGAGTGGAGTGGTGAAGAGGCGTTGGGGCGGGGAAGTGAGGTTCCACGGAGAGACAGTGAGGAAGGAGCGAAGGCGGGGCGGGGGCGGTTCAGGGCAGGGCGGGGCGGGGCGGGCAGCGGGGCGGGGAGGGGCGGGGAGGGGGGCAGAGCGGAGCGGGGGCGGGGCGGAGCGGGGTGGAGCGGGGCGAAGCGGGGCGGAGCGGGGCGGAGCCCGGGGGCGGGCAGGGCGGAACGGGGCGGAGCGGGGCGGGCAGGGCGGAACGGGGCGGAGCGGGGCGGGCGGGGCGGAGCAGGGCGAAGCGGGACGGAGCGGGGCGGGGCAGGGAAGTGCGGGTGCGCTGTCGTGCGTCCGGTAGAAGCTTCGCGCGCGTGCGATAGCACGCTTCGCGTCGCAGAAGGCAGTTCGTCCAAAGGCCGCGTGAGGCGCGGGATTTCACGTCCAAGAAGCTCCGACGAACCCACGGTGTCAGCATGTTGGCCACTTACACTTCGATTTATTTATAATGGCTCTTAACGCTTAATCAGCTGTTACGGTGTCATCCAATCGGGAACTTGAATGTTACCATAGTAACGTTACTGTAGTGACGTTCAAACTCCCGATTGGATGACACCGTAACAGCTGACTTACGTCGAGTACCACAACAAATAAATCGAAGTGGAGGCACACCTGCTGTAAGGTGCGATCTTAAACTAAAGAAAGCTAGCGGCGCTTCAACAGCACGTACTTTCTCGCGTTAGTAACGGTTGCATAATATTATAATCCCACAATGTCTGCCCGTCTTAAAAGATAGCTTTCTACTGCATTTTAATTATTTCTTAAAAGGAAATTCTCGTCAATTCTCCATAATTCAAATCTCGCATCGGACAGTCGGTTCAATACTTCGCAATTATACTTCCCTGAATGGGATGCGACAGTGAAAAACGAACACTTCCAAATGACGCAATGGATTATTCAAATAAGGACACACATCCGCAGGACGCCATCTAAGAAGGTTGAAAAACCAACGCGAGCGAAGCCGTAAGCAAAATATACGACGAGATCACTAACATCATAAGTATGGGCACGCGCAAGAAAGAGCTCGTGAACGCCTCAAATTGACCCCCCCTTCCCCCAAAGAAAAAATATCATACTAATTTTAGCAAGTATCTGATGAGAAGATTGAACTACGATTTTGACTACATATTCATTAGAGCAAAGATAATTATTTTGTTATCACAAATATAGACAACAGGAAATCAAGAGTTCCGGGTACTCCATTTTCTACGCAAACTCGTAATAAAGCTTTACCAATTTCTGGAGAATATTATCTTATCCCATGGACACAGCTCCCGTACTTTATGCTAAAGTGGCAATTTTTTAAAGTTTGCATAGCTTTCGCTGCAAATCTATGTATTTTCTAATTACCCGCAGCATGTTTAACGATCTTTAGAATGACATTAACAGGTCTTTCTCTTGATATGTATATCAGGTTACAGCTCAAAAGCTTTTAGTTATCTGGTTGGGTTCTGCGCGACACACGCATGCATACAGTCACGGTAAAAACAACTTTTTTTCGTTTCAGGAAGACTCAAAACGGATTTTATCACCGAAATCTTGAACTCCAATTTTTAGACCGAATGTATTATACCACGTCTATGTTACGTCTTACGGAGGAAAAGTAAAATCTGCAACAATATACGACTATGTATACTACGTATGTAGTTCGAGTAGCTCCAAGTGAGCGAAGAAATTTTCCAGGACTCGTATTACTGACTGTTATAAATATTATTTTAATTGAAACAAAAAAGGGGTTCCTGAAAGGCCGTAGGTGACAAAGCGCCGAAAAAGGCAAAAGAACGGTTAGAGTTCAGATTTCATGTTCATGAGGAATGCTACTCGTAGCTGAAAATCAAGCGTACCCTCTGAAATTGAAACTTATTTTCTCACTTAATTTCACACTTATTAATTTGAATTTACACTTAAATTCGGAGATGCTTCATGATACTGTGGAATGCTAACGAAGAATATTCTGGTCATACGTTCTTACACATATCACTTAATGTAAGTCATGGCAAAAAAGTCTTACCGAATTTGTAGAAGCCTGCATTGTTCCAGGATAATTTTTCCATTCACTGTCACATTAACAATACTTCAAATCGTCCTATTGTAGGCCAACGAAATTTCACTAGCAGAAATGCTCTTGTTTGTTTCATATGTGAAACATAAAGAAACCCGTTTTTTAGATAAGAAACATACGTAGTCTAGTGTTATCTTAGTCTCTGATACCGCCAGAAGACGTTGAACTGTTTCTGTGATTCAATCCAACACGTTCACGTCATTCATAAGACCAGTGCGATACTTTCAATAGTTCAACTGAGCCGTAATGAATGAGATATTACATCTTTCTCTGAAGCTATACACTTCTAGAGGTTTTAGTCTGGCACGCGCGTTTTCGCGGTCCGTTCCTTCTAGACCAGGGTTGTCCAACTGGCGGCCCGCTGTGCAATTTATTATGGCCCACGAAATGTTATTAGGCAAAGTCCCGTTCATCCATGATGGGCGAGAATATTGTGCGCCTGACGTACGCCCCTACCGCTCCCTTTAATTCAAAGGTCGACAGTCCCTTTATTGCAAAAATAGGTTAAGTTAAGATTTAAGAATTTTTTGTAGTAAATTCAGAAATTCAATGTGTTTCACTGCGTTATGCTTGGTACGGCCTGATATTACTCATGGTTCCATTCCCCCCCCCCCCCGAACGTTTGAGAGCAGTCGGGCAAGGTGCAGAGATCAACAATACGGGGAAGTCCGATTTGGATCGCCCGAGCTATGAAAATACGACCCGCAAGCATATTAGTTTTTGGTTGAGGCCTTATGAGGAAGTTGGACACTCCTGTTCTAGACCGTGAAGATGGGGCGGGGGAACAGTCTTAACGCCCGGCCCTAAGAATGGCAAAGGGTTCGGGATTCGTCATAAACAGGATCGCGGGGTCCAGGGTCCACCGTCTTCGCGGGGTCCGGGCCTCGGGAAACCTCGGCGGGTCCCTGACTTCGCGCCGACTAGAAAGCCGAGGGGCCGGCAGACGCTGGCCAGACCTCAAATAAAAAGCGCGGACGTCTTAACGAGCGGTGCGGTAATCAGCAAAAGAGCAGAGAAAGCACGGAGGAAAGCGAGCGTCCCGATGGGCGATCGTCCGGAGAAAACACGCCCCTGCCCCGCCCCCTCCACCAACAGCTGCGAGGCGCTCTCCATTAACTTCGCACATCCAGCCAAGGCCCAAGGCGAACTAGTGGTGCTACAACAGCACATACTTTCTCGCATCACACAACATTTGCAATTTTTAAAAATTCAGAGAGTTCAACGTAAATGAAAACCGTGTTCTTGCCATTTTTAAGCTATTTATATCATTTTAAGCGTTCTTAGCGCATCCGAGGAAAAAATTGAATAAAATAATTGGAGTATTATTTGAGAAAATGCTGGAAGTTGTTGTGGTCACAAAAATAAAATATCCGTTTCAAATTCGCAGAGAGTCGAGATCGATCGGGGAATGTCAAATTTAGAGAAAATAATCTGAACGGTTTAGTGGCGTGCCAACGTTGACACGGGCGGACGGGCTAGACGAGCGGACCAGCGGACGGATGTAGAAACAGACGTTTGGCCGTCAGCCAATTTTTCGTTATCAATGACTCACAAAGTGTTAATTCTGTCTACACAGCGTGTGACAAGACGTAATTGAATACATAAAAGAACGAAATTTATCTACATTTTCGATACCTACACCTCTAAATCAGAGATTTTCCATCGAAAAATCAGCGATTTTTGCCGCAATATTTTCTCTTTACTACAAAAGTATGCAATAAGCCGAATGCCCTGGGAGCACATCCTGCAGCAATTCGGGCATGCCTTTCGAGTTCATTACTCACAGATGTACGCATTCGCTGGATCATAATTAAGGTAGTGTAATTCTTACTGTCATAGAAACGCCCGGCATCGAGCGTTTCTCACATCAGGTGCTAAAAAGCTTCACTATCAGTCAATGTAATGTAGATGAAAAACTCATGTTCATTGATAAGGGGTTTTACTCAGGTGTTTGATCTCATCTCAACCGAATGACACAGACGACCAACACCAATAAAATGACAGAACCTATTAAAATCCCTTAACAATTAATTACCGAGAAGTATTTTATGAGATGTTAGGAAAGATACTTTTGAAGGTCTTCTAATCTCAACAACTTAAAGTACACAACATGATTAGCATAGATCTACTTTTACTTAAGTCATTAAAATTTTAGTTATAATAAATGTAGTATACTCATCAATACTGTTAACATTATTTTCTTAGGCGTCAACTGAAGTAATTTTATCAACTGACATTGACAACCTGCACAATTAGGGTGTAATGCTCTGATTACTCTAACGAGATAGAACTCTTTTCAATTCCTCGTTTCATCACCATCCAAGTGCTGGGACTTCTCACTCTCTCTCTCTCTGTCTGTCTGTCTGTCTGTCTGTCTGTCTGTCTGTCTGTCTGTCTCTCTCTCTCTCTCTCTTCTGGGCCTAACGATTTCCCAGGCATCCATATTCGGCGTCAAAGTGAAGTGCACTTATATCAATATTTAAATCCCTTTCATATTACTGACAGTTGATACTTCTAACACACATATTCACTAAGTCATGAAAACGAAGAACTGTATTGTTTTTTCCCTGAATTGTGCAACATTTCGACAATACTTTTGTTGTCTTTTTCAAGTATTAGGGCATACATTATTTCGATACACGTCTCATATAAGTAGTCACCGTCACACTCAATTTACAGATTTGCCTCAGTGCGTATGTGCCTATTCTCAATGAATTTTATGAACCTACGTAAGCTTGTGCAGAAGGTTACCTCATCTCAACGACTAGAATCGTCAGGAAAGTTGCGGTACATTGACATAATTAAATTCAAAATTATATTGTGATTTGTATTGATGATTTGTATTGTGATTATATTAATCTCTACAATTTATGTACTCACCATAGAGATATGAACTGTAATTTATTATAATAATAATAATAATAATAATAATAATAATAATAATAATAATAATAAGAAGAAGAAGAAGAAGAAGAAGAAGATGTCTCAATTGCGAAATATGAATTGACCTGCGTCTTAGTTACTAAACCGACACACAGTTAAATGAAAACCCTGCAAATGCTGACAAAAACAATCTTATAATAATAATAATAATAATAATAATAATAATAATAATAATAATAATAATCGGATTCAGCGTAATGCTGATCCCCCTAATTAGTTACATGCAAGACTTGCAACGTGATAAAATGATACTGAGCCCGTGCAAGTGCATGTCCGGAGTGATTCAAGATGGCCTATTCGCGAGCAGTAATAATAATAATAATAATAATAATAATAATAATAATAATAATAATAGTAATAATAATAAAAGCACACGTAGATGGAATCGCTTGTTTTCGCTCCGCAACTCGTGCGTTGGAAGCGCACTGCCCCTCTGGAAGGCCGGCGCGGCGCGGCGTGCCGCAAGGACGCGTCGAAAGGCGGGGAGGAAGGAGGAGGCCGGGGAGGGGCGTGGAGGGGCGCGGGTGGGCGCCGCGACACGAGTCGCGGGCGGTGGCGGGCGCGGCGCCGGGCGTCGCGACGCCTCCGCCGCTAATTGGACGGAGCGCAGGCGGCTAACAAGCGGACGAGCGGCGCGAGGCGCGGCGGGCGGCGAGAGGAGGCTGCTTCGCATATGCTACCCTCTTCTGGCTGCGGCAAGGTACGCTCATAATTCGGAGATCGAAAACCACTAATGAAATAGAACTGATGGGGAATGTAAAGCCGGTGACCTGATTGGGTGGTTTGCAAAATAAGACAGGGGAGAACTCCTGGTTCGTTCTAAGATATTTCTGTCAGATTGAATATTTTTTTGAACTATGGTCGAGACAATCACTTAACAAAGTAGATACGTTTGAATGTAACTGAATGGTAACATTAGCTTTTCATGAATATTATTTGGAGTACACACGCTAATTAAGGACCATTTGGAAGTCCAGTAGGGCTTAACAAATATCACAAGCAGTTTTACCATGATTTTGTGAACTGTCCAACCAAAACGAAAATAATGGCCAGCTTCACAGTTTGTTGATTGCGAATTTTAATATATCCCCGGGAGAAAATATAATAAAAAAGCTTACTAATATAATAGGGTAATTGTACTGGATGACACGTGAATAAGCCGCCAAAAGAGCAGGAGCTGCGCTCCGACAGAGCAGACGCTAGAAAGTTGCCCTTCCGCCGTCGCACAGACTTAAGGGGCAAGTTGGGAGTGAAGGCGCAAGGTGGGAGGCGCAAGAGGAGGCACGCGGAGGATATGCGACGCGCGGACGGCCCATGCCGCCTCCGCTCGACATCCTGCTCACTCACTTCTCACAAGACTTACGCACACATACTCGCCTCTGACCTAACAACAATGTTAATACATTTTACGTTAATATTCTCTTACATTATTATTATTATTATTATTATTATTATTATTATTATTATTATTATTATTATATTATCATTCTCTCCAAATACTGAAAAAATGTCTAACGAATTGATTGCTGTAGTTATTTACGTAACTAGAACGTGAAGCGAGTCTTTGACGTAACAATTCAATGTCGAGTGAGTTCGCCAAAGACACTTTCGTACGAATTGAATGCTTTATTTTTTACTTCCTCGCCCTATTAGGTAAGTAGTAAAGAGAAATTATTGTTATCGTGCGGCCGGATTCGGCGATTTTTCGAAAGAAAAAAAAATACTGTCGTGCCCTGGTAACGAAAAAGGGGTTACATCTTGTTTCTATCTCTAGTACATTACTTCCTCTAAAATATTGTGTAGTCCAAATCAATTTTTTGTTAGTCCTGATATTTAAAAAAACGATTGACAGCTTAAGGTCTGTCTGTGAGTTCCAATGTACCCGGGGAGAAAAATTGCTGGTTACAAACACTTTTGCAGGTCCATGTGGTGGTACTATATTGCGTAGCTGTTATACGTAATGCGAGAAAGTTTGTGTTGTGGCACCACTAGTTTACTAAGAATTCTTGGAAACTTACATGTTTATTCCCTCGTCATCATTCTCAATATGCGTGGCGGTAGCCATGTTTCATCATGTAGACCCAGACCTGTTTACTTTACAGTTAAGTGAGTTGTTTTATTTGGCCACGACTTTTTTCGGTATGTGTTAGGCTATGTCTATTCTGCCGTACGGATACTGCAAAGCAACCTTTTTCGTTCAATAAACATTGAAGGTAAGTACTAGCTTCCATGCATGAGTGAAGAAAAGAACATTTCAACACCAAAATATATGGATTTACCTAACAAATGTCTTTTTGCTAATCTTTCTGGAGATTCTCTGGTCAAATGAACAATGAATCATTACAATATCCCCTTTCCCTGATGCCTCTCAGCGTCGGGTTAGTCGTTTGACATACTCCTTTTTCGTCTTGTGCCTTACGCTTCACCTCTCCTAGTGCTTCTCCTTTGGCATATATCCTGGATATATGCGTCGAATGTTCCTCTTGGCCTTCCAGGTGGTCTCTTTCCCTCTGACTTGGTTTCAATCATTTGTTTCGACTTTCTATCCTCTTTCATTCTATTAAAATGTCCGTGCCACTCCAGAGCCTTGTTTTAATCATTACAATATTATGGGGAAAATGTTTTGTATTTGAACATGCAACTTCTAGTTTGAGCCTATTCAAACAAAATGTTCAACGTCAAGTTTTCTGGTGGGAAGATCCAACTGCGACCATTGCTTTGAAGAAACGAAAGAGCGGGGTTTCGGAGGAGCTCTTAAAATAGGTTCGCACCCCATTCGCTGCATTCCGAGAGTGGCGCGCGCGGCCTCTGCCGGCTTCAGACAAAAAGAGGAGTCGCCCCCGCTTCCGCCGGAGAGGAATGCGACTGATAACGGCCCAGGCCAGCCCCCTCCGCGCGTTGGCACTCGGAAGGACGACCAGGGCCTCGCAACTCTCCATCAAAATCGGGGACAAAGCTAGAGGGTGCTACTATGCGCGCACGTTTTCTTGAGCCCAGACATACCTACCCCCACTCCTTTGCACGTCATTAGTTGAATTCAGAATAACTGATAGCAACAAGCTTTGTTGACAACTTCTGATGATAAAAAATGTTCGCTCCCAGGTAATAGAAACTATTTTCCATCGAAAAACGAGCTTCAATTTCATCTAATAGTTCTGTCAACAAAATAATCAAAACACCCACTTCCCTCGCATCTAGCGAAATGAGGGCTCAAGAAAACGTGCGGGTATACTACTATAGGAGGCGTTATACTGCGGTTTTTACAGAGCTGCCTCTCAATTCCACTCAAGGCCCGTCACCATGGTGGCATTATGGCACTGTTTTTCGTGACTTTCTCGGTCGTGCCGCAAGAGTCGCTTCATCTGCAGCACTGTTTGATACAGTCGCGAGCATGCGACACCTAGCGGCACGACTGAGAATGACGCGAAAAACCGTGCCGTAATGCCACCGTGGCGACGGGCCTTGAATGAAACTGAGAGGTGGCTGTGTAAAAACCGCGGTATAGTGTCGGTAGTTACAGGTATGCCACCTTTCGCGCCTAAAAATTTGTTAATTTGTGACAAATAAGAAAACGCGGGAGGTACGTAATTCGATCGTGACTACACGTGACGCATTGCCGACAAATATAACGAAAGATAAGTATCAGTAAGTATTACGTCTGTATTGTGAGAGAAAGCTGGTTCAAGTAAGAAATGTCACTTCATTAAGTTCTATATGAAGTTGCGCCTGAAATTATTTTAAAGTTTTATTTAAAGCTTGGTCTGAAGTCAAAATTTTCACCAGGCGAGATTTGATTCCCGATTTGCAGTAAGCAAATTTTTGTTTAATAATTAGTTTCCTTTCACGTTTTAAATAACGTTGGCAGCAGTTCCTGTAAGAGGGTGATACTGTAGAGCGCGCCACTGCAATGGTCTCCACCACGTTATGTGGGAGTTATAAAGCCCTGAGGACGACGGTGAGTGCATCACAACTATGAGATGCGAAAGTCGACAACAAAACATCGATGTCAACATTAAAACAACCATGTTTTAAAGTTGGTTTAGTAACCTCTAACATTAAAATTCCTGCGCAACAAAATATAATTTGGCAGTGGCCGTGCATTTGTAATTAAAATTTAACTGAAAATAAAGTTAAAAACGCCTCCGTGTGTGAAATACGAGGAAAGACGAAGGAAATTCCTGGACATCAGGAACATGTCGGGCGAGGGTAATACAAGGGATAGTTGTTTGCGAGGATTATACAAACTGCGTTAGTTTGGTTCGAACAAAACGTGGTTTTCAGAAAAATGCGTAAGATTTTTTTCCAGAAGGGCGAACTCAACAAAAATTGGATTACACATTTTTTCTTTGTGGGATGTCTCATTTTTGGTTTATTATTTTACTAGCTGTAGTGGCCGGTGTGGCCCAGACTTTATTGATATCAACAATATGCATCTTTTTCTCAGTCCTTTGTCAATTATAAAAAAAATGAACTGCGGGATATATTTACTCTTCGCTTTATAAAACGACATTAATTTATAATGATCAATACAAAATAATTATAAGTTAAGTATAAATTAACGTACAATACAAACTAAACGAAATATTGTATCCTCCAGCGCAGCGCTTAGCGGAGTAGTGGAGTGCGGTGGGAGTGGGGTGTTCAGTTCGCTTCTCCTATCCGACCTCCTATGACACGTTTCCAGCCAATTTGTTATCATTAGGGAACGGATTTTATTGTAATAAAAAATGCAAAATTTGTACATATATATGTGTTTATTTTTTCCAAAACATGTAAGAGAAAATAGAAAATATGTAAAATAAAAATTCATTATTGTGATTAAAATTGTTCCCTACAAGTATTCTCCGGCCGTAAAACGTCGCCGATCAGTCCTTAATAAGGATTCGGAGTCTCTGAAAGTAGGTTCTATCTCTACTGAAGTAATTGTACTCTAAACTTTACATATAAGAATTTTATTCGAAATATAAAATACGTTCATAGTATATATTACAATGTTTACGAGGAGCCGGTGTACAAGTGAATAGTAGAACCGTGTAGCGAGTGATGGATCCCAGGAGGAGGGGGTTGAAGGGTATACACACATCCCTCCAAATCGAACAACGCGATAAGACAATTTACTGTAAAAAATATTTGTTAGTTTTCGATCGAGTAACGAATGTGCTGTTTGAAACATAAGCAAGTAAGTAGTTGAAATTACTTTTGTTCACAAAAATCGACCATCCCTTACTCCGAGTAAGCAGTAAATGGGGAGGGGGAGGTAAGTTTGACAATTCATGGCGAAAATATGGTAGTTATAGAATTGTAGAAACATTTACATTTGATTTATAAGATTTATTTGATTTATAAGAGATGATTCAGCAACATACACTGCAAACAAGTATCTGAAACGTTCCGTTTCGACGTATAAACATATTAAAATGTAGCGAAATATGTCGTAATTGGTAAAATATGTAAAAATATGTAATTATACCAAAATATGTAAAAATATGTAAAATAAAAATAGTTCTAATTCATTCAGAATGCCTTCTAAACTCTAAAAAATATAATTGAATGCTGGTATCTTGTTCGTGCAAAAACATGTCATTACATGGAAATCCGTTCCCTAGTTATCATTTTCTGTATATTTTGAGAGGAAAAGAAGGGCGATAGCCACATGAAAAGTATACCTGTAGATTCTCCGAAGGATCTAGATTCGGATGGGGAAAAGAAATCACCCGATGTTGAGTTCGCCCTTCGTTTCCGCAACGCCTCCAGTCCTCGAGGGCCGGGAAGAACACAGGAGGACGGGCGCAGGGCCGGGACGAGACCACGCAGGAGGCAGTAAAGGGTTGCAAGTGGCAGTCAAGACGATGAGGCGTGAAAGAGCGAGGCGGTGACGGTGGCAATTGGGGCAACGAGGTGTTTCGTTTCGGAGTGCTTCCCGAGTCTACAAAATTCCCCATCCCCGTCCTCGTAACGCGCCCACCTTTGGACAGCGCGGCCAAGTGGCGATTTCCGGAACGGCGCCGCCGGAACAGCCCTCGCGGGAGCCAGGCGGCGCCCAGGGACTCCTGCGTGGAACAGCCTATTCGCAGGCTATGGACAGAGTTCGCCCGCAGTCGAGATGCATCAAATGCGAGGCGGCGAAACCACAAAGGTCACAGGTATACCAACCACCTAGGTACCAAATGTTTAGGTGTTAGTGATTTTATGTTGGAGTTTTAGGTAATAAAAGTTGGTTCACTATAGTGAATAATTACAATGAAGTTACATGAAACATAAACGTTTTTATTTGAGGAAACGGTTCGTGATGTTTTTTACGCGTACTACACTTCCGGTAACCACAGCAACTGACGTGCCCGGAATCTATACAAATATATAAAGACAGAAGTGCATTGTCTTCAAGCGCGGTAATCTCTAAATCTACTGAACCAATTCCGATGAAACTTTTGTGATAGCTTCCTTTCAAGGTCTGGAGTACTATAGGCTATGATTTACAACAATAAACCGTTATTCTTTTAAAAAATAATTACTTTTCTGAACACTTTTCGCCTAGCTTTACCTCAGGCTAGCCTAGCTTTACCTCGGCTTCACAGATTCAAGAGTGCATGAATGTCAATAGTTTAGCTGCACGCCATCAGAGCTCAGAATTATTACGAAATTCATTGGAGTTTGAATAAAGTTATGTAATGCCCCTGTGTGAACGTTAGTGATTTGTTAGTTCTGCAGGGCATGAAAAGATGGAATTCATCTTCCTGTCTAATAACTCACTTCAGCTAGTAAAATGAAAGGAGTAAGCGACTTGGCACCAGAGGCCAGGCGGTGAGAGAAGAACGAGGCTTCTTTCGGTTACCCCCCCCCCCCCGAAATGTGGCGAGCCGCCCACCCGCAGTGCCCGCAGCGCCCCCGCGAGCTATAGAGCGATTTTCCTTAGGATGAGCCAAAGTGCAAGCTACTGCTGGCAACATAACTGAAGGTTCTGTGGTCGTTGTGCCCTTGAGCCCATTGCACTCCCTTCCCGCATTCGTTCGTTTGCGGTTGGCTAACTTGTAAATGGCTTCGACACTTCCTTTTGTGGTGTCATTGTCCGACAAAAATATAGTGCGTCGCGACAAATAATTGATATTAGGAAGTGCAGTGTAATGTGCTCTTCTGTAAAAATTCTTTATTTCTTTATATATTACATTGAATTTACTTTTTGTGTGACAAATATTATGTTTATTTTAAAACCGAGACTTAAATGGAGATGCTTAGCGATGCACGTGTTTCCGGCTTAAAGTCATTTTTCTTTCTATGTACATTCGTGGCAGTTTTCTTTTACTGATTGTGAGAACATGTTAAGAGATTTTCCACATACGTAATTAAATGTAAATATTTCCCGGACTCACGTACGTGCATATACCTCAGCAAAACTCTTAGACTTGTTCGTAGGGATGTTTTCACAGGAGCCATTAGCACTTTACGAAGGAGCATGACTGAACAGCTGTCGCGGCGGAGTTCTCTGATATACATGTGTTGTTCGCTTGTTTTCGCGAACTGTCACTTTGGCTCAACCTTAGGAAAATCGTTCTATACCGGCACAGCCATGCGGCGAGGCTCCACTCCGACTAGTCAGTCCGGGGAGATGGCACGCCCCGCCTCGCACCCCGCCCACTGCCTTCTTCAAGCGACAGACGAAAGCAGTCAAGGTACACGACGCCAAACTAACGTCTAGCCTGGACCCGAACAACTACTTACAGCAATAGTCTTTTCTTTAATGTCACCCAAACAGGGTCACGCTTGCGTTCGCTCCATTCAACCCAAGAACAAACACAAACAAAAGGGATCCTGTCTAATCACAGGAAACTCCTTATTTCTTCCCCACTTTTAGTTGTCCACGCGTATTAACCGATCCATTTCTTTACCATCTATTTCCTCCCACCTTTCCTAATTATCCTATTATAAGACACCATTTGCTCCAAAAGGGCTAATTATACAAATCCTTAATATTTCTGTCCATCGTAAATACTACAAAAACGATGTAATGAATGTGAATATTCCACAATTGTACACCAAGTAATACAATACCACAATAAATGTGTAGTACCAAAACCTCACCATAAGTTGACATTTTATCTGCTCAAAATAACACTTTAATACATATGGTACTAGATTAATAAAGAAGCAAGAATTCTAAGAGGTTTATTATTCACGTTAATTTCCCGAAATACAGACGTATTTTCATTTCAGGAAAAGGCCTTTTAAAGTAGCTATTTAATATCTTCTAATCTAATAAACCGACAATTCTACATGCTCCATTATTTCAATGAATTTGATTTTCTTTGATTCGGCACATCTTTGTGGGAAGATCAGGAAATTTAAAACAGATTACGCACTCGGTTCAAACTAAATTAACGAGATTGAATAAATGAGATGTATAGTTAACACGTTTTAATCCATTGCTGCACAAATAGTTTCGGACTGATCTGGAATAAAGTCGTCCCCCGAATAATGCTGAAACCCAGACACCCGCCGAAATCGACGAATAATGCGCCTAACCTCGCTATCCGCCACCAAATCGTAGCCTTCCTCCGAACATAACCAATACAACATGATCCGGGGCAGGTGCTGCCGAAAGCTGAAGATTCGGGCGAGACAAGAGGTGTTGTCGTGTGCCTACGCGCGCTCGTTTCTCACTAGTGGTCGTCCTCGGTGTGCCGGAGGCGGCACGACGCGGCCAGCCACGATTATCCGCGCGGGATTCCTTGCGCGCGGGTCCCCGCCGAGCCGCGCCGCGCCGCGCCGGCCCGCCCATATAAAGGCTCCCACAGACCGACGCGGAAGATCCGCAGCCTACGCGAATTGGCCGCAGCGGAAGTTTCGCGTCACGTGTTGCCTTATGAGCACGTTCAGACCTGCGCGTCAAGCGAGCGTCGCGGCAACGGATTGGCAGCGTTTGATCGGCGGCGAAATTTGTAACGCAGTCAGACGCGTTTCTTCCGCAGCAGCTCGAGTTTCGTGGAAGTCCGCCCGTGTTCTGGAGTCTTCGCTCCCCTCTGGGTCGAGCGACCTTGCCAACCGTCACCAAACGCTGACTCATAATTGACGCTCCGGTGTGAACGGTCCCGCGAATTCCGCGGCCGCGTCTAGCTCGGAACTTTCCGCGCCGCACCCACTGCGGATCTACCGCGCCGGTCTGTGGGAGCCTAAAGGCGAGAGCGGGGGCGAAGCTTCGAGGCGCCGCCGCCTGACGCAACACGCGCCAGCGCCCACCAGGGATGCGAGGTCGATTACCGATGTTCTCAGAAACATCCATGTTTGCTATTCACATATCCGGGTTTTAAGGTAGCTGTCTTCTTGAGATGACTGATTACTAGTGATTCAGGGCGCGTCAACTGCTAAAGTCATTAGTCCCATAAATGTAGGGCGTGTATTTGACTTCCGAGGTCGCTGTGATATTGCCCCGCAGGATGGCGAGATCCGCCGCAACGTATTTTGTACATGAAGAGTAATTTTTTAGCTTTGTTTCCAGTAAATTTTAATCATAAATTAAAATTCACAGCCACTTTCAAATTAAATTTTGTTGCGTACGAATTTAAAGTCAGAGATTACTCAACCACAGTGGATGATGGATTTTGGTCGATGTATTAGTAACAACAACTTTCCTATTTTGAACATCGATGTTTGGCAACATCGATGTTATGTTGTCGATGTCACATCTCTACCCACTAGGGAAGCGACGTCGATGTAATGTTTTCAAAACATCGATATTTTTACTGGGTTAATATATTATTTTCGAAAGAAAAAATTTCAATAATTCTCAAGTATCAACAATCTGAACATTCTTCAGATTAAAGTTAACATGAGTGAAAAATAAGTCGATTTTTTTGGTATGTGTATTATTTTTGTATTATCCCATAAGATAATGATAGTAATTAACGAAACGAGTGGATAAAGAGGGGTATAATTGCATGAGTGGTATGTTCAAGAAAACGAGCGACGATAGGAGCGAGTTTTCTTATTTACCACGAGTGCAGTTATACTCCTTTATATACGTGTTACTTTCAATATTCTTTCGTTTCCATTTCAGAATAATTTAAATTTTGAGAAATTCAAGCACATCTTTACCAACTGAGCTATTTATTTGATAATGTGAAAAAAGCCCATTTTAGTGGGCCATACATTGTTATTGTTTGTATGATCACTATAGTGACAGGATAAGGAAATGTGTTAAATGGAAGACAAATGAACTTATTTTTGATGAAGTGTTAGAAGAAGCTGACAAATCCATTAAAACATTCCTTCCCAGGAAAAGTTAAGGCAGATACGAGAGAGAATACATGTATAAACATTGGAAAGTAAGAAAAGTCGCTTCTGTTCTGCCTTTGCTCGCGTACTTTTAGAACACGTAAACATAACTGACGTTTACATTTGTAACGCTAAGACGAAATGTTTTTCATGGAAAACATGTATTTGATTCATGTGAAATAATTTATGTTGTTCCATTAGTCAGTTAACTTACCATATACTTTACCAATTTAGTTATATTCATTCATTGTTTATATGTAGTTGATATAGGTACGTGATGCATGTTTTTGTTCATGTTTCATGGCCGACTGGAAATGCCTTGGCCACGTCCGTGTTATGGTGTCTTTCTTAATTAAATGATTTTGATCCTTTTCTGAATTCTGATTGACAGTTATGAAGTTTAATTGCGCATGCTATTAACATAGAGATAATCAATGATTTTTAATGGAATTAATGAGCATATTTAGTTAACTAAACGGAAAACATTTTATTAATTGTTCGGGGAAGGTTTTGACTCTCTTTTGTCCGCTAAATCTCAATCATAAATTAATAAACACGATCACCATGACATGAAAATGCCTCCCCCATCTGCATGTGAACACTGATGTTAGAGATTACTAAAATAGCGTTACAAACATCGATGTTTACAAATTATTATTATTATTATTATTATTATTATTGGTTTTATTTATTTACTTGCGATAAGCGTGAGAGTTCAGACAACTTGCGGAGCCACGGGAATACTTCTGCTTGCGATCTCTGCTGAGCGAGATTTGAGCTAATTCTTGAGTGTCTCTAATCGTAACTGATAGCAGTAAACATTTCTTCGTCACTTACCCTGATTTTTGACATTCACACACTGGTGTTCAGGAAATGGTAAAAATGTAGTGCTCGGCAACTCACCTGCAAAATACAAAAGATAAAATCATTATTGAACCATTATGTCGGAAGAGGACACTACTTAACCAGTACTAGAAGTTCTAATTTTATAACAATTATTTGGTGTACCATTGAACATTTAAAAATAAAATATCAATTTTGCTTTTAGGTTACAATTTTTTTACCGCGAATATAAGGTTCTCGCATTATTTATAAATACCAGAAAAAAAATGTGAAGTATCTGCGATTTTCAAATTTTGAATATTTAAATATTTTTTCAACGTGTTTTTTCGAGTACAAAAACGATTCTCACGTCAATTCAATTTGCCTGTTTCTCTGTAGAATCGATTTATCTAAAAAAAAAAACTTCTGAAGATATCAACTTTAAATTTAACGTATTATAGATACTATCCGCGGGACCAACTTGGTTCTTGTTTTATCATGATATCCCAGGCGGTTCCGAACATTTGATTTTTTTCTGTTGATCCCCAACCACCCCTCCTCATTATCTTACAGTGCCCCGTTTTCCGAAGTAATTTTTTAAAATTAAACGTTTATTTACAATCTGTTCATACATGAGAACAATAAGTAAATTTGTTGACTAGATAATAAATAACCTTGATTGAAGAAGATACTCATTAGTATCTCTCCATTATTACAGTTCATTACACATTCCGTAACTACACTTCAAAATCTGTGAGGCAAATCTAAAGGTTTGAATTTTTAAGACGTTTTATTTCCAAACTATTATCTAACAAATTTATGGCTAAATTATTTGTATGGCATTCTAATTTTTGAACATATTTACAACTATAATTTTTTATTTCTTCGTTAACTGTTGACATTTTAAAATCAGAGTGAATTACATCATTTCGAATATTCAGGGGGTATTGTGTAACGTATTGTAGGGCTACAGCTAGCAACCGCCGGGGCGCCACAAAGGTGCGGCGGCAGAGGATTAGACGCCAGGGGCCAGGCAGGATGTGACACGCCGAGGTATTCAGAGAAATTCTAAGAGCTAGGGAAAGGGATGCCCAAAGTGCGGGACAGCGCACTTTTGCCGCGTGACAAATTCTTGGAATCCATGGAAATGGATGTCCAAAAATGCTTGCCAAAGCGACGAGCGCGGGACGTGTGCAAAACCCAGTGACGTTTCATGTCACGTGGGTGGTAGCTATATAAGAGCGAACGCAGAGCGCGGGGGGGGGGTTGTTGAGCGGAGTGGGAACCCTCGTGCGAACGCACAAAACTTGCGCCCAGGGCGGTGCGGAGCCGAGCTAGGCTCGTGCGGCAACCCATGTGTTGGGACGCCGTTGTGGACTATATCCACGGGTGACTGAGGTCGCCGGAGCTGTCTGCTATGTGCGGGAGGCTCGCTGAGGAGTGGCGCGGGCCACAAGTCAGTCAATTCATTTTTAAGGATCGCTCCTGCGATCAGGGAAGTAAACATCTACCAGAGCTGAGTAACTTAAATTATTACTGTACATATTGTGAATAAACCTGTACATATTTATCATTGAAGCTCGTGTCTGTGATTATTGTGTATTCCCACGACGTCACAATTGGCAATATTTCTTAATACTTTGGATTGAAATCTTTGAATAATTTGGAAATTAGTTTCTACTGGTGCCCCAGAGGTGTATGCAGTAAGTCCAAACAGACTTTAAGAATGATTTATAAATGATTAATTTACTGTCTAAAGTTAACACTAAGTTTCTACCTAACAACCAATACAGTTTATTGTTTATGTGGAGTTCTTTTCGTTTACACATAATATGTTTTTTCCATGTAAGTCTAGTATAAACCCTAAATATCTCTCTGAATCTGTTTGTAGAAGGAAAGGCCCTGAGGCAATGGCGTGAAACTTGCAGCGTCCAGGTGGGTTTTGAGGGAGCCGAGATGTTTACTCGGTGGGTACCGAGGTAGGGTGGTTTAGGGGCGCCAGACCGGGTCCGTCCCGTCTCACTCAAATCACATAAAGTTGTCGACATCTTAAATACATTTTTGACGTACGATAACCTGGGACGCGGTTAATCAGTCAGAGGCTTCAATACTAAACATTAAGTCCTGACAGAGCTCTCGACTGGGTAACCAGGTCCAGCTGATTACTTCAAATGACACTTAAAATTGAAGTATAGCTGCGTTGCAAGTCCAGTTGGCGCTATCACTTGATGAGCTATCAAATGGTACAATTTGCCTTTCCCAAGATTTCGTCTGTCCTATTTTTAAATATAATAACAATAATAATAATAATAATAATAATAATAATAACAATAATGTATTTGGCGTTACTGGGTCGGTAGTCCGACTCCGCCGGCCAGGTACCCGTACCGCCCTTGCCTGAGTCTAGTTAAATTCCCATGCTTGGGGGTAAGAGCGACATGCGGCGAATGTGACGTGTACTCTTCGCCGTAACTAGCAAGATGCGCCTGCTTGAGCTTCTCTTCGTCACACAGCTACAGAAACTGGGACGATTTTAAAGGAAAGCAAGCTACAACTATTTTTGCCTCAATCGGGAATCGAACCCAGGAGCACAGGAATCTAGTACGCTGCCCATGAGCCATCCAGAGGCTTAGATAATAATAATAATAATAATAATAACAACAATAATAACAATAACAATAATAACAACAATAATAATAACAATAATGTTCTAGAAGGATACTTCAAAATAAACAGCAGACCCAGTCGGGTGGAAAGACAACTCGTGTCCAAATGGTGGACTGAAAGGTTTCTAACGTGAGTGACGGTAACAGACACGCACAGATTATTCGGATGTGTGGGTGACTCAATTATGTAGGATTATATTGTCATCCCACTTTCATTTCAGAATTAAATTCGTAGAGAATTCTTAAATAATTCTGAAGAGATTACTACTTTTGGCGCCAGACAAAGGAACGCGGTTTGTTATAAGACCATATTTTAAAATTCTGGCTCTGGTATATCACCAAATAGACTCATTAGTTCTAATCGAAAGTGAGAAAGAAAATTTTGTCAATATATTCGTTTATTAATGGTTCAAAAGAAATGCAAGGCACTTCATCCCCCTCCCCCAAGAAGCCAATGATACACATTGAAAGTCATAACTTTTACTAAATTTCTATACTAACGAAAGTCATTCAATACATCAACTGTTTACGTATAAATATTAACTTTAAGTCAACAAATAAAAATGCATTCTATATTCAGCGTAAATGAAAAGTTATTTTCAGGAAAACATCAAGTCGGCTGAACACTATACATAAAGTCCTCCCCGAGAAAAATCCAGTGTGCGCCTATAGATTTATCAACGTTCTTTTACAAAGATATTAAAAAAGAAACAGCGTTCCTTCCTCGATGAGGAAAGTCTGTAAATAATCTTCAGATCTCCAAGCTTTCTCAATTTTTCAGATACCGGCTCTTAAAATGCATTTTTCTCCAGAAAAGGACTCTGGGAGGATATGGTTGATTTAATGTTTCAGTGTTTTTAAAAGCCTAAGATAAAACTTGCAGCGCCGCATAAGATTCCAGAAAAGTTAATGGAAGACAGCTTGATGTAAGTGAAGGTCTGCTTTTATAACTGGGTTTACGACGGAAACCCCTCTAGGCCACTCGAAGAGGAAGTGTGAAGTATGTCACGACCAGAAAGGGACCCGCTGTCAGCAGACGATGTCAATAGAGATGACAGCGACGACAAACCGCCTCAAGCGAAAGTAAAGTCGCGTCACGTCGATACCCAATAACACGCTCCCACGATTTATGAAACATTCAAGCAAGTTTAGAAACCCCCGCTGCCCTCAAGATAACTCGCAGAGTGTTTGCGTAAACTGACGTAATTTGGCACATCTCCATGGTTCAGAAAACGCTCGAAGCTAAGAAGCGTGCTTTCCCCTAAGAGTTTCCACTGTGAATAAACTCACAAACTTCCATCGAACAACAGTCCATTAGAGCTTGATATTGCTCGTTCTCTTGTCAGATACAGACCATTAGAGATTGAGCTCTCTTCAAAAGAAAACGAACAGGTCGAAAACACGCCGGTGATTCACTGCGGTCACATTCCACGATACACCATTTCTAGTAAGCGCCATGGTAAGCGTTGTTACTCATCCCGGAAGGCAGCGCAAACACTGTCATTTAAAACACCACTATGAAGCTTGATTTTAACTTATTAAAGGCGAGTAATGCAATCAGCTATTTTATAAGCGAAATTTCACGTTTTTTCTCCCAAACAAACGGATGTTAAATCTAGAAACTTCAAAAGGCACAGGAAAATACTCCCAAGTTTCTCTGACTTCACTCACTAGCGTCACACATTAACGTCAATCATACAACTATGTGCCACGGTGTATAGTTATAGCTCAAGCAGGTTTAAGTCATAAAACTCTCAATCGACTCCTTGGAGAAATTTAATGGATTCATTAAGTTTCCAATTACAGGATATGATCATTACATTTCAGAAGAATAGAAACCAATTGAGATTATTACTATCTTTTAAACATTCTTGGCTTGCAGTTGTAAACCCTGACACATAATTGTACCATTTAGAGTATACTAATACGAAAATATTTAAAATCTAAAAATGTAACTGTTAGTTATTTTCATACGATTCGTGGTATATTACACTTTCGCGAGGTTGAATAATTTCTTGAGCCATCAAAATGATTACGAGCTGCGCAAACAACAAAGCTGGAGTCAAAAAGCCTCTCAAGAGAAGGTCGACTGGGCGGGGCCTCTCCCCCGCCCGAGAAGCTGCGCCCCAAATGGAGAGCTCAAGCACAACGAAATTACACCAACGATCAGCGCGGCGTGAAGACGGCGACGTATAATTCGCTGTCCCACACATTGTTCCCGGCAGCCGGTCTCCTTCCAGAGCGAGTGTGACTACGATCTGACGCGCGCCCACGCTGGGCGGGCCCCCCCACGGGGCGGCGCGGCCAGGCGGCGGGCGGGCGGGCCAGCGCGGTGGGGCAGCGCGGGCGGTCGGTTGGGCGGGGCGGGGCGGAGCGGGGCGGGGCGGGGCGGGGCGGGGCGAGGGCGGAGCGGGGCGGGGCGGGGCGGGGGAGGGAGCGGGGCGGGACGGTGCGAGGCGGGATGGAGCGAGGCGGGGAGGGGGCAGGGGCAAGGCGAGGAGAGGCGGGGCGGGGCGAGGGCGAGGGCCGGCGGAGCGGGGCGTGGCGGAGCGGGGTGGAGAGGGGAGGAGCGGGGCGGAGTGGAGCGGGACGGGGCGGGCAGTGGCGGGGAGGGCCGGGCGGGGCGGCGCGGCGCGGGGCCGGTCAGGGCGGGGCGGGGCGGGTCAGGGCGGCGCGGGCCAGGCCGGACCGTCATTTGGCGGGCCGGGGCGGGAGTCGAAGGACGCACAGGACATCCCGTTTCGCCAAATGTAAAACCGTGATGCGACATCGACAGTCGAACATCTTATGTTCAAAATTGAAACATCAATGTCAATACACTGACCAGAAGCCATCGAAGTTTTTAAAAATCGACATTTGAAAGTAGGTTCAAAATCTGCTCAATGAAGGTAGTACAAAATAATAGCTTTCGTTTAGTTTGAACACAGGCAGTGGTACCGTCAGTTATTATTTCATATTTGCACTTTTACAAAATTGTAATTATGGGCGTTTTCTTCAAAAGCGTAAAAACATACAGCACAAAACATCGATGTTCAATATCGATAATTCTATTGAAACATTGATGTTTTTAAAACATCGGCTTCCATGACGAAGACCTATTACAATGTGACGGCACCTCATCATAGACGTCCAAAAAGGGCAGCAACTGGCACGACTTCTACGAAACATTTTTAATTCAAAACTATTAAATATCTAATTCTTACTTCTAATTCAAATTAACCACTATAAATTATTCCTGATGCACTGAAACAATAACTAAGTTTATGCACTGAGGGAAGGGGGAGGTTATTGGGAATACAGGTCCCCATGGAATTCGTTATTACGACAGGCCTCTTGTCTTCTCTGGGTGCCATTGTACTTCGTATGACCGACGAGGCAAATCAAGAAAAAGGGACTAGATCTGTTACCTCCAATCTCCGCATTATACGAATCCTTCCAATCCGACGATCATTTAATACATAACAATAAACGATTCACAACAATCATAACTTAAAGTATATTAACTTAATTTTACGTTTAAAATCACACGGTATTCGTAAAATTATCTGAATTCCAGAGAAACCTGTTCCGGAATTAACTGGTTCCTTCACAATTACTCCATCTACAGACTTCCTTCAGTATTTTCCTTCCTTATTAAAGTGTTGCATGAATTCATTACAGGGGAAGACACGAGAGGGTCGACGGATTTGAAAATCTTTCAGTATTCAGATAACAGAACATTTTGTATTCTTCCCACCTCTATCAACAATAGGTTTCTTAACTTCAAAATTGCAATTAAAAGTTGAATTATACGTCACATCTCGAGTGACCGTACTAAATAAGCATTAATTTAAAAATTTGAGAACTCGCTACACAGAGTTTTGCTGTCTTTACATATCATAACTCCCTATCAGCACACGCAAACTAAATAATTATGGGTTAATTTATTTGTAGTTTTGCTTGGCATAATGGAGGCTAATACTTGTTTGGGAAATACAATTGTACAATCGACACAATGAATTTAGTTGTACACTTAAAAAACATTCCTTTGGCATTGCACCCTAAATACCCCTCTAAGCTAAATGAGTTGACTAAAACAGAGATTTTGTTAACAATGTCCTTCGTACGTTCAGGAAATAACTTCCCACCAATCTGTAGTCACATACGCAGACCTTATGTGACGACTGCTGCAATCGCAGCGATGAGTCAAGCCGTCATTTCGTTTAGGGAACCTGCCTCATTAACCATTCGTGTATTCTATAAATGCTTCCTCATGGTGTGGGCAACTGGAACCTACAGTCGGCAGTTTCTGGCCGTTAGGAATACAGGGAATAAAATTTTCCCATTGACACGGATACATTGAGCGTCTAAAATCCAGTGGCAGCTGATGCCTCCCCCTACAAATGGGGGTTGAAGCTCCATCGAATGACGGGAATGGAATTTACAAAGTTCAGAATACTAATTCATAATTAATCTAGCTGAATGTGGCATCGCCCGTGCCACATTGTTGGAAAAAATAGTTATTTCTCAGAAACATTTGGCAAACTTCCTACTACTACCTTACTTTAGGCGCTGGTGTTGTTCATAGACGGACAGACAGGCGTACGGATATTTTGAAAAATAAATACTTTTTCGGTATGAATGGTAAAATGAGTGTAGATTTAATGTAGAGGTTCTTCCGTTTCCCCTGCCTCTCATCATTCACATCGCATATTCATGATCACCAGGCCATCAAGATCATTCATTCATTCATTCATTCATTCATTCATTCATTCATTCTTTCCAGATATGCGTATACAACTTTGACTCTTGCATCCTAATGTACATATGTACATTAAATTTAATATGCGTTCATGATAATTACTTTAATGTGCATTTCATGAAAACAATGCAAGACTGTGTGCGGATATTGTTAAAAGGTCCAGTGAAGTTGTACGGGCAACCGCCTGAATCACGCAGTGACGGGGCACCTTGTTCTTCGCTAATAAGCCGCCAGGCGGAAGGCGTCGGCGCAGCGCGGGCGGATGGGAGGCGCCTCCGCCCACGCGCCTCACGGAGCGCCACGCCCCCTCCGCCAGGCGCCGCCAGTGATGGCAAATTTTACCCAAACATCGATACATCGATGTTTCGATGGATCGATAAAGGGTTTTCGATGTCGATGAAAACATCGACGAAAAAACATCGATGTATCGATGACCACGCCAGGCGCCGCCAGTGATGACAAATTTTACCCAAACATCGATGTTTCGATGCATCGCTAAAGGGTTTTCGATGTCGATGAAAATATCAACGAAAAAACATCGATGTATCGATGACCACGCCAGGCGCCGCCAGTGATGGCAAATTTTACCAAAACATCGATACATCGATGTTTCGATGCATCGCTAAAGGGTTTTCGATGTGGATAAAAACATCGACGAAAAAACATCGAGGTTTTAATTATAGACAAACAAACATGCTATTTTCCTATCCATTTTTAATTATATTACATAAAAAGGGATATATTTTATTGTTTGGTTACCAGCAAGTTAGTAATATGTTAATAAAAATTATTATTGAATGTAAAGAATAAAATTAGCAATCGTATTTCGCTACTTTAAACTTTAGTCACTTCCATTCATACACCATCCAAGAAAAAAATACCTAAAATTCCGTCAGATTGCACAGGCGAAATGTGCAGCGTGATAAAGAGGATGACGCAAAACAACGATATTGCTGAGGATTTTTGCTACTCTATAACGTGCCTAAACCCATTTATTAAAAAAAATATAAATAAATAAAATTTTAAAAAAACATCGATTTTTTTGCAACAAAATATCGATGTGAAGAAAACATCGAAAGCAAAATATCGATGTTAACAGATGGATGTTTTTGCCATTCCTAGGCGCCGCCGCCACCACGCCTGCCAACCCCCTGCGCTCCTCGTACGCTCCTGCGCCGACGTCTCCAATCCCAAGAACTCGCAGAAGTTACACCAAACGCGTTCTTTGTTACTACACGACGTATGTTCCTGCCCATACAAAAAAACTCGTCTCCTTCCCTCTAGTGAACGCGTTTTTCGTCCTATTGCACACAGTCCTCTGAGGAAGCAAAAAGATGTGCGCAGAGATTCGCGGCGGCCGTCGCGAGAGACGGGCGCAGCGCAGGCCAACACGTGCTTCGCACGCGCAGTCCGCGCGCAGCTGCGTGCGGGGCAGCGCGTGTCAGTAACCTTGTGGAATAACGACGCGGCGGAAAGCAGCTCGCGAGCAACAAGTGCCCGTAAGCCGCACCTGCCCTTTTAAGTCGAAGCCGGCGAGCGACGACGCCTGCGGCCGCGCTGGGGCGCTCTCACTACGGATGCCACATCCACCTTCATGTTTGCAAAACATCCGTATTTTTGTACAAACATCAATGAATTTAATGTGGATTTATTGATGCCGATGTTTTTGAACATCGACGTTTTCACTGGTTGATATTGAATGAAAAAAATTTTGTATGAAAAAAATACAATAATGTTTAGATATCTACAATTTGAACGTTCTTCAGACTTTAGTCCGCATGAGTGAAAAAGAAGTTAGTCAATTTTTTGTTGATATATGGTGTATTATTTTTGTTTTATCCAATAAGATACTACACATTTTATTAAATATTCTGAGAATGTTTTCACTTTGATTTTAAGCTAAAACTCAAGTATCAATTAATAAACACGATCACTATGACACGACCCCCCTGCGTGTGAAAACTGAGGTTGGAGGGTACTATAAGAGTTTTACAATCATCGATTATTTTGGGTCGATGCATTCGGAACATCGATTTTTAAAAGTTGAAAATCGATATTTCGAAACAACCATGTTTCGTCGTCCATGTCGCATGCCTAGCGCCTACCCGCGTCCAGCCCTGCTCTGCCCAGATAGTTCGCGTACTACGAAGGTCATCCCTTACCCGCACCACGACTACCCATTCCGGAGGCGACATCCCCAAGAAAACATCGATGCACAAATTTAAATCATCGTTGTTAATAAAAAAAAACCTGGACTCAAAACAATCCATCACATCAAACATCGATGATGTCATGTGGCATCCCTAGCTCCGAGGCGTGCTTGAGGCGCACGCGCGTGCTCTGAGTGCGGGCGCGGGCGCGACTGCCGGAGGCGGCGCGAAGAGCGCGCGTGCCGAGAGAGTCCTCCCCGCCCCTCCCCCTCACCCGGCGTCGCGTCTGGCGCCCCTCGCCCGAAGAGGAGAACGCGTTCTATGTATAGCGATAGGCGGCTACCAGGAAGACGACGACGTTTCCCCGCCGCGGCGACACACGACGCGGTGACAACGGCGCCAGAAGGCGGCGGCGTCGAGGATGAATGCGGCTATGGTCGCGAAGGCGAGCCTAGCAACGCACCGAAATTATACTTTCCCCGGGACGTCTCAGTGTCATACTGGAGGGGAAGTAAATAGAGGTTGGGGTCTGGTGCGGAATGTATTCATATAATTTCATATATCGAAAGGAAGAGAGAGATAGAGGAAAAAGGGAAGAGTGAGGGAGAGGGAGAAAATGACGAATAATGAAGGGAGAGAACGCTGTGTATTATCACACGATAATTGCCGCCATTAAATCAAATGTTGCTTGTCTGCATGCAAGTTTGGCAGAGCATCACAAATTCATTAAAAAACGAAAAATAATATCCTTCAAGTCAAATGTATATGTAACTGATGTGAGGACTAATTAGAGAGATTTCTAGCGAAGTTGAGAGTCCAACCAATTTTCAATGTTTTCACGGAACTTTACGAAGATCCCGACAAGTTCACGCCGCAAACAGCAACTATCCACCACGAAACAAGCACATTCCGCATCACATCTTAACGAACGAACGAACGTCGCAGTGGTGCAGTCGTGAACCGCCGTTTGTGGGCGGAGGCGGCGACGGCGTGCTGTGGGGCCTCACCTGGCGCCGACGGCGGGCGACGGCGAGCGACGGCCAGCGGCGGCTGCGGCACAGGCGTCGCGACGGCGGCGGCGGCGGCGACCTCCCT
The DNA here is from genome assembly GCA_011170035.1 of Teleogryllus occipitalis. Taxonomy (NCBI): domain Eukaryota; kingdom Metazoa; phylum Arthropoda; class Insecta; order Orthoptera; family Gryllidae; genus Teleogryllus; species Teleogryllus occipitalis. The sequence goes on along the minus strand of BLKR01000250.1, from coordinate 194,265 downwards.
CCTCGTGCGCGGCGCGCGGGCGACTGACAGCCCGCGGCGCGCAGCGCTGCCACCGCCGCCGCCGCCGCCCGGACGCCCCTCCCCCCGGCGCGGGCGCCCATCGCCGCCGCCGACGCGACGCCCAAAGGCCAGCCGCAGCCGCAGCCGCAGCCGTAGCGGCGCCACCCACCCGCCACCGGGAGGTGAGGCCTTCGCTTTTTGCCACTCGCACACACCACTCCATCCCATCTGCAGGCGGCGGATTCTTGCTTTCGAATCGCCTCAACAGAACCGGGTGAGATGGCTTTGGGCATCGACTGATGTCACTGCAGTCCCTCTGACCTGGAGGTCCTAGGTTCCTCTCCAGACGGTGCCACGATTTTTTGATACTAGCTGGTCAGCTAGGTCGAATTCAGTAGCTGTCTGGAGGAGAATTCTAGTGGCCGGCTGCTCTGACCGGTAGTTTTACGTGGTTTTGCCAATCAACACATCAATTTGCGAATGCCGGAGCAGTCCCATAACAAGGGGCACAGACCGCACGCGATCTATCCTACCTCTTGTCCTATCCTCATTCCTTACACACACACATACATACACACTAACATGCACTACACTACCACACGTGCCGGGAGACCGGTCGGGGCTTAGAGCTTGTCCCGGCTGGGGCGGTGCAACGCTGATGGGAAATTTCTGGTAGGGGAAAATCCCGCTGACTAGCCAGATCGGCGCCAGATCTTGTCATACAAGCGGGGGAGGATCACCATCATTTCCCGAGCAAAAACACGCACTACACTTACGGAAATAATGTCCATAGTAGTTGGCCGCCCGGAATCAATATCAATCAGTCAATCAAGCCACAACAGGGTGAATACAACCATTTGCTAATACGGCTTTGTTTCGTCTTAATTTGTTTGGACTCTTGTTATATGCAATCTGCAGCACATATCCATCAATACGCGAAAATTAACAGCTTTCACATTTCATGAAACTAATTTTGTTAAAGGCTCTCCCACTCAAAAAGAAAAAAATTATAACTTGAGCATTATATTTTTTACAATATGTACAAAAAGGCTCCTCATAGTTGGAAATGATATCAGACTTAACATGGACTTCTATCGCGAAACGAAGATGAATCATACGAGTACAATTGAGATGGAGAGCTACTAGTGACCACATTCACTGCGTCCATTGTTCAGTACATACGTAAAATCTTTGCGAATCGCAAATAAATCTATCGACTTCTACACATAAAACCAGTAGGGTACCAAGGTTTAAATTAACTGAAATGAAAGTGTTAATTCCTCTTAAATTTTTTTTCTAGTTTACAGTTTCGAAAAGTAAATAATCGCGTTAATTTAAATATTCTCTAAAAATTGTGACTCACAACATTCTGTCAGAACAAATATTAAGGAAAATGTGCATTTCGCATCATCATGTTCTTACGAAATGGCAAGTGATACCTAGAAATCGGGTACCATGACGAGAAAGTTGGATACACAATTTCTTTATTATAAGTACCAAATGATTAAATGAACATGGCGGTCATAAAAGAAAATGTAAGATAAGAAAGCAAGAGATATTCAGTGTAGTGAATATAGAGGTTCAGGTGTAGAGTATTGCATTCTGAATCGCTACTATTTTTATTTTACAATACACAGAAAAAGATTCATTGGGGAAATACGCATAATATTGTCGTATCGTAATGAACGTTGTCGTACTAAAAAAGATATGAAGATAATTTTCAAATGGGAACTTTCATTGAGTTCATATATCGACTGATTCAAAGCGAGTTGAGAATGATGCGAACGCCGGAAATATGATGACTAAGATGTTGCTTATCAGGTCAATGTCTTAGTCAGGAAATACCGTCAGCGAAATATCGCGCTCGACAAATGTTTATTTCTCCACAGAGCTGCACTATCGCAATACATTAAATAAAAATGTTATATCGAAAACAAATATTCGCTCTCTTACTTTTCTGAAGTCGCATAGTTTCAATACCTGTGCTTTCGGAAAAAGACAACTATCGATTACCTACAGATTACCATCACGTAGAATTAAAAACGAATAATAATAAAAAAACTATGAGTAGTTTAGTGTAATTTTGCAATTTGCAAATTTGCAAATTCGAATTTCCCGCTCCTCTTTTGCTAGATTCTTTCAGGAGTTTTCACGGTGCAATACAACAATGGAAACACTGCGACATGGTAGTTTCAAATTCTCGGAATAACTCTCATTGTGGAGCGGTTTTTCTAGCGTATCATCGAACGGAATTTTGGATTGTCGAATTTGTATTGGTGAGTTGCTGATACCTTTAAATGAATTAAATTTTCGCATCTAATGCGCAACGATTGGTAATGAATAGGGCTGTGATTTATATGCATTTGTATATTTTTTGTTAACAAAAACATCCCGTTTCAACAAATTGTTTACGTTTTGAGGCATTTAGAATCAATTTAAGCAATTTTTAATTCGCATATATCACCATAATTGCATATTTTAGCATATTTGGGCCATATCTGCATATTTTTGTTGCATTTCGTATTCACCCCTCATTGCGAGGTATTTCAATGAATCAATTAATGTTCTTTGGCCGAGTGGAGTTTAGCATGAAAAGGTTCTACTATTTCTATCGGATGGTGCTCCTTATATATTAAAAGCTGAGGCTGTGATAAAAAGTTTTTTATCATTCACTTCATCTAACTTGCCTTGCTCAGCCTTTCTTTGTGTTGCAGAAACTAGGAGATTTCAATTCCCATATATTGATCAGTTATCAACTGTCAAGAAAGTATTCTTGAAGGCTCCAAGTCGTGTGGATATTTTTAAGACAAATTACCCTGACCTACCTCTACTCCCCAACCAATCATCACAAGGTGGGGTACTTGGTTGAAGGCAGCTGAGTATTATTCCAAATACTTTGATCAAATAAAAGATGTTCTAAGTTACCTGTTGATTGTTGATGTAGAGCGATCGTTCATTTAAAGCGATTTTGAGGCCAAATAGACGTTCGTTTGAGTTTGAGAACTTGAAAAAAGTGGTTGTTTGCAATTGCAACAACTTTGCAAGTGATCAATAGACTTTGTTTAAGGTATGTCACATTTTTTTTCAATTTAATAACGTTTCTCTTTTAACGAAATATCGTTGGCTTACAAGTGAAAAGCATTAAGGTAAGATTTTCAAGTTTTACGTTATTTGATTATTATGTTCTAGAGTTTATTATAATTGAGAGAGAGTCATATTTTTGTTTCAATACCTATATTATTTTTATTTTGTGAAATGTACATTAACTGCATCTCCCATTATTTGCCTAAGATATGAATGTTCTTCAAAATTAAGCCCTTGAATTAATGTTTGTCGCTTGTAACAATTTATTTGATTTCTATATCTTTTTTTGCTATAAACATATTTTCCACATTACACTTTTTATTTATTTTTACACTTACACATTACATTACACTATTTTGCATATTTTCCTTTTTTAATTGAATATATTACCAAATATATTTACATATATATGTGCACATTTTGCTGTTTTTATTGCACATAAACCACAGCCCTAGTAATGAGTTTTACAAGTGATGACTAAGGTGAGTTAATTTGTGTCCTTCTTACATTAACCTCAATTAAATGGTCACAATTTCTTGATGATCTTACAATTTTGCTATAACGCTATCAAAGACGGCTGACCGGCGAATATTACAGTTTATTCAGTATCTTCGTGCGTCGTAGTGCAAAGTGAAATTGCTTACAATTGTTGAATCTCAGAGTTGTTCATTTGCGGGGTTATTAATTTGTGATCCAGATATTGATATCTGCACGTTCTAAAATTTCCCTAGGACGAGAACTGCAGCTTAAGAGGGAAGCAAAGAATGGAAAGAAACAACCGGTGGCGTGAAAAAGAAGAATGATAGTACCAGGAACTGAATGAATTTTATAAGAATTGTTTTAGTCGCACTTGCCTAAATGCTTACGGAATTATGTAGATTAGATGCTAACAATACATACTAACGTCATTACATCGAGCAAAATTACGTAGTACGCTTCTCATGTTTTCATAACCTCCATTAACAATCGCATACTAATGTCACGCCGGTACCCGAGGAAGACCAATGGGGTGGAGAGGGGGTAACGGGGGGCCCCAGAATAAATGGCAGTACAACTGAAGAAAAATGTTATGTATTGCAGAAGTAATCCTACATGTATTTGACAATAAACTACAATAATTTCCTGCAAGTGTGTTAAAATGTGTCCAATTTTTGAGATATGTAAAGGAACATACACTTTGAACATTTTCTGTACTTGCGGCCATTAACTCACGAAAACAGATGGTGATTTTTTAAAGACTAGTTGAACATCCACTAACTTGCTCCGATTGCACAACATTTCTCCGCATCGACAGATACTAAAATAAGCTTTTAACGAGACGGCCTAGCTTTAAGAGAATGCAGGAGTTTTAACGAAGCGATTACGCGTGACTTCAAATGCTTTGTAAACATCTGTTGAGTCTTGAAAGACAAATTATTACCACGGATTCAAAAAAGTTTCAAAGAAAAGTCATAAAATATGAAACAGTAATTTCTTAACTAGGGGCGATTTTGGGTGTCAAGTACACACAAAACATGGATTCCGACTAAAAAATGTACTAGAGGAAGTAATGCACCACACAGGAACAAGATTTATCCATATTTTCGTTACCAGACCCCGGTAATAAGAATTCGCTTTGAAACTCGCCGTTTTTACGGCTGAATTAGAACACTTTCTCCATACTGCGTAACTAGTATGCCAGAAAAAAATTAAAAAAAAAAGAAATCGGCATGTAATTCATTGAATTTAGCACTCTCCGTACTAAATGCGCAACACTTTACACCACCTTTATGCCACCGAAGTCGAAGGGCGGCAAACGTGAAATGGACACGTTGTCGCCAGTGAAACGAAACAGCAGTCCCGATGACTGGCGAAGAAGCGTTTTCGACGGTGCTTGGCAGACACCATCGCCGCTTCAGCGACGCGACAATCTTCTAGCATTCTTGGCACGTGGAACGAACGAAGAACGGAAGGAAGGTCGTGACCAGACGTCCACGCATACAACACGGCGGTGATTCTCAACCTCAACAGTTCTTCAGAATACCAAACATTACGACCGACGGTTACTACCATTTTCTTGCCTCTAACTTCACTTGGGATGAGCGAAGAAATTTATTAAAAGTCGTAGGTATTGTTAGGGTAAATTAAACGAACAGTTTTAATCGACAATTTAGTTCAATATTTCATGAAAAAAGTTACGTTCCGTTCACTCAAAAAGAACATGTTTTAAAAAACTAACAAATACTTTTTAATTGAATCTTATGAAAACATAGAACACGTATTCGTTTGTTATGCTATCTAAATCAGCTTGACATGCATGCTTTACATGATTCGACGATATACATATGTTAACACGATTTGTAACTAATAACTAAGACATTGTTTAGTTATTTATGAAATACAGTAGAATAGAGGATTTGTCATGTTGCTAGAGGGTGGATTGATATGAATTTTAAATTATAAAAAGTACATTTATGCACTTAAAATATTCAACGTATTTTCACCTCATTGTGCAGCATAACACCATCGTGCCCAAGTCAATTGGGGCACAATTAGTCTGAGAAATGAGAGTACCGTGAGATTTCACTACTGAAAAGTCCCTATAAAAATATACAGTCGACTCCGGTTATGGTAAACTCTTAAATAATGCACTTTCGGTTATAGTGAACTTAAGTCACTAGTCCCGTTTCTCTTACATTACAAATAAACACAAGAAGAGTCGGTTATAATGAACTCTGAATCTCGGCTATAGTGCACGTAGGAAATACAACACCCTTGAAAATTAATTACTTCCGAAAAAAAAAATCGCCCCTGTGTCACAAATTCCAATACCATGTGACACATACGAGGTGCATCGTGAGAAGAAGAAACGTTTGCGGTGAAATTTAAATATTTAAAATTTCAGTTCGTGCTGTTAATCTATTTTGCTGTATCTCTATATTAATAAAATCAATCATTGTGGAAAAATTCAATTTAATTTTGACGTCACCGGATATAGTGAACCAAAAATGTTAGTCCCCTGAAATTCACTACAACCGGAATAAACCGTATTCATATTAGAGAGTCGTTGATTTGAAGGACGTAACACGACAATTCTGTGGAGAACTGAACTGCGCATGTGCTGGCATCAAATAACGGGATTTCGATTGACGGGCCCCGACATTCTCCCTGTTTTGTCATCTACGACAAATGTGTTCGTAACTTACATTTAAAATAGTTTTCGCCGCCACCCCTAAACACGAATTCAACACTAATGCACAATAAACATACAAGTAATTTCAATACACTAACCATATTACCAATATAATACGGCAGGAACTTAATGGCAATTTTTTTTAAGTTCATTCAAATATGTGAGAAATAAACTAACGTAATTGTTAAGGATTTGGAGGTTATGTATGTATTGAGGCTCCTCTGATTTCATATAGGTGTCAAAGCAAAAATGAACTCAGAGATACAGAGATGTTCAATAAAAGCTTTTAGATCCTGTTAGAGATATTCAGTTCCATTTACTTTCCAATTTTAACGCATGTTTTCGATTGTACGACATGCAAAAACTCATTTGTCTGAAGATACGTTAATTCCTATCGACGATAATATTTACGTACAACAATGGATTTCCCGTCTTGCAAAAACTCTCTATAACTACAATTTCGATCGCCCTCCGTTCCCGGTTTTGTTTCGTCGTTCCATTTTCAGTTCACCAGCCACGCAGCACTACGTACTTTATTAACACAGCCTCTCCGTGGCTGCGTGGCGCGCCGCGAGACGTCCATAGGAGGAGCGAAGGCCTCGCGTGGCGCGCGCGCGGAATACTAAATTCGGGGGAGGGGGCAGCTCGGGGCGCCTCTCGCCCCCACCGCATCCGGGGCCCCGACCCCCTCGTCCGACGCACTGGCCCATGGCGACTCGGCATCACAAGTGCTCCATCACCGACATCATTTGTGCGTCTTCGAATACTCTTACGCCGACCTGGATGGCCGAGGTGGCTGAGAGCGACGACCGACTCGCTCGCTTCGGTACGAAGGGTCGCGGGTTCGAGTCCCGCCTCGGGCATGGTTGTTTGTCCCTTGACTTAGTATGTGTTGTCGCGGAGGGCCTCGCGTTCTGCTGACCCCAGATCACAGGAGCCCGCAAGTGTTTTGGTCTAGTGTATGGTCGAATATGCATCCCATCGGGACGTAAAGGGTAAGCGGCTGTTGGCTGGATAAAATCCCCAAGGAAAAAAAATACTATTACGTATTGTGGAGAAAGTAATAATGCCGCAAAAGTGCCCTTTTATTGAGAGAATTTTTTTTTCTACGTGCACGATGTTGAACAAGTGAATCTTTCTTTCTTTTAGAAGTAGTAAATTACTTTCTCGAATACGTATGGCGATTTGTAGCATCTTGATACTGAAAAAAGGACATTTTGTTAATCCGTTGGTCTTTGAACATCACTAGCACCTAAACCGCATTTGCGTATGTGATGTCCTGGATTCGAATTTGAAACAGGGTGAAATGGCTCAGGGCATGAATTGATGTCACTTTAGTGCCTCTGATCTCAAGATCCTGGGGTTCCATTCCCGACGGTGGCAGAATTTTCAATACTAGTTTCATAGCTGGGTCGAAATCAGACGCTCTCGCTGGAGAATTTAAGCGGCCGGCTGCTCTGATAGGTAGTTTTCCGGGTCGAGAATCCAGTCGGGAGCTTTAAAGGTTGTGCCGGCTGGGGCTGTGCCCCGCTGATGGGTGATACCTACCTGGTTGAAAAAAAAGAACTCCCGCCCCCCTCCATAGAGCGAGCTGACGTATATGTCGGATCTCACCCTTCAGCGGGAGGGGGATCCCAGCCCCGTGATAAAATGATACACTACACTTACGGGAAAAACGACCATACAGTTACCCCGCCCGGAAACACTAAATTATTAATCAATCAAATTTGAAACGAATATTTAAATTTTTGAGGGTTCTATACATAAAACCCCAATTATCGAATCATTCAAATTGGCTCCACATTTAAAAAAATATTTTTATTTCTTGTTCGAACAGAGGAAAGAGGTAGGCCTCTGAAATATGGTCTTCAAACTTAAAACTTTACACAATGTTATATATAATTTAAGATTGCTCTCGAGGAGAGGTTCTGGAAGAAAAAATAATTTCGGATCTACTGGTTTGAGAAACATTTTACATCACGAACTAATACAACCATTTATCCGAAAATTCATATGAACCAACCCCCCTCCGACGCTGCCAGTGAAACGATGTGGACCTCACCCAACTTGCGGGAATGGGAGGGGCGAGACGCATGGAATATCTGCCAGGGAGGGCTTCCTCCTTGACGGCGGGCAATTACAGAGCACAGAGGGGAGGTGGCACTAATTAATCACGATCGGTACAATTGTCACTGCTATATTGATTTGAGCAGTTACGGTAGCATAATGACAACCGCAGTTAAACGTAATCTAGCGCAATATGCACTCTTGGCCTATCGTTAACTATACCGAAATGCACAGGCTCGGTATTACAGCTGGGAACTACATTATACCTACGCTAACTTCGAAAGAGAGAATACTTATTTTCTCGTACTGCGTGATTTTCAACAACTTACATATAGCGCTAGCTTCGCGTGCTCCCTCCGGCGGACAATTTCACTTTTAAAAAATTGTCTTTTTGCTTTGCAGGTTGATAATAAAAATAAATTTTAGACACCGCATTTCTCTCGATTGGTGGATGGGTAGGAATATAACGGTAAATGGTTGGTTGATGGACGCAGGTTACTCGATTACTATAGAAAGACATACAGTAACGTACAAACTACAAATTCGCTTATATCTTACACAATAATGTTCAGTAACTATTATAATATTCGATACATTTTTTTGAGTTGCAAGTCCCTTTGTGAAGGAAATGCTGACATCTCTTTCTCTAATTGAATTTTGCCTAAACTTATCTGAAATTATATTAAAGATTTCGAAATGTCCAGATGTACTAACGACTTCTGCAATCTCAATACGACACGATTACATTGATTGATTGATTTTTTCGTGTTTCCGGGCGCGTCAACTGCTTTGGTCATTAGTCCCGTGAGTGTAGTGCATGTTCTTTTCTCGGGAGATGGCGGTGATCTTCCCCCGCTGGATGGCGAGATCCGGCGCCAACCTACCGTCGGCTAGTGGGGTTTCCCCCTAACCAGGACTCTCCCACCAGCGGAGCACCGCCCCAGCCGGGACAAGCTCTTAACTCCCAACCCGCCTCCCGGAATATGTGGTAGTGTAGTGCATGTTAGACGACACGATTAGAACAGTTGGCATGACTTACGTCCTTCACAGCCAGTTAATTTCGTGCTGTCCTTCGTCAGTGCTCGTATCAATGTTCCCTGATTGCCAGTTGCGGTGCCGACCACGAACATCGCGGATGCATACCCTGAGTCACGTGGAGAGCTGAGTCGGCGAAGAGCACGAGGAAGAAAGCGCGTGCGAAAGGGGCAAAGTGCGGCGCGTCGTGTGCGTGGGGAGGCGAGGCGAGCGCAGCCACGGCGCACCGGTTGCCGCTGAATCACCGGACGCGACGCACGGCTGCTGGTCACGACCGTCCACGATGCTGGGGGGGGGGGGACAGATGGAGAGGAGGAGGTTAACGTCCCACAATGCCAGCAACATTCGTATTGGGAGACGATAACATGGTTCAATGAGGAATGGTCGCTAATTGATCCCGTATTCATTAATTATTTAGTTGAACTGTGGGTCCTGGAGGATCGAAGTATATTCTGTACGTTTATAAAAAGAGCACAGTAAATTTATAAAAATGGCGTACGACCATTTTCGATTAACTCTTAATCTTGTCGAAAAATGCAAAACATTAATATTTCAAAACTAAAATATTGATGACAGATTTTTGTCACTTAATACGTTCTAAAAAATTAAATCTTAAAATAAGACAATGTACAATTTCTAGAAAATGTTTTGTAAACTTCGAAGTTCCAAATTCGAATTTCCAGAGCTTCTTTTCTTGAAGAGAATCTTTCACAAAATATCAGGTCGAAATACTCGTACGTTAATGGGCAAAGCCACGTGAAGGTAATTTGAAAATAACAAAGCGTAGTATCATTAGAATTACTAAGCTTTGTTAGCCGATGGCTCTGGCGGTATGGAATGCAGTGTTGGATTGTAGAATTTGTGTTCATGTATTAGCTTCAAAAGAATTTTTCCACATAATACGCTACGATTGGTCTTGAGTTTTACATGTGATGGCTGAGAAGTGTTAATATGAGGAAAATTTACGAAATTTTAATTTTACGTAACCGTTTACTGATGCGATAATATACATGTTACTGTAGCAAGAGTGACAAAGTGCGTCGAACGTTCAATGATATTTGAATGGCAACATTCGATTGGTTGTGAGCATTTATTTTTTTCCTAAAGGAGGAATGCAACTTATATTATGCAACCGTTCGTAATGCATGAAAGTACTTGCTGTTGTAGCATCATCAGTACATTATCTACTTTTCTCATCCGTCCATGCCGCAATGCCAAATTAATCGATAAAAACAAAATCAATGGTGAGTAGAGCAAGAAGAATGTTCACGAACATTCTTCTTGTTCATGATTAATAAAAACATGATATGAGATTCTACCTTTCGAAACCATTTCATGAAATAAAATAAAGAAATACTTCACTCAAGAGAGTGCAACAGATGGTTTTCTAATAATGCGACTGACGTGGAATATGTGCAAGAGACGATTTTCGCGTAGGACAGCGTACGTGCGGCCCGTGTTGCCGACTTCCGCTTCCGCTCTCGCTCCGCGAGCGGGCGCTCCCCTCGTGACGTCACGCCCGGCATCAAATCCGGATGCACCACCCCACACCGGCCCGGGGCTCCCGAATTCTGGTGTAAGCCTCGCAACAGACCACACCGAGAGATGCATTGCGAGAAATGTGCGACGAGAAATGAGGAAAGCAGACGGTCAGGTTGCGTCCATACACCAGAAATGGGTTATTCGATTCTCGGTATGCCACAAGCCGAGAGTTGTGACAACAGTTAGCTACGAGATCAGCTGCGAGTCCCATTTCTTGTTTCATTAAATGCTCTTGTGTTGTTTTAACCCGTGAAATCCTTGTTTTGTAACTGTAATCGTAAACAATCTGTTTGAGTTCGAATTGCCTAAAAAGGAATACATTACTGTATTGCATACAAATCATTATTTAATTTAAAAAACAGGAACTTATGTGACGTATAGGGTAGAAGTACAATTTGTGCACATTTTCTTGAGACCCGTAATCTCTACCCCAGTTGGTTGAATTATGAATAAATGGTGAATCCATAATAAAATTCACAATTAATAAATTCATTTATAAACAATAAATATGAATTAAGATAAATAATGAATTAATTCAATTCTTTCAAAATGCCCTTTTAAATGTCTTGCATCATTTTTTTTATATTGCTCATTATGAACGGGTTTCATACAAGGGCATTTAAGTAAGAATATCTTTCACACAAGTTTTTTTTCTTTTTGTTGTCTGTTTAATGAGAAAATTCAAGTGAACAATTAAAAAACTGGTTGTTCATCACATCTTTTACTGCTAAATATTATAACCTCACTCAGTTCTATGCACTGTTTAGTGTTTTCCTGCGATAACGAGAGACTAAACTTCACATAAAAGTGAAGGAGTAGAAATGTGTCCGAGAAAACTCGCTCGCTAACCGACTCGAGCGAGGAACTCTTTCACCTCCGCAGAGGCGAACGAAAAAACTCTTTCAACTTTGTGAAGGTCGATAAGTGTCCCTTGTTTTGATTTTCCACATTTCTCGCAACGCATTCCACCGTGTAATCTGTTGCGGGTCTAAAGGCCGTCGCTATAATGCTGTCCCGTGTTAAGGCCGTCGTCACAACGCCGGCTGAAATGGTTCAGTTACAACATTCGTAACCGCTGCAGCGTCTCTGTTCTATGGTTCGAGTCGACGGTGGCGGATTTTGGACACTGGGTTCATAGCTAGGTAGAATTCAGTAACTGTCTAGAGGAGAACCGGGAGCGGTAGCTCAGTGCATCAACTGATGTCACTGCAGCGCCTCTGACCGGGAGGTCCTATGTTCGAATCCTGATGGTGGCAGGATTTTTGACACTAGCTTTTCAGCTAGGTCGAATTCAGTCGCTGTCTGGAGAATTCTAGCGGCCGGCTGCTCTGATCGGTAGTTTCCGTGGTTTCTCCAATCGAACACCAGGCGAATGCCGGAGCAGTACCCTACCAAACGGACCGCGCGCGATCTTTCCTTCCTCTCCCTTGTCCTATCCTCTCCCCTTACACACACACTACACTACCACATATTCCGCGAGACCGGTCGGGAGCTTAGAGCTTGTCCCAGGTGGGGCGTTGACCCGCTGGTGGGAGAGTCCTGGTTAGGGGGAAACCCCATTAGCCGACGGTAGGTCGGCGCCGGATCTCCCCATCCAGCGGGGAAAGATCACCGTCATCTCCCGCAAAAAACATGCACTACACTAACGGGACTAATGACCAAAGCAGATGACGCGCCCGGAAACATGAAAAAATTAATCAATCAAACCACTAGTTACTAAGATGGCAATTACCGTCGCGTGTTCTCATATGAACAACTCTTTTGTATTTGTAGCAAGATGCTATATTTGACGATAAAGATATGGACGTATGATCTCTGTCCTACGATCAATGCACCATACACTGCCAATGATGTGCAAGGCGACATTATACGTTCAGCCTCACCCCGAACGATTCTTCCAATCTCACTCACTGCTCTGGCAACGTATTCACATCTTCGAAAGGGTATCCATGCAGCGCATCAACACATTAGGCGTGCACATGGAGCAAGGGAAGGGGGCCTTCAAGCTTGGAGATAATCGTCCGAGTGGTTTAGGCTCTAGTGTTGTCCACAGACGGACGGATAGACGGACAGACGGACGGACGGTCAGACGGATAGACAAACTCTAGCCGTCCATTTATCGGTGTCAAGGACCCCCAAAACGTGGATTCTGACTACAAAGTATTAAAAGAAGTAATCTGCAACATAAGGAAGAATCCTCAACACGACGGGGAGCGGTAGCTCAGTGCATCAACTGATGTCACTGCAGCGCCTCTGACCGGGAGGTCCTAGGTTCGAGTCCTGACGGCGGCAGGATTTTCGACACTAGCTTTTCAGCTAGGTCGAATTCAGTCGCTGTCTGGAGGAGAATTCTAGCGGCCGACTGCTCTGATCGGTAGTTTTCCGTGGTTTCTCCGATCAACACCAGGCGAATTGCGGAGCAGTAGCCTATCAAACGGGCAACGGACCACGCGCGATCTGTCTTCCCTCTTCCTTGTCCTATCCTCTCTCCCCTTACACACACACTTACACTAACATGCACTACACTACCACATATTCCGGGAGACCGGTCGGGAGCTTAGAGCTTGTCCCGGCTGGGGCGGTGCCCTGCTGGTGGGAGAGTCCTGGTTAGGGGGAAACCCCACTAGCCGATGGTAGGCCGGCGCCGGATCGCGCCATCCATCGGGGGATGATCACCGCCTCTCCCGAGAAAAAACATGCACTACACTAACGGGACTAATGACCAAAGCAGTTGACGTGCCCGGAAACACGAAAAAAATCAATCAAATCCACAATATGAGTTTCTCTGACGAAATATTGCCTTTTTTTCTGCCGCAGCATTACAATACTATCTCTATACTTCGTAATATGCGAGAGAGTAAAAACCATACCGAGACATAATTATTAGGGTAGAATTCTCCTTAACTTGTACCTGAACATGTGAGCTATTCGCAAGTCGTCGTTCACTATACGGTACACCATACTACAGCTCTCTCAACTCTGTTCCTCGACAGGCTAATCGGCCGCACGTTGGAATTTTTCATCTGCCTGGCAAATTTACGTCTGCGAATCTTCCTCCCTCAAGACGCAGCACGTGTGAACGATGAGATCGAGTTTCTTCTCTCTTCTCATGTTTCATTCTCACGATTCCGATTATCTCCACGTTATCACATGGAGGCAAGCTTCTGCGTAGCTCCACATATGATTCTCTGTACTGGGCACAACGTCCTGTTTTTACAGAACGAATAAAAACAGCATCTTCCGGGAAAAAGTACTGTATCGTGCTTAGAGATAATATTTATTTTCCCGAGACTTGTCCTCATGGGACATCCGACGCTAGAGATATGGAACGGAGCAGAAATAAGCGATTAACACGATTTATTTTAAAACAGACACAGATATATTATTTTCACACCCTTAGAAGCAATATATGGGTAATATTTTACGAAATGGTCTCTCTTGACCACTTCGTGCAATTCGCATAGTGTGTATAAAAAACTCGTTATTTAGAATACTCCACTTGGGTAAACATGTATTAGTAAAAATCACAACTTTGTAATTTTTCTTAAAGTAGCTACGTATCAAAAGTTCTCGTTAAGGCTTCGCAATTCTTGGAATATTATTGGCGAAACTCTAGCAAGTTTCCGGGAACAATTTATAAATAGTTAATTATAAATTTATTAATTTATTATAATTAATATTATAATTATAATTAATTTAAATTGATTATAAATTTATAAATATATCGTTATTGCACTGATATAATCCACACACATAACGAAGAGAAGAAACATTGTATATCGATTTCGTGCAACAAAAATTTTAGCATCAATTAATTAATTAATTAATAAAAAAACGGATAAGCCACCGATCCCGGTGGCCTAGGTCGCTACGGTAGTAGTGTAGTGGCGATCTCGGGCCGAAAGATCGCGGGATTCGAGTCCCACCTCAGGCTTAGCTGTATGTGTGTTCATCTTTTCACCCCTCATCAGCACCGAATCACTTCATTCAGTACACAGAATCCCCCAACGTTAAATCAACAGAGGTCGGTAATGATCTGTTAGTTAATGCGCCCTTAAATAAACAAAAAACAAAAAAAACAAAAAAAAAACACCCTCAAACTTAACGTTTACGTAGGATTAAAAAAACTACACACAACAAACAGATTAAACTAATTAGCACACGATGAGTGGTTTTTATGCGAAAACCAACGACAATCGTATTTCGGCGAGACGAGCAGAACCGCCGAAGAGTCCACGAAACCCGGGCGGCGCACCGCCGCTCGAGGCGCCCGCAATCGCCAGCCGCCGCACTCCGCGCCGCAGACGTCCGGCGCCCGCGGAGGCGGCACAAAGAGCGTCTCACACAGCCGGAGCCGTACTCACCCCAGCACAAGGCCGCCATGACGCCGCCGCCGGACGCACCCGCTCTGCGCGGCTCGCCGCTGCTGGCGCTCGCGGGCGGTCGCGTGGAGTGCGGCGGGCGACGCGACCCGACGAGTGCGCGTGCACCGCCCCATGTACGGAGGTGGCCGCTCCGGTGCGCGTCCCGCCGCCGCTTCCTGGAGCGCGCCTCTCGGAAAGCGACCCGCGCGTTCGCGCGACCTGCCGTGACTCGCGCCTCCTCCGCCACGGCGGCGGCGGCGGCGGCGGAGGAGACAAGGTTGTATAAGGCAAGTGGCGAACCCGTTTCTTCGGAAACTCCTGGGCAGGTGAGCGCGGCCTGGCGACCAATCGCCGTGCCAGACCGGGCAGCCCGCGGGCCTTTCGTCAGCGCCGGCGCCGGCGCGGGCGGCTCCCCACGCGCCGCACGCCCACGCCACGCCCCCTCGCGCGGCGGTTTGCACCACTACTCTTCTTTTTGGAAACGGATTATTCAAACCTTTTGTCCGTTTTCCTCAAACCATCATTCGTTCGTAAAAGCCAGGCTGTGGCTCTGGCCGAGAAGTTCTATGGGTTCGAATCCCGACGGTGGCAGGATTTTCGACTTTAGGTTGTCAGCTAGGACGAGTTCAGCCGCTCTCTGGACGAGAATTCTAGAGGTGGGCTGCTCTGATCAGTAGTTTTTGGTGGTTTCTCTGATCAATATCAGGAGTAGGCTGGAGCAGTACCCCAACAAATGGGCCACGGACTGCACGCGATATTCCTTTCCTCTTCCTAGTCTTAAACTCACTCCTTACACACACTTAAATCCACTACATTACCACACTTGTCGGGAGCTTAGGAGCTTCTCCCGGCTGGGGTGGTGCCCCACTGGTGGAAGATACCTGGGTGGGGAAAACTCCGCCAGCCAACAGGTAGGGTGGCGTCGGATCTCGCCATCCAGCGGGGGAAGATCACAGCCACCACCACCACCACCACCACCGCTATAAAACATGAACTGCACTTACGGGACTAATGACTTTAGCAGTTGACGCGCCTGAAATCACTAACCATTAGTAAAAGCTTGAACAACAACTTTTCTAACGAATGGTAATACTTCTATGAGATGATAGTAAATCGTCTCGGAAAATTTTGTCTTTAAGAATGTTTCTTCAGGTAATGAAGGTCGCTTGATACTAACCAAAATGGTATATGTGCAATTGGTTTGCAGTGCTTGAGTGGGAACCATTAACATTCGTAATCTACATATAGAGTAATCTTAATTTAATTGAATCAAAATAGCAAATGTGTTCTGTAAGTAAGGTAATTTTAAACATATATGACATATCAAATAACAATAAGCGGGCACTAACTCAAAATTTAGATCGACAATTAGGAACATTGGTATTCTTGGCTCCCAAATACACCCTGACATGCTCCCCTTAACTCCCAGCATTTTATAATATCAAATGTACACTTCTGAAGTAATAAGTTCGTCTTACAAACTAAGGCCACATCTGTGCCTCACAGATTATATCCTGCCGGAAAAGGGACTAGTATGAAAACAATAAAACATTTCCAAAGAGAATATCAGCAGTGACAGATTTTTGAATAACAATGAATGCATATAAATATGCATATAAAGGTTATGATGAAGACAAACTGGTCGAACATTCTCTCTCCAGTTTCAGAGATTCCATTCTTCGCGTGCCCATCATTAGGTGCCTTAGAAGGAAAAGAAATTTGGTCGCTAACAGTAATCGTCGCAGTAAATAATATTTTATATTTCTGCGCTGAATTACTGTAAAATTTAATTCAAATTAAGAACATATGAATGTAAAATGAAGGTAAAATGAAAAATGGTAAAATTGGTAAAATGAAGGGAGAAAACAATCATTAAAACACATGATCGGGACCGGTTCGTATTTTCGTAATTTTAGAAACATAAATCTCAGTTCTCCTCCAAGGTGAAATTCCATCATTCATACATTGTGAAACAAGAGACAAAAAACACAATAATGAAAATAGACATGAACACATTTTCTAAAATAAAGCATTTCGTCAAATTGTTTTTAACTCATCATATAGAATCGTTGTCATAAACGATGATTTTACTCGAAAAGCACGGTGTAATGACCGATTCGATATTACATGCGACGTCGTTATGTAATATTTCAAACATATCTTGTAATTTTTTTATGAATATAACATTTCAACATAGAACAAAATTTGATATTCACGAAATTAGTAACTTAAATTTCATCGATTAAAATACACGCACAAAACAAGCAAACAAAATACCGAATACTCCCAAGGACATTTCTACACAACGGTTGTATTAGCACCCTCTTACAATTTATACACTTCATTGCATCACACATGTTAAAACACATTCACGGAATTTCGTGAGGCTTTGGGACTCTTGTTGGTGTATTAAGGTTTCCGATTTCATTAGACTCATTAACACAATAGCGAAATTGGACACGCAATGTACATTTATCCAGTTGCGTATCGCTGGGAATACGTAGGCGACACGCGAAATCTCTTTCTGGCAGGCAACACGCCACAATTTGTACACTATCGCTAAGGAGGAGAGAGAAAATGAGGAGAGAGTAATGCCGCGCGGCAATTTTTTGGCAAAAAAACTCTTATTAAGGTACCTAGTAACGAAAAAGTACATGAATCCAGTTGCTAACTTTAGAAAAAATATCCTCTAACACGTGGTATAGCCAGAATCCATGTTTTGTGGGTCCTTGATACCGAAAAATCGAACGGCGGCAAAACTTCTGTCTGTCCGTCTGTGAACCACGCTAGCGTCTTCACCGCTCAGCCGATTTTCTCCAAAATTGATATTCCGCAAACGATCTGGCTAATGACGCAACCCTTTAAATTTGAAACCGATATTTTAATTTTGTGAAGTACCCCTAGGACATTTTCAAAATATTTAAAACAAATGGCTCCATAGTTTTTTATTAATTTTTTTGTTGGATAGTCTGAAGGACGTTTAAGAGTGGTGCAGGTCCCATGTTTGTAAAAAAATATACTTTTTCGAAAATTGCAAAAGTTCAAAATTTTCCCGGAGTCTTCCTACAACTAAAATATTAAATATATATATATATATATATATATATATATATATATATATATATATATATATATATATATATATATATATGTTCCCTCAATTAAATCAGTTCCTTAAAAATAGATTTTGAAATAACGTAATGTACAATATTTCGAATGCTGGAGTACCTAGTTTTCGCGTGATTTTGCGTGAAAATACGGGGGAAAAGGAGGTGCTGTTTTAGCACCAATAGTTTTATTCTTCTGTGAATTAAAATTGTTTTAGGAATTAGAAGTGATAACACGAAGTCCAGGCCACTTCCGAGACAATATGCAGTATTACTACTCCATCATTAATGGTCAAGTATTTTGAGCGCTACCAGGTAACCAACAAACTTAAAGATTCACCGCCACACTGCCCTTTCTTGAGCACGCGTTGTCGGATACAAATTCCAGATAAATGGTTCTCTACTTCTTGCGCTAAGTATCTCAAAACAACGCTTTATCCAGTACACTAAACCCTCATTAACAGGAATTCCAAGGAACCGAAATTATCATAGGTCGTATTATAAAAATTCGTGTTATCCGAGTATCATAAACGCCTTATTACCGTAAACCCTTGGGGGAACCACAGTTTTGTTCGTGATACGGCGAAATTCGTGTTAAGCGAGTTCGTGCAAACGAGGGTTTTCTGTATTACCAAATACGTTTCAGCGGGGCCGGAATACCGCCAACTCCCTGATTATAACATGTATTCCACTTAAGGGACTCGTGACTATTACAGTTGACGCGCCGAAAAACACAAAATAATCAAACAATAGTAGTAGCTAGGAAACGGAATTTTTTGTAATAAAAAATTCAAAATATGTACATATGTATGTAGTTATTTTTTCCAAAACATGTAAGAAAAAATAGAAAATATGTAAAATAAAAATTCATTAATTTATTTAAAAGTGTTCTCTACAAACATTTACGGAGCATAGAAGGTCGCCGATCAGTTCTTAACAAGGCTTCGGAGTGGCTGAAAGTAGGTTCTACCTCTACAGAAGT
This sequence comes from Teleogryllus occipitalis, assembly GCA_011170035.1. Taxonomy (NCBI): domain Eukaryota; kingdom Metazoa; phylum Arthropoda; class Insecta; order Orthoptera; family Gryllidae; genus Teleogryllus; species Teleogryllus occipitalis. The sequence goes on along the minus strand of BLKR01000250.1, from coordinate 174,912 downwards.
ATTGTACACTAGTCTTCACCACACATAAGAGTTTTATTCGAAATATACGACATGTTCGTTGTATTTATTACAATGAAGTCGTAGACTTCACCCGGACAGCCAAGATCTTTATTTATTACAATGTTTACGAGGAGCCGGAGTTCAAGTGAATAGTAATACCGTTTAGCCAGTGATGGATCCCGGGAGAGGGGGTTAAACGGAATATCTCCCTATCCCCTCCGAAATCGAACAACCCGGTAAGACAATTTTCTGTAAAAAATATTTGTTAGTTTTCGATCGAGTAACGAATGTGCTGTTTGAAACATGAGCAAGCACGTGGTTGAAATTACTTTTGTTAACAAAAATTCACTCATCCTTGACACAGAGTACGAAGAAATGACAATTCATGGCGAAGTTATGGTGGTCAGAGAAGCACAGCAGCATTACATTTCATTTTCAAGGAAGGTGACTTCGTAACGTATATTGCAATCGCGCATTTGAAATGTTCCGTTTCGTCTTATAAATATAGTAAAAACTAACAAAATGTATTGAAATATGTCAAATATGTTAAAATATGTAATTATACCAAAATGTATTAAACAAAAAATGTTCTAATTCATTAACAATGTATTGTAAACTCAATTGATTGATTGATTTTTTCGTGTTTCCGGGCGCGTCAACTACTTTGGCCATTAGTTCCGTTAGTGTAGTGTATGTTTTTTCTCGGGAGATGGCGCTGATCTTCCTCCGCTGGATGGCGAGATCCGGCGCCGACCTACCGTCGGCTAGTGGGGCTTCCCCCTAACCAGGTCTCTCCCACCAGCGGGGCACCGCCCCAGTCGGGACAAGCTCTAACTTCCCGACCGGTCATCCGGAATATGTACTAGTGTAGTGCGTGTTAGTGTAAGTGTGTGTGTAAGGGGAGAGGATAGGACAAGGAAGAGGAAGGACAGATCGCGCGCGGTCCGTGGCCCGTTTGGTAGGGTACTGCTCCGGCATTCGCCTGGTGTTGATCGGAGAAACCACGGAAAACTACCGATCAGAGCAGCCGGCCGCTAGAATTCTCCTCCAGACAGCAGCTGAATTCGACCTAGCTGAACAGCTAGTGTCGAAAATCCTGCCGCCGTCAGGACTGGAACCTATGACCTCCCGGTTAGAGGCGCTGCAGAGATATCAGTTGATTTGTAAACTCAAAAATTATTATTGAATTCAAGTATCTAGTTGCTGTAAAAACATGTAATTACATGGAAATCCGTTCCCCAGTGGTAGCAAATGAGACGCGCTGGAGTTGTGGCTTCGCGCGCCCAGCGTCGCAGGGCCACGCCCTCTGCGCTCCCTCGCCGGCTCCATTCACCCAGTCAATTCCCGCGCAACCCCTGACATTTCCGCGGCGCACTCGCTCGCGCATGCGAGTCGCTCGCCCAACGGCCTACAGTCCCTACACACAGAGAGGAGCGCGACACGAACAGCCACCGCCGTGTAATATCCTCTCACCCCTTGACCCCGCTAGGCATCAGTCAGGACTTAAGGAGAAATGACAACAAATAAAGGCATGATGGAGGGTTACGAGAATATTATCACTGTTTCTTGGTAGATTCGTGGTTCCCTACTTACCCACAATACTGCTTAGTTCAATTGAATATAAAATGGCGGCACCGGTGGCGCAAAGGAATGCGCTACTCTCTGAATCCACGCACTCTTCTACTCACTAAAGTCCTTCGATACAGAGAGTAGCGCAACCAGAACGGCCACCATTTAATATCCTTCCACTTGAATGCCCCTCCAGGCAACATCCAGAAGTGAAGGAGGAACGAGAGCAGTCGGACGCATTATGAGGAATTTCGAGTATATTATCATTGGGTTTTTGTAGATTGGTGGTTCTTAACTTACCCACAATACCGCTTAGTTCATCTGGATATAAAATGGCGGCACCGGTGGCGCAAAGGAATGCGCTACTCTCTGAATCCACACACTCTTCTACTCACTAAAGTCCTTCGATACAGAGAGTAGCGCAACCAGAACGGCCACCATTTAATATCCTTCCACTTGAATGCCCCTCCACGCAACATCCAGAAGTGAAGGAGGAACGAGAGCAGTCGGACGCATTATGAGGAATTTCGAGTATATTATCATTGGGTTTTGTAGATTGGTGGTTCCTAACTTACCCACAATACCGCTTAGTTCATCTGGATATAAAATGGCGGCACCGGTGGCGCAAAGGAATGCGCTACTCTCTGAATCCACACACTCTTCTATTCACTAAAGTCCTTCTATACAGAGAGTAGCGCAACCAGAACAGCCACCATTTAATATCCTTCCACTTGAATGCCCCTCCAGGCAACATCCAGAAGTGAAGGAGGAACGAGAGCAGTCGGACGCATTATGAGGAATTTCGAGTATATTATCATTGGGTTTTTGTAGATTGGTGGTTCCTAACTTACCCACAATACCGCTTAGTTCAACTGGATATAAAATGGCGGCGCCGGTAGCGCAAAGGAATGCGCTACTCTCTGAATCCACACACTCTTCTACTCACTAAAGTCCTTCGATACAGAGAGTAGCGCAACCAGAACGGCCACCATTTAATATCCTTCCCCTTGAATGCCCCTCCAGGCAACATCCAGAAGTAAGGGAGAAACGACAGCAGTCGGACGCATTACGAGGAATTTCGAGTTTATTATCATGGATTTTTGATAGACTGGTGGTTCCTAACTTATTCAAAATACCGCTTCGTTCAACTAGATATAAAATGGCGGCGCCGGTGGCGCAAAGGAATGCGTTACTCTCTGAATCCAGGGACTCTACAACGACCGAGCCGCGGCGCAAGCAAGCGGCGCGCGGCGGAAGTGCGGCCGAGAATCCGTTGTACGGCGCGGCGCGACGCGTCGGATTGCTTCAGCTTTCCTTTTTGGAAACCGAACAGTTACTCCGGAGAATTTCTGTACACAAAGGAGTTATTGTAACAATACTGCAACTCTACCCTACAACCGGGAGAGGTGGCTCAGTGCATCAACTGATGTCACTGTAGCGCCTCTGACCGGGAGGTCCTAGGTTCGAATCCTGACGGCTGTAGAGTTTGTGACACTAGGCTTTTCAGCTAGGTCGAATTCAGTCGCTGTCTGGAGGAGACTTCTAGCGACCGACTGCTCTGATAGGTAGTTTTCCGTGGTTTCTCCGATCAACACGAGGCGACTGCGCGTAATCTTTCCTTCTTCTTCCTTGTCCTATACTCATCCCTTACACACACACACTAGCATGCACTACACTACCACACGTGCCGGGAAACCGGTCGGGACTTAGAGCTTGTCCCACCTGGGGCGGTGCCCGGCTGGTGGGAGATACCTGGTTAGGGAAAACCCCGTTAGCCGCCGGTAGGTCGGCGCCGGATCTCGCCCTCCAGCGAGGGAAGACCGCCGCCATCCTCGAGCAAAAACACGCACTACACTTCTACCACGCACTAATGACCATAGTAGTTGACGCGCCCGGAATTACTAAGAATCAATCAAGCAAGCAACTCTAATCCTGGCGCTCGTAGGGTAAAGGCACTATACTTGTTTTTTTTCTAGCGTGGCGTCTCCGAGTACTATCTCCAAGATGGAATATGGCACGACTTTTTGCGTCCTGTCGCAATATGTCGCATGATTGCGACCGTATCAAGCGGTGCTGCAGATTAAGCGACTCTAACAGCAGGACTGAGAAAGACGCGAAAAGCCGTGCCATATTCCATCTTGGAGATACTACCCTCCGATGCCTCGTTAGAAAAACGCAAATATAGCTGAGTGTCATGGAGGCGGAGCCTGCTGCTCAGCGGGGAAGCGAAGAACCACCGCTGAGGAGCGAATCGCCCTCCCAAGAGCCGAAGGGGCGAGCTGGTGTAGATAGGGTCGTCTCCCCTCCGCCGGTCTAAGCGGGGAACCGCACCGACCGGGTCTCTCTAGACGAGTGACTCCGAGGCAAGCAGTTCTTGTTGATATTGTACTATTACGGACGACGACTATTCTTGTTTTTTTCTTATATGGCAGTTGACGTAAATCAGCTGTTGACAGTTTCGTCCAATTCGGAGCTGAAACGTCACCATAGTGACGTCTCCGTGATGACATGTTAGCTCTCGATTGGATGACACCGTAACAGCTGATTTACGTCAACTGACATGTTAAAAAAAGACAAGTATAGCTTTTTCCCCAATGTTATGATAGACTTCGGCAAAGATAACGGACAAGATATTTGAGATATTGAACACGGCTCGCATTCTTTTATTGTATGACGACTTGGATTATATTCGAACAATAAACCCTTTTATTGAAATTGTGTCAGGTTATTGTACTATAGCCAGTACCCCCGCTAGGGGGACAATTATGAAAATTCGAAGAAATTGTCACAATTAAGCCAATGTGGTAAAATATTTTAACAACTGTTGGATTTAAAATTTAGTATGGTTGCAGCACTGTTATTTAGACGTGTTAGACTTTCATTCTTTACCCTAGGAGTAACAGGATGACCATATCAGCAAAGAAATTTCAAACGTGATCTTCCTGTAGTAGAATCGGAATCATTCATAAAAACGTACAACCCATTTAATCTCTTCCCCTACAATAGGAATGCTTTGTGTAATTTAATACTTATTTAATATTCAATACATTTTCATCACAAAATACAAGTTGCCATAGATGGAGAAAAGTGAACTGGTTTTATTAAAGATATATCATTTAAAAAACTGTCAGATATTTTATTACTTAGATTCTAAATTTGTAAATTATACACATGTTTACTTCAACTTTTTTCTCCCCTGCCTCAAAAGCAACAAGTTAACGAACAATTAAATTATCTGCAAAAAGTAGTATAGCTCAGCCATACATAATTGTCTCCCTTCCTTCCTAGTACGCATTTGCAATCGCAGAATAGTACACTTGATCATGCTTCCATCTTTATCATTTTAGAGCGACCTGCTATTCTTATTTCCACTTATATCTCTTTCAATTTCACTTTTTATAAGACATGCAATAAGTTTAAAAAGATTATATTCTTAACACAAATAATTTCAACAAACGTCGGAGAGCATTCCCCCCCCCAAAAAAAATATCGTACTGTACAGAATATCTGACAGAAAAATTTAGTGAATATTTCGAAGGCATAGGAATGCCTTACGGGCAGGAATTAGCACAGAGTCTAAGGGAACGAAACCCTGACAGGAAACCATGGGCATATATGAAAGGTGTGGTGAAGCCAACCTCTCTAGGGGAGTAAACCCAAGAGGGGGCCAGTAATCAATCCAACGTAAAGAAAGAAAAAATACAATAATTTTCAGAGAAACCGGAACACGTTGAAGCCTAATCCTTGTTGGTAGAAGTAGAAGTAGAAGAAAAAGAAAACATTTCATATAACGTGCAATGTCTCCTAACAACCCCATCCGCCCTTTTCGGAAATGTGTGGGTGTGTGGCAGAGGTGGGCGGGGCTGGCGGGGAGGGGGAGCAGGCGTGGGTGTAGGCGACCCGCGCGGCGCGGGCGTCCGAGGGGCTGCCGCGCCCAGGGGCCCGCACCGCCACCGCTCAACACGCGCATTTATAATTTGATTTTGTTATACAGAGATCACTTCAACATACAACAGGGCCAGGAAATAACGAGTTTTTATGTCGAAAATCTCGGGCGCACGATTACAATACTATCTCTTCTTATGAAGTAAGGGCGAGAAAATAAAACCACTACACATGTGGGTGGATGGGTTAACGATTATTACTTAATTTTACCTTACATAGGTTCAGAAAACCCTGTTGGAACCAAATGATTTTTCTTGTATGTCGAAAATACTTTTTAGAAAAGTCTAGCATGGGTATTTAATTACGATGAGAAGGATTTATTTGAATGTGTGGGATTGTTGTATAGATTGAACGAATGTAAATTTTCGATTTGGTTCATATTGGGGAAGAAATTATGGAATAGGAGTAAATAATATTTTTCTTAATAGTTCCGAGGTTTAATTCACTAATAGTAGTTGGAGATTTGAAATTAATGGTTTAGTAACGGTTCAGTAGACCAATGTGAGCGTCGTGCATTCTCTCCATATCCAACTTCTTTGTAGGCAACATAAAACTCCGGGCCGCGCTGCACTTCATACAATAAACACAAGGAATATCAGCAACTATTTATTATTACATATGAATACATAAAGATAATTTTATTAGATTAAGAAAAGTTGTAAAAGTCGAGATAAAGCTGAAAATGAGACGATAAAATGTCTGTCGGCAAGTACAGAAGAACAAAATTCGGAACAACACACAGACAAAATAAAAATTAAAAAAAAACTTTCTTACGTAGAAAGTTCGCAACTAGGCAGTTGGGCATTCAGAATCATCCAAGAAGAGCGAGGTCTCTTAGTCTGATGAAACAAAGAATCCCAATCCCAATGGGTACAAATAAAAGCAAACAAATTCCAAAATGCTTTACATTATGGTGATCGTGTGTGTGTGTGTGTGTGTGTGTGTGTGTGTGTGTGTGTGTAAGTAGGCAGCGCTTGTATATTCGTACAAGTAGTACGGATCTGTAAACTTAGCAATAGATGAGTTGTTGGGGATCAAGCAATCACACGAACATTGCGTACTGTGGGGGGAGAAGCAAGGTATGTCTCTTCGGTTTTCCATGTGTTCACGGAACGACCGGGAAATGCACGAGTGGGTGTGATGCGAAGCTTCAGCTACCGTGGAGTAGGCAGCGAGAATGACGAACACAGAATAAGAGTAACAGGGAATGGAGAGCACGCAGATAAGAACATGCATGCTGAAATGAATACAATCGTAAGAAGAGACAAACGCACGGGCTTAAGTGAATGAATGAATGAATGAATGCAGCAATCGAGACCACTGGTGTCATCGCCCGATCCAAATAAGTGAAGTTCGTAAATCACGGGCATGGGTGGGGCGGATTAGAAGCCATGGGGCGGGTTGGAATAAGGCGGAGTGGAGGGGCAACGGGAGCGGTGGCCGCAGGGAGCCAGCCGCGGGCGCACAACCGCTCTCTGTGCGGCACAACGCCGGCTCTGTGCGCGGCGCCCGCGAAGAGAGCGCCTCTGTGCTGCGGACGCCTTCCGAAGCGCGCGGGCGAGGCGGCGCGGGGGCGGGACGTGAACGCGCTCAATCACACGGAATGAGGGCGGGGCACCCAAGGTAACGGTGACTTATTGTAGGAAAAAACCGCTAACATCGTGAGCAGAAGAACACGAAAGAGAAGTCTCCGTATTTGACACATTCCGAAAGGGAATAAATAAAGAATGTAACATTTTCGACCTAACTGGTTGATGAAAAGGCCTGTACATACGGTGAAGAAATTATTAAAAATGGATGTGACGTAATTCAGGGTGTGGGACGGAAAAAATATTAGTAGCAACTACAAAGAAAAGAGGTAAAATATGAATCGGATTTTTAGTCTGTGAGATCATTGAGTCAGTACTCCATCTACCATGATTCTGGTGCATGCAGTATGATGCTGAAATAATTAATTATAACAATTGATTAAATAATTATCAAATATCCTGACTTCTCTCCCTTTCCCAACTGCAAACGGTGTAAAGCATTCTGCTACCGGTGTGTGGTACTAACAGCTTAAGAGTTATAGCAGCTGCAGACAACAACTACAACTTCTCCTATTGCTTGAATAGGATGCAGCAACTGCTTGTACAGGATGCAAAATGTTCGATTCGCAATGGAGCTAGGTCCCCTGAAGGATACTGAGCGAGATCCAAGTACAGAGACCAAGTCTGAGGAAGTATGAAAATAAGTTGGAGGAAGAATGCAGCTTGATACAGCAATCCTTCTGGACCGTCTGTGTCTTATGAACACGAGGAGGCAACTTTCAGCGGAAACGAAAATTTATGAGGCTGATCCGTCACCTTCGACCCTATATCCATGACTCTGAAGTAAGAAACACACCTGCATACCCGAGCTGTTCGCACACTTGAAATCACTCTTTCGTAATTTTCGGGTACAGCCCTCTTCATATAATTTGCCCCCTCTTTAGCGTTGACCAGAGTTCAGGCAAGTGTGTAGGAATACTAACTTAATTCCAAAGCAATGGTAATAAAAGTTATCTATTTTTTATATCAATAAATCTTACTTAGAATGTAACTCATTCGTAACAATTTTCCGTACCTACAAAATTTCTTTAATTGCATTCAAGTCTGCGGCAAAAGTGAGCAAATCGGTCCAGATAAAAAATAAAAAGAATATTTAACTTCTGAAAGAACAATATGCTTTATTTTAACTCATTAGTCTTTATAAAAGTGCTCTTGATCTGTGCGGTCAGTTAAGTAAAACTTCACATTGCATTACACCACCACTCATTCCCATCATCATTACCACACAGTTTACTCCGATCTATTCGACTTCTATTATCGAGGAGCAAACATTCAAAAGATGACATGTCCAGTTGGCAAAAATTGAGTTCATTTGTTGTATTTACCTAGAATTTTATTTCCCCCAAAAAGTGAAATGTCCTTCATTAAGTAGTATTCTATTCATTGATAAAAGACAGTGTTGAAAAGTGTAAAATGTGTGCCAGATTTTTCAATTTCAACAATAGAAAAGAGTGAAGCGGACGTGTCAGGTTGTGAATGTTTGTTCCTCAATAATAAACACAACCATTAAGCAAAGTCGTAGGCTTCCGCGGCCGGAGTCCTGTGAATGATCTCGGCTGTCCGGATGACGCCGCGTCGAAGGCTGTGTTGCCGACCATCTTTTCGTGGTCTTCCTCAGGGCTGGTCTGCCCAGAGTCTGCTGCCCCGCAGACCAGCCCTGAGGAAGGCCACGAAAAGATGGTCGAATCGTCGGCAACACAGCCTTCGACGCGGCGTCACCCGGACAGCCAAGATCATTCACAACCATTAAGCACTTCCGTAAGACACTTATTCGTAGAACGGACTTAGGAGAGCGTACGAAAAAGTTGTAAAATATTGATTGGATAGGACACACAATTTGAAGAGAAACAAAACCTTCATGTGTTGGAAGAAACTTGTAATTTGAATGCACCGCGTGTTTCATACTCTTTCCCTGATGCAGCGGCCGGGGATAAATGCCAAGGGGCAGAGGAGCGCGAAGGACGTTCTGCCGACAGGAGCCAAGCGCCGAGTGCGGGGAGGCGCGATCGTCCAAAAAACTGAAGGCGGTCGCCGCCACCCCACTCCCCTCTGCCCGTCGTTACGTGAGGAAATTGCAGGCCTACCGGGAAGTCTGGCACGGAGGAGGGGGCCGGAGAAATTGGAGGCACGGAGAGGAATTCGATTTTCTTTTGACAACACCGCTCCCCTCTTCCAGCGGTCGCGAACCGGCCATTCGCGCGAAGGAACTGCGCCCGGTACTCCGCACAGAGGCAGCGCCACAGCGCAGCGCCCGTGTGCGCTCATGCAAAGACCCACGAGGCAGCAGAACAATGCAGCTGGGTCGGAGAATTATTCGCAAACTCAACTGATTGATTGATATTTAAGAGCGCATCAACTGCTAAGGTCATTGGTGTTTCCGGGCGCGTCAACTGCTTCGGTCATTAGTCCCGTTAGTGTAGTGCATGTTTTTTCTAGGGAGATGGCGGTGATCTTCCCTCGCTGGATGGCGAGATCCGGCGCCGACCTACCGTCGACTAGTGGGGTTTCCCCCTAACCAGGACTCTCCCACCAGCGGAGCAACGCCCCAGCCTGGACAAACTCTAAGCTCCAGACCAGTCTCCCGGAATATGTGATAGTGTAGTGCATGTTAGTGTAAGTGTGTGTGTAAGAGGAGAGGATAGGACAAGGAAGGGGAAGGACAGATCGCGCGCGGTCCGTGGCCCGTTTGGTAGGGTACTGCTCCGGCATTCGCCTGATGTTGATCGAAGAAATCACGAAAAACTACCGATCAGAGCAGTCGGCCGCTAGAATTCTCCTCCAGACAGCGACTGAATTCGACCTAGCTGAAAAGCTAGTGTCGAAAATCCTGCCGCCGTTAGGAATCGAACCTAGGACCTCCCGGTCAGAGGCGCTGCAGAGACATCAGTTGATGCACTGGCGACTCAGAGATAGGTGCGTCCCCCTTATATCTGAGAATTCTTTCAAATCTCCCCCACAACCCCAAAACTTTCAAATCTCCCCCACATGACGTGAATTTCGTTGCGAGTGTAATTCAGTTTCCCCGATCTCATTCATCATCTACACTCATTTATTATTCCCGAAATATTCATCCTCGCATTCCTCCATCACAATTTCCACAATTAAAATTCACTTCTCAACGAATCTTTCTCAGTAAAAACTAACATCAATTTCACAGAAAATGGTGTTTTCCCAAATTCTTCGTTACATTGTTTTGGCACTATATCCATCATTATTTGAAAGACACCATTTTCTTCAAAAGGGAAGTTTAAAAAAAATTCCTCCGGTAGGTCATCTCGACTACCCGGAAACCGTCGTGTAAAAGCTCACTACTGGGTGAGTGATGTGTAAAAGAGCAACTTCTCGTACATGTGTAGGTGGTGTAAATTGAACCAGTTCCAAGGCAGTGCACAGAGCGCTGCAGCGTGGTCGGAGGCAGGGAAACCAGCGTAGGACATGTTCGCCGAAGAAACTGCTAGGCAAATGCCAATCTAGTTTAATTACTAGAATGTAGTTTCATCCAAGGTACCGCTCCATGTAAACTTAGCCTAGATTTGTGCAAAGAATTTGCGAAGTGTGTATAATCTTTTCTGTTTCTCGTGAAGTTTCTCAAGATATTACTATTTCTTTCCAGACAAACAAAAAATGTATAGTTTTCGCGTGTGTTGTATTCAGTGTGTGGTCCACGTTTGTGTTGATAACGATTGTATTGAGATTTTAAACCTGTGTTGGTGTATGTTTGTTGAGTCCTTTCAAATTAATTCCAATTATCATGCCCTGAGATTCGTATTTTTTCCAGCAATTATTTTCACTGTAGTCAAGATATTAAGTTAGGCGACAGACACCAAGAAATGCTAAACTCTTTATTGTAGTAAGCAACTGTTTATTGTCAAACAGTCCCTACGACATATAGTTGATGCTGGCCTCTCGAAAGTCGGGTCGATGTTTCAGTAATATCAGGTCGAGGAGAAAACAGGAGAGATCACAGTAATTGCATATTGTCTACATCACGCCATCAAGTTTGGCTACATTTCTACTATAAATAATACAATTTAAACTTATTTTATAACTGCAGCTAAAGACGCTGCAACATGATTTCTTCGTATTCGAGCATTCGTAACGATTGTGTACAATCATGTAATCATAATTATAAAGAAACCCGAGTCTGTTAGTAATCTTTCGCAACCAAATTTTCCCACTCCTAATGTGCAGAGGGGTCAGGGATATCGGTCCCACATATAAAAGCCCTGACTGGAAATTGGGAACTCCCGTCCGGTTGCCCAGTTTGTCGGCGTGACTCACATCGTTAGAGCCAAGGTGGGCGCAGTGAGGAGAAAGGCGGGAGACCCGGGTCCCCCGTCTTGCTATACTCGGATGGGCCCCAGTTGGGCCTTTGCTTCATGTCACGAGAAACTGATTGCTTGGTGTTTCCGGGCGCGACAACTATTAAGGTCATTAGTCCCGTAAGTGTAATGCATGTTTTATCGAGGGGTGTGTGGCGGTGATCATCCCCCGCTAGATGGTGAGATCCGGCGCCGATCTACCGACGGCTAGCGGGGTTTTCCCCAACCAGGGAGAGCACCGCTCCAGCCGTGACAAGCTCTAAGCTCCCGATCGGTCTCCCGGCATGCGTGGTAGTGCAGTGCATGTTAATGTGTGTTTATGTAAGGGGTGAGAATAGGACAACGAATGGGGAGGAAAGATAGCGCGCGGTCCGTGGACCGTTTGTTGGGGTGCTTCGTCATTCGCCTGGTGTTGATCGGAGATACCACGGAAAACTAACGGTGTTTCGGGGCGCGTCAACTGATAAGGTCATTAGTCCCGTAAGTGTAGTGCACGTTTTCCCTCGGGAGGTAGCAGTGTTTTCCCCCCGATGGGTGGCGAGATACGGTCCATTAAATTAAAATTAAAGAAAAATTTGGAGTAATTTTTGAGAAGATATTTTAGTGCAATAGAAGCAATATTAAAAACAAGATTTTCTCACAGACGGCCCCACATTTTTTTCTTTATTTCTTTTTCTCGGATAGAGCGAAGAACGCTTATAAAAACGGCGCAAGTCCGTCTTTCGTTGAAGTCTCTAAATTTTCGAAAATCGCAAAAGTTACAAAAATGCGAGAAAGTACAATCTGTTGTAGCACCACTAGTTTAAATCAGTTATAACATCGCCCGTCCTCACGCATGCTCTTCTGTGACTGGTTTGGTAATATGAAATTCGAGAGATTTAGTGCATGCAAGTATATTCGTCGCTTGAGGAAAGGTCACGTACTTTGGCTTTAGAAGCAGTTTCCCCACTCGTCCGCCAGTGGATAGAATGCAACGCCCCGCGAGAAAGTCTTCCTCGTGCGCCACCTTGAGCCGCCAGCGTGCCACACTATGCCGCCGGCGTCGCCACTTCTCGGCGTGGCGGCGTCACTCGTGTGCTTAGGTGGAACTAGAAACCTACGTGTTTGAACCGGCTTTTGCCAGACAAGTTCTGCTTTACTTGATATACAATCTTCTATTTATTATTATGTCCTCATATCATTCAAGTGTTCTACATTTTAAATAAAATCAAATTGTATAATTTCTATAAATTGGATTCCTAATCGTTTCATTTGTTATTGAAATTTAATTTAGAATGTCCTCTCGGTCTTCTTAAAAAATATTTAATAAATTGGCTAGTAATTTTGATAGCGATTTATTGTCTTAAGTTCATATTTTTGCTCCATGTGTCAGCAGGAGAAATACGATTTAGAGAAGATTTTAGGGTTTCACGCACAGAAATACAATATTTTCGAGCAAACGATTATACTACTCTCTTAGTACGATACGTTGCAAAATAATTTCGGTGTATTTTTATTTAATGACAAAGTATTTTGGGACAAAGTATTTTGAAATATAAAATGAAACTTCAAATATTTTACCGGTAAGCAAATAAAACATTCCGAACGTAAAATAACCAGCCCTTTAACACAAAACTAGCAAATAGAAGAAAACGAAACATTACATTTTTACAAGTGTTTGTGAAAAAAATACGTTAGGAAGACACAGTTTTATTGACTTACAGTACAGAACGATAGTCTGTAACTATTCCTTGTAATGTATTAAGACAACGCATTGTCACTACCAGAGTGAGTCTCTTCGGGTAATCCAACTTTCATTTATACTAGATACAATTCAAATTTAGATATCTCCAAACCTACGTTTACTACATTTTAAGTTAAAATGATTTAAAATAATGTTTGAATCAAAGTTCTCCAAGCATACAAAAAGTACAATCTGTTGGATGATATATATATATATATATATATATATATATATATATATATATATATATATATATATATATATATATATATAACCTTTCCTGTCACCTTGTTGGATGCACTTACGATCGGATAATATGTTCCGCAGAGGTAAAGCTGTCCAAATTGTGACCACGTTACTGAGTAACAATGTATTTTTAATAATGAAGTTAGATCAAAGAATTTTCTTTGAAGTGCGTCCAACAAGGTGGCGGGAAAGGTGACAATTATATACATACAAGGAGCGATAATTGCGCTCTTGTAAACTGTTCAAATGACTCGGTAGCTTAGTGGTTAGAGCAGCTGGGCGTAAACCAGACGGCCCGGGTTCGAATTCCGGTCGGGGCGACCAAATCTTTGAACTAATTAATTATAAAAAAAATATAGTTACATTGGTACTGTAAATTATGTTTTGACATTCAGTGAACTTTGAATTTATTCAGATTATACGTATCAACTCCTTGTTCCAGTAGGAAAAGATAATAGCAGTGATGTTAGTGTGCTATCCTGTCTTTGAAGGTATGGTTCAGTGCAGAAATATACAACATACTCGTACATTACTAATTTGTGAGTTGATATTTGTGTTAATGTCGACTCGTTTGCAACGGTGAGAGATCACTTCCGAACGCAACTCATAGGTCCTACACACGTTCAGTAAAGCACAGACTTTCTGAGATGTCGATAACGCGAGGGACATTTCCTGTTTGTGGTCTGGAGCGTTTCCTTTGCTCCGAGGCGGAACCATACGCACGAACGTAGAACCATATGCTCTTATGGTTTCGCACTGAGGGTTGGTACACTAAGCTACACGGGACGGTGGAGACTCATGAAAGAAAATAACATATCAAACAATAATTAGAGCGCACCGTAAAATTGTGTCTAATATGAAAACTGATATACTGTAAGTACACTTCCATCAAAGAATTTCCCGGTCAAATTTAATGAACTTACTTTATATTGAGACTTACCACAAATGCTGCCATTTCCTCCAACACTCTCATCCTATTTTTTATATTCTTGGAGAAAACCGAAACAAACACATGAATTAACTTTTTGTACTAACGGGGGACCGAGCGGAGTGGCTCAGGGGGTAGCGTGCTGACTTCGCATTCGGGAGGGTCGGGTTCAATCCCCGTACCAGCCACCCTGACCAGGGTTTTGGTGGTATCTCTCGGGTATCCAGACGAATGCTGGGACGGTTCTAGAAACGTCACGACCGTGAAACCGGCGTTGCTAGTCGAATTCGTTAACTACGTGAAGTCACGAAGGTTAAGCGAATTTGAAATATCGCCGACCGAGTAGAAACCCCGGAATCTAACGGCGACGAGGACAATTGTCCTTTATGGGACATATGATGGCTAAATACAAATACGAACGAGAGAGGGTGATAAGAAGGAACGACTGCTTAAAAACACCAGGAGTGCCCGGAAATCACCCGTGTTTTAATATCAAAAGTAAATCGGCAAAAAAAGCAACCATTGGACAAATATTGAGTATCAACAAACCTTTTTTTTATATCTTTGTCTCGAAACAGCCAAAATAGTACCAGCGCCGGATAGGTTTTATAAGTGTACATATGTATCGGCACATACTGTACCTACATTAGATTCCGCTGAAAAATGTGTCTCTGTAGTTACTACATATTTTGACTCATAAATATAAACATTGCAGTAACATTGAATGTGCCAAGAAATGACGTGCGTACAGATATCTGAATGACTCACTGTCTGACGAGGTGAGCCATTTTCTAACTTCCCTTGTTTCCACACATACTTGAACTCATGTTCGCAACGAAAATAACGAAATAATAGTCAAGCTCTATGTCTTAATTAACTAACGTTCGGAGCAATTAAATAACATTCAGAATATTCACTATCCTTACGAATTCGCAAATGAAATTTCTAGCATTTGTAATTCAGTTTGGAAATGTGTGAATATTTTTGAGAATATAACGCAATCCTCCCGGATTTTTCAAGTCCGGAAACAACACCGTTTTGGTCGATCCTTCACAACGCTCTCATAACATCTGTATTGACTGCGAAAAAACATTTCAAAACGCAAAAAAAAATATTTTATGAAACTTCTCCACAACCATCTTAATACAGATAAGAAATAAAACATAAATCGTAAAAACTTTCACTCTGATCGCCGATTTTTAAGTTCATGCTTGGTTTATTAATTACTTATTATGGTCCATCAATATTTTAATTTGTTTCTATATCATATTCACCATTCTCAGGATATTAAATTTCTTTAGGACCACAGAAAAGTGATAGGCGTGTTATAAATTGTAAAATAGTAAAGTAAATAGTAAAAAAGTAAAAATATGTCTTTATTGAGACTCGGATTTCTCAAATACTAACATAAGCGACATGTTTTGAAACGGAGATACACGCGATGGCAATGCCGTATTTGTATTCAATTATCAACAACCCTTGTTCATTATACTTGAGACTCCTTTCTTCAAACGTTCTAGCAATTTTATTATCTTAGCTAAAATCTCAAAATCTTTTCCAATTTAATCAATACAACCGTAATAATTTCATTAAAATAACAATTACACTACCATTCTCACATTTAATTTAATTTACTGTTTCAAAACCAAACATAAATTACTAGCACAATTGAAAAATTGTATAAAATTGAATAGGAAATTAACATTTTTAAAGAAAGTACAATAATACTTGATCTTCAACATTTGCAAACAGGTATATTCCTTCCATCTTAAGCTCCCAGCTCAGCTGACGAATGTCTCCGCTGCGAAGCGACTTCTCCGTTCTCACCCACTCATACCACAGCCAGATTTTTTCATTGGTGCTTCTAAAATATTCACTTATTTAAATACTTTTCAAACTAACCTGAAAATATTCCTAGTCGATTGCAAATTTATACTACAGCTGTTCTGGTCTCTCAGTATTCCATAACAATATTGTCAACAACACTTTCTCACGCCCACCTTTGCCGGGCCTTGGACAGAGACTATCTAAGTTCGTAATATCAAACTTGATAACAAAACATACGCTAATGTTGATAAACATTCGCCTAATTCGCCCTGACCGTCCTCATTGCTGTTATTGCATCAGACGTAGCAATTACGTCCATTGCTCAACGTATTCCGTTTTCTTTACCTTCCCGCATTGTCTTCTGATGGGTGCAAAACCTTTGCTTTAAATTGTCTTACTGGAAGCGCTGAAAACATATTTATCTATTTTTCTGTTCAGTTATAATGATCATTCGAATATTACGTTAAATGTACGTTAATATACCTTTCCAAGCGGAATACTAGCCCAATATTTTTCGCCCATTTAGATATGTTGATTTATCACAATGCATTTTACTCCTCTCCAATCTCCGTGCAATAATGCTTGACAATTTTTAATTTTACGAATCCGATAGTTTAATTGACTAATATTTTTTTAATGATGGATATTCTGAACATTTGAATGATGATCAATAAAATACTCGCTATCCGTATTGAAGTATGTTTATCTTCTGCTACTTTAATAATTGCAGAATGTGAACAAGCTATCAGAGAAAACTGAAATTACAATTATACAGGGTTACTAATTAATCGTAATTACTGAATCAGCTTTGTTATTGAGCCTTGTAACAGGCGAAATTTTAGAGAAGGTGGTTCTAACAGGCATTTTTAAAGTTAGACTCATACTTTTTGTGTTTAACATTCTATGCATACGCTCGAGCATTCTAGAAGGGCCCAGGCTGTGTAAAAAAAACCTTGCATCAATTAACAATTCTGAAAATTGACAAGTCAGGCATTCAATTGAAAATACTGCTTGTTTTATATAAGACGCTTTTTAAACTAAATGAAAGAATTAATGTCAACAGAGTCTACTTCAAATCATCTGCATGTTCGCGACGGACGCAGTACGTGTACTATTTTGCAGACCTTTTCCTAGAATTGTGTGATGACGCCATATTATAAAAAGGAAGATACTCTGATGATGTCAGCCTGCATGTACTAGTCTTCGCCAATCATAACACAAAACAGTTATTAACGAAGAAAAGTTATGGGGATAATCATACATTAAGCAATTCAAACAATCGGGTCATTGGGAATTCACTATTTGCATAAAACGCTTTCTAGTTTCGAGAAGAACGCAAAAGAAGTATATAGGCCTACATACAATTTACATGAAACGAATTATGGGTTCGGGGAAGGGTATACCCTAATTCTCCTAACTTTCATTAGTCACTCATCCATAAAAAAAATTAACTTCTTTGTACTTGTCGGAAATCACCAACAACGAGACGCTTCTAAAACAAAACGAGGGAATTGCTGTTAAGAAAGGCGCCTTGTAATCGTCTCGAAGTTGTCGACCGACGCAGTACGTACGACAAAAGAGACGCCGCAGCTGGCTGGCGCAGGGAGCGTGCGTGGAGCCTCACCCCGTCCGGAGGCAGCGGCAGGTGGCAGGCGGCGGACCAGGAGCGCGTCGTCCCACGGCGACGGCGACGACGGGCGGCGGGCCGGAGACTGACCGAGCGCGCGTCAAGACGAGCGACGCCGCGCGATAACGCGCGCGTGATTCACCGCCTCCGCCACCGTCGGCGACCGCTGCCCGCGCGTCTCCAGCGACGCTCTCGCACCGAGGCAGCAGGGGGCTTTTCCGGCACGGTGGGACCGTACGACGAAAACCGGGCCAAAACGTCATCGCGGCACCTTACGTTAGCGAATGGTTCCTTTCACGGGATTTGGAACCGATTGGGAGTGTGCGTAATCATTTGTAACTGATTTTGGCCAATAGAGTACTTCATTACGTCATAAAGAAAGAAAACATTGGGTGAAATTCGCTGCTGTTTTAGGTTTTATGAATATTTTCTTATGGGTGTATCTCACCGCAGTACAGTGCATTAGTGAAATTAACTACGGATGTGGTTCACACATTTTTATATATTAATAAGGATTGTGCTTAACGATTTATAACTTATATCGGGTAATACAGCACTTTATTACATTGTAAATACAGCAAACATTCGGTGGAAATTTCAGCAAGTTAAGATTTTATGACTAATTTCTTATAGGAGTGTATATCTCGTCGTAGACATTTTCACATTTTCGGTTGCCTTATTGAATCCGTCATGTTGTCTTGAGTAATTTTGATAACAGATTTGAAAGTACCGACCCCAAACGCCCCCTATGTAGAACTTGGCAACTGAATTCGATGCCGTGTGAGGTTTTGGCCTCGTTTCCGTCATTCGGTCACATCGTGCGTCGCCGCGAGTCGCCTCCGCTCGCCTCGGCGCTGACTGCGCAATCGCCCAGGGAAACGCTCCGCCAACACGGCGGTGGAATTCGTCCACTCTTCACCTTTCGAAGCGGCGCGCGCAGGCCGCTGCACGCCAACGAAAGACGAGCCCGGGTTCCGGAAGAAGCGCATTTCGTACGGGAGCAGCCAATATATTCAAGTATGTAACTGTCCAAGCACCAAACTGTACAAATAAAGTTTAAATAGCCTACTGAAAATTAACCAGGTTGCTTCTTGCCGCACTTCTTGGATCTTAATGATTTATGACTAAGCGTAATCATTAGCTGTGCTATTACTCTGCGCCCTCCATTACTCAAAAAGAGAAATAGTACAGCAGGAGTCCGGATAATCCAATTCTTCGTGAACTTTCGGAAACCGCAGTACTATGAAAGAAATGTAAGGAAAATGAATAACTAACAAAATCCGAAAAACTACACTCTAGAGTACAATGGTCGCATGTTATCATGTACATTCACCTGAAAAACTAGGGATGCTACAACAGTACATTCTTTCACGTATTGTTTGGAAGTTTTGCAACTTTCGAAAATTCAGAGAGTTCAACGAAAATAAGATCCGCGCAATTTTTTATAAAATTTTGAAAATGTTGATAACACTTCATGAAACCTCAAAATCAAAACATACGTTTGAAACCCATTCGATCTCAAGTTCGGGCACAATGATCAGGAAATATCAATTTTTGAGAAAATAGTCTGAACGGTCGACCACCGACGATCTGCCGTCAACCAATTTTTCGATATCAAGGACCCACGAAACTTGGATTCTGACTACACAACATGTTAGAGGAAGTAATTTACTACATATGTGAAAAAGATTTGTCCACTTTTCCGCTATCAGGGCTCTACAATACGACTTACTGACAAAAAAACAGCCACTTTCTCTCCATCATTACAAAACTTTCACTATGCAAGTACGTGGTAGGGCAAAAAACGGAAATTAATAAGCAGTTAGTTACGAAAAAAATATATGAATACGAGAAAAGTATAGAACCTGTATAATTTATTTCTGGAAAATATGGAAATATAAATGCACTATTATTATGATGGTAAGAAAATGTCGCTAAACTAAACCACAATCAATTTAGATATGACTAACATTAGGAGGTCATTTTGCTATTTGATCACACAACAGCCGCGATACTGAAATCGATTTCCGTAGCTCATCATAAAATCATTTGCACAAACGTGAACTATTACAACACATATTTCTGAGTAAAATCAATTATACAACAAAAAAGTTGTCACTGTTTATTATAAACTGCTGACCGCCTTGTATAGCAACTTGCCAAACAGGAGAAAATAAACTTTAAAAATGTAACAAAAGGGGAACTGGCCACAATACAAATCCTCCACTGAGGGCGCATCTGAGCCTTCCGGGCCAAGTGCTCACAAAGGCTGCGCGGCGACGGCATTCTTCTTCGTGACTCGGGGCAATGAGCCAGAACAGCCGCGCCCGGGTCTCGAAGCGAAGCAGGGCGGGCGCTCTCTGCACAAGATCGCCTGGCGATCCAGTCCGCGCTGGCCGAGATGGTCGCAATGCAGCAGCCATTGGAGGAGAACGCAAATCTTGCAGACACGAAATGGAATTGGCGCGAACGTGAATTTATCATCCTGACAGAAAAAAAATGTTGAGGTAACGACATGTCACCGTTATTTTACATTTTCATTTTCTCAGACTGGTAAACTGGCGAAAGCAAGGATTCTTTCTGAAGTCTCAGAACGATAAAACGCCTTGGCCTACTCCTGTGAAAAATTAAAGCATTACTTAAATATATTTAACATTATTAATGTATGTGTAAGGGGAAAGGATGAGGAAGGAAATATCGCCCGCGGCCCGTGGCCCGTTTGTTAGGGTACTGCTCCAGGATTAGCGTGGTATTGATCTAAGAAACCTCGGAAAACTAACGATCAGAGCAGCCGGCCGCGAAAATTCTCCTCCTAACAGCGGCTGAACTTGACCTAACTACGGGAAACCATAATTAGTGCGAATTCCAAGGGACCGAAATAATCGGAGTTCGTGTTGTAAAAATTCCTGTTATCCGAATATTATACATGTCCCTTATGCTGTAATCCCTTGCCGGGATCCAAGTTTTGTTCTTGTCACGGCCAAATTCTTGTTAAGCGAATTTGCGTTAATGAGGGTTTACTGTATGTAGTTAGCATCGAAAATCCGCCACGTGACTGGAACCACACGTCCGCCCGGTGAGTCTGTGCCACTTCAACGGTAGAACTGCCGCTAAGCCAACACTGTGGGTGTAACTGAAAAAATATGGAACATTTTCAATGCACTCTATCTACTACCTATGATACCTAGGCAAAACCGGGCGTTTATTGTAGTCAAAACTTCAAGCAGTAGTTCCTATTTTTTAACAAAGGAGGGTGTGGTAATTTGCGAGATTATAAATGCCTATCGAAATGAAAAAAGGAGCGAGAGCGATGGAACATTCACCGCTGCTTCTTCATTGCTCAAACCGGGAGCGGTAGCTCAGTGCATCGACTGATGTCACTGCAGCGCTTCTGACCGGGAGACCTCCTAGGTTCGAGTCCTGACGGCGGCAGGATTTTCGACACTAGCTTTTCGACACTAGCTTTTCAGCTAGGTCGAGTCCTGTCGCTGTCTGGAGGAGAATTCTAGCGGCCGGCTGCTCTGATCGGTAGTTTTCCGTGATTTCTCCGATCGAACACCAGGCGAAAGCCGGAGCAGTACCCTACCAAACGGGCCACGGACCGCGCGCGATCTGTCCTTCCTCCTCCTTGTCCTATCCTCTCCCCTTACACACACGTACACTAACATGCACTACACTACCACATATTCCGGGAGATCGGTCGGGAGCTTAGAGCTTGTCCCGGCTGGGGCGGTGCCCCGCTGGTGGGAGAGTCCTGGTTAGGGGAAAACCTCACTAGCCGACGGTAGGTCGGCGCCGGATCTCGCCATCCAGCGGAGGAAGATCACCGCCATCTCCCGCGAAAAAAAGCATGCATTACACTAACGGGACTAATGACCAAAGCAGTTGACGTGCCCGGAAATACACGAAAAAATCAATCAATCATTGCTCAGTTTCGCGCGTTGTGCAGTTTCCATGCGGCTCGTCCACGCCACGCGCTCCTACGTCCGCATCCGCGAGACAATCAAGTTCCATGTGACGTGCGCGCGGTCGTCACAGCCGCATCCTCGCGCGTGTGGGGTACGAGAAGTGCGCAAGCGCGTCACTCCCGCAGTTTCCCATGGAAAATCACAAACCGACTTCCTCACGACGACGCTACGTTCCGTGGCGCACGTTCTCATTACCTCCCATATTCAAATGGATGCTAAATTCTTACGCTTAGTGATTTACAATGAGTATGTGCAATCTTAAATTCAAATCACAACTCCGAACGCTCCGCGATACACAAATGCTCTCACTGAATGCTCTCACAAATATCCAAAAAGCTCTCACAAAAATCAAAAATGCTCTCACAAATATCCAAAAAGCTCTCACAAAAATCAAAAATGTTCTCGAAAAAATGTTTTCACTTATGTAAATATTTTACTTTCATGCTTTATTTCATAAGAAAACAAAGTATTGTAATCGTGCGCTGGAAATCGGCAATTTTTCGACACAAAAGTTCTTATTGCCAGGTCCTGCTAACGAAAAAGTGGATACATATTGTTCCTATATGCAGTTGAAAACATCCTTTAAAAAGCTGTCAGACAGAAACCACGTGTCGTGGTCCGTGATACCGAACAATCAATTGGACTGTCTGTGGTCATCGCTAGCGCCTAAATCGTTGTCACAATGTTCTCCAAAATTGAAATTCCGCGATCAATTTAAAGGAACTCGTGGGCCTGCAAGTTTGAAACAGGTATTTTGGATTTTGGGGTTACTTTACATACACCCAATTACATTTTCAAAATTTTCTCAAAAATGGCTCCAAATGTTTGGATTAAACTTTGTTCTCAGATAGCGTAAAGGACGCTTAAAAGAATAGTACACGTCTCAATTTCGTCGAAATCCCTGATTTTTCGAAAATTATTTAAGTTCAAAGTGTGTTTCGGCGTGTTTCTACATCTACAGTATTGAAGAGAGTAATATTTTCCCTTAATAGAATATATTATCTAAACGCAGATCTTGAAATAAGATGATGGACAATTTTTCCAAAAAATGAGTCGTTTTTGCGTAATTTCGTAATAAGTCGTGTTCGCGTAATTTCGTGAAATATAAGCAATTTTTAAACAATTATTTTCTCAAAGAAACCAGAATTCTATTCTTTACATTTTCTCTTTGTATGCATCAAATGACGGTGAAAATGGTTTCATTTTCGACGAACTTCTGTAATTTCGAAAATTACAAAATATTAACATTAAAAAAACTACATAATTGAAGAGAGAGGTTTCTGTCAACAAAATCTATTCTAAGAGATCAAACATTTAAAAAAGGTTATGTAATATTTTTTTAAAAGTAGTTTTCCCGTACTTTGTGCTTGGAATTAATGCAACTTATAAAAAAACGCTTTCTGAAAAACACCTCCAACGTTTTTCTTCGCTTTTTTTCATGGATAGAACAAAAAATGCTTAAAATGGCGCAGGTTTCATTTTCGTTGTACACTCCGAATTTTTGAAAATGGCATGTTAAAAGTAATGGAAGGGACCATCCCTTTTTATGGACCTAACAGTGTGGCAGAGTGACAGCGTGGTAAAAGGACGGCGAGTTATCTCGGAGCTGAATTCGAAGGTCGGCGCGGAAAAAAGTATAGCTGGTTGGAAACACTGTTATGGTCCAACTTCTAAGCCTCTAAGAATTTTAAAGGTATCTGTCAGGCTTTGGGAGTACTATGTTACGTGAGGCATGCCCCGTCATCTTCGGTGCGGACCAACCACCGTTTGCTTTACACCGACCTCTCTCTCTCCGACTTAAGCAGAGGCATATAGCACCTACGTATGCTTTAGAAGGACATTCGAACCGACACGAGTCATGAATACATCCTGGCTTCGAGCGTACGATGCTTTAGCAATCTCAGCTATATCGAAATGTAACAATAGCGAATTCAATAATTTGCTGACATTTCGATTAGCATTCTGAGGAAATTATACTCGCAGTATAGTAAGACACACGAAGATTTTGATATTAGAAAAAAGCCGTTGAAGTTGACAGCCACATTTTTGGAGAACTGAGTTTAAACGGGAGGAACCAATTATTTTAATTACAACTTGTGGATTTTCAAAAATTATTGTGATCAACGTTTTGTAAATTCTTACCATCAAAGACGACATTACAAATATCAAAGAAAAATGTCATAAAACTAAATAATCATTCAAATGGCCCCTTAAAAAATTTTAATGTTTTAATCAATTTACTTCACGAAGTGCATTTCGAAACGTGTGCAAAACGTTTTACGAGATGTGTGAATTGTTTAGTAACACATATAGATATTAATATATTTATTTTCATTTTGTATAAAGTTGTGGAAAATTGAAAACAGTGTGTATTGCAAAACCACTAATTTCTAAATTATGCCCAAATTGCGGATGTTCGTTTACTCAAAACCTTGAGGGCACTTTACAGCAAAAGCGGGAGGCAGAGTTGTGTTGCACGCCTTCCTTCGTTGGCTCGCCCGCGGGATGAAATCGGGAGACCTCGCCGCGAGCGCTTCGGCACGTGATGTGTGCAAACAGCTCGAATCCGCACACATGACGTAACGTCCCCGAGTGCTCGTGTTTACCACCGGCGGCGCTGCAGCACCAGACGCCCGCTCCGCCACACACACACACAGACGCTGCCTGCCACCGCGTGCCGTGTCACATCGGGGGCTTCTTCATGAACAGCTCCGAACGCTCGCGGACGGCGTTCTCATGTATACTCCGATTTAAACGAAGCGACACTTGGTGCACTCCGGTTTAAACAAAGGTCACGTGCTGGACGGAGAGGGAGAGACACTGTCATTCAATAGGGAGCTTCGCTGCGACTTAAATGTTTGAAACTGGATCTCCCGATTGGATGGCACTATCCCCCTCACCTTACAGTTCGTGACCTTGAAGTGCCACCATATTTAAATCGGAGTATAAACACTGGTATTTCAAGGTTGCGTGATGGACGGAGAGGGAAGGACACTGTCATCCAATCGGGAGCTTCGTTGCGATTTAAATTTTTGGAATTGGAGCTCTTGATTGAATAGTAATGTCCCCTATCTCCTTCCAGCCCGCAACCTTGAAGTTCTGCTATGTTTAAATCGGAGTATACACGCTGGTATTTCAAGGTCACTGCTGTACGGATAGAGGGACTTTTCCTCCCATCGGCAGCTCCGTTGCGACTATTTTTTTTAAAATTAGAGCTCCAGATTTAATGACAAGATTCCCCCCTCTCCTAGCACGTGATCTTGAAGTGTTACTGTGTTTAAATCAGTGCGTTGAACTCATTATTGGTAATGAACTGCCGTCATCATTCTCATTCATACGAAGGAACGCGTGTAATTTGCTGGAACAAACTCGTTTTAATCACATAGCACACAGCCAAAAATAAACAAGTAAGAGATTACAGGAAAGCATAGGTTCTCATGGTAACAGACAGAACCTCTTGACTCCAAGGCCGATACAGCGGATCACCATATTCTCGGCATATCTTTTCTGGCGCCAGCTTCCGCAAATATTCCTTTCTTTTTTCAGGGACTTCACTCGTTGTACATACTATATATATATATATATATATATATATATATATATAGTATATATATAGTGGGCAAGTGCCATAGTGAGGTGAGTATATATATATATATATATATATATATATATATATATATAAACATTTCTTAATTGAGTTCTTTCAACTAAAGAGCTCGTAGACTGATTTAAGCTAATGTTTAATGTATCTTATATTACGCGGAGATATTTAATATTTTTATGTTTATGAAATCAATATTGTGATTTTAATTAACATTTTGTTAATTTCATTAACACATATTTTGTTAATGAATTTTGCCTGTTTGGAATTGTGTGGGAGGGAGTGAAACGCAATGGGGAGAGGGGGGTATGGGAGAGGGATAGGAAAATAAAATTCTCCCCCAAACTTCAATCTGTTTAAGCCCACTTACGGGTCATGCCTACTAACAAAATCTACACTCATAATTTATTCTTTGAATCTGACACTACTGTGTTTAATGTTAGTGAAATCAACTAAGATGATTCTCATTCCCTAGTCTGGATACTGTTCACATCACATAATTATTTATTTGTCTCTAAATAGTTAAGCAGTATTGAAATCGTGCGCCGGAAAACGGGGAATGGCGTTTACATCATGTTATTTAGTGCATTTAGCTCTCTCCATACAAAAAGTGATTTTGCCTGAAACATAGAAATTTTAAACAATTATTTTCTCAAAAACGGCTACAAATTTTTCTTTAATTTTTTCTCGTATGTATCAAAGAACAGTAAAGAAAGTGCAGGTAGTACCATTTTCGGCAAACTCTACTCTGCGAAAAAAAAATATCAAAATTGCAAATTCTAATTTCTCGTTCGTCTGACGCAAAATGGCGGTTTAAAATTTTTCGAATTCTTCTCAAATTTTACCAAAAGGCTACCGAAATCAATGCACATATGCACCACAGACGCTTCTTTGATTAAATTGGACTTTGTCATATTAGAGCTGAGGTGTTAAAAAGAACAGAAATTGCCATATTACAATTTTAGCTATTTCCAATAATGCGAGAAAGTATATGCTGTTGTAATACCTCTAGTTTAGCAATGCAGTGATTGCGAGTTTCCCCATTTCCGTCTATTTCACATTCGAAGAAAAAAATTAAATAATGGAGCGAATATGACTACACATTCAAGATCCCATTTGAACGTATAAACACATTCAGTGGGTTCACTCACGAACATTTTCCCTGAGAGATTGGAACGACTGGAACAGGACGTACTGGGAACTTTGAATCATCATTAATTGATTGATGATTCCGAGCGCGTACTACATGACTTTCCCTAGTCTACGTGTGTAGTATGCGAGAAAGTAAACATATAAACAATTAATTACTAATATGAATATTATTAATACACTTAATACACGTGAAATCTGGAACATCAATCAAAATATCTATCACATTTTTCAATAACAATAAAACATTTTTAAGCAATGAAGTAATTGCGAGCTTTCCAACTTCTTCACATTGGAGGTAAAAAAAATAATAATGGAGTTAATATGACTAGAAAGTCATTGAAGATCCCATTTAAAAGTATTATTTTCAACACAATCAGTACGTTCTCTTTCGAACTTTTTCTCATAGAGAGGGCAGCAACTCGTATTGGATATACTGGAAACCAAGCCGTATGACTGATTGATGACTCCGGGCGCGTCAATAGGTAAGGCCTTTAGTCCCGTAAGTGTAGTGTATTTTTTAACGCGAGAGGTGGCGATGATCTTCCCCCACAGGATGACAGGATCCAGCGCCGACCTACCGTCGGCTAGCGGGATTTTTCCTCAACCAGATATCTCCCACCAGCGGGGCACTACCCCAGCCTGGACAAGCTCTAAGCACCGACTGATATCGCGGCATGTGTGGTAGAGCATGTTAGTGTTTGTGTGTGTAAGGGCGAGGAGTTGACAAGGAAAAGGAAGGAACGATTGCGCGCGGCCCATGGCCCCCTGGATAAGGTACTGCACCAGCATTCGCCTGGCGTTGATCAGAAAAAACTCGGAAAACGGCACACGATCAGAACAGCCAGCCGCTAGGTTTCTCCTCAAGCTAGCGACTGAACTCGACCCCGCCATGTAGCTAGTGTCGAAAATCCTGTCACCATCGGGAGTGAAACCCTAGGACCTCCCGCTCAGAGGCAGTGCAGTGACATTATTTGATACCCTGACCCACCTAAGGCGGTCCAAGCCCCGTGATTGGGGGGGTGGCGCTGTTTCGGGGCGAGGGCCGGGCGCGCGGGTGAGCAGGCTTGGCTGGCGGGAACCGCGTCACAAATAATCACGGCCGGCAGCCACGCGCGCCTTCTTCGCTTACATAACGCCTGGGGCGAAGAGCGCTGCAGTTGTTTTCCACAACCAGCCGTCTCTTCAAAGTGTCAACGCCAGGCACTCATCATTCACAAAAATTGTCAACGTCGAACATGATTGGATTTTCTCCTTGACAACAGCAGAATTAGTCTTGTTTGCTTGCTGAAATATTCGACCCGAAATATTCTTACAACTTTCAGGAGAATGCTATTTTCGTAACCACGAGAAGATGCAATTTTTCTCTCATTTCCCATACGTTAATCTTTCGTTATAACAATAGAATCCTTTTTTCGTTTTTGATACCCGAGAAACAGAAAAAAAACATGATCAGCTTCTTTCTTATACTTCTAAAACTCTATACGTCTATTGTCAAATCTGTATACTGACATTCTCAACACCAGAGAAGTATAAACAGTATTCAATACAATAAAAAATCCGTTGCCTGTATCCTAAGGTTTCGGCATCCCTGTAAGAAAAAATGTTCACTTCGAAAGGCGCCAAAGTTACCAAACATATATACTAGAAGAGGAGAAGGTTTCCTGTCATTATGTAGAGCTTGGAATAAAAATACAATATTTCATTCGAACATCAGTAAAAGCAAAACTCACCTACACGCATAAACACTGCCATTACAAAAAAATACTTCCAATTACAAATATATTGAGGCATGGTGTGTCTCTTCGAGTGCATATCTATATAGTGAATTATTTTTTCAATTTTCATTTACAATGTGTTCTTTTGAGGACAGTGATAGTTATGTCCAGTTACATTATAAATTCAGTGTAACGATACAACCGCAACGATTAAAATATAAAAGGGAATAAAAGATGGGAATAAACGTTTCAGATTCAAGCTGTTGAAAAACGAGTTGCATTATTAATAATGTCATGATGCAGCACAATATAGGCTCACATGCTACCTCCAACAAAATCACAAGAATAATTAAATTATGTAATTCTTTTTCTAAAATTAATTAAAAGTTTTGTTAAAAAAATATTAATTTCTCATTTCGTGAAACAAATTGTAAAACTCCCTTTATTGAACACCTTACGTTGGGTCGACCAGAAAATGAAAGAACCACCAATCACTCCTACACGAGAAAGAGTGAGCTTTGCCGTCACGTGATGTTTCTCCCACGTTGTGTCATTAGAGGATTGCGTCGTTGTCGCGAGGCGCTGGGAGCACTCGGCGCGAGATACACTCCGTGCCGAAAAAAACTTGTCACAAGGGCGCGACGTGACTTCATAGTACACGGCAAATCGGCAGATGTGATCGACTGAACCCCGTTCACACATACTCCTGACCTGGAGCGGTAGCTCAGTGCATCGACTGATGTCACTGCAGCGCCTCTGACCGGGAGGTCCTAGGTTCCCACTCCCCACGGCGTCAGGGTTTTCGACACTAGCGTTCCAGCTAGGTCGAATTCAGTCGCTGTGTGGAGGAGAATTCTAGCTGTTCTGATCGGTAGTTTTCCGTGGTTTCTCCGCTCAGCACCAGGCGAATGCCGGAGCAGTACCCTACCAAACGGGCTACGGACCTTTGTCGGGCTACGGATTTGTCCTTCCCTTCCATGTCCCATCCTCTCCCCTTACACACACACACACACACACACACACACACACACACACACACACACACACACACACTAACATGCACTACACTACCACGTATTCCGGGAGACCGGTCGAGAGCTTAGAGCTTGTCCCGGTTGGGGCGGTGCCCCGCTGGTGGGAGAGTCCTGGTTAGGGGAAAACCGCACTAGCCGACGGTAGGTCGGCGCCGGATCTCGCTATCCAGCAGGGGAAGATCACCGCCAACTCCCGAGAAAAAACATGCATTACACTAACGGACTAATTGTTCGGAAGACCAAAGCAGTTGACGCGCCCGGAAACACGAAAAAGATCAATCAATGATACGCTCTGTTCTGTAGCTTTGAGATCCAGATAAGGTTGTGACATGGATGTCTTCAAAAATTACGTTTTTAAGCGTTGACATATTAAAGTTGATTCCTTTTTGACATCGACTTTTTATTCTCAATGTTTTTAAGTTTTCGATGTGCTTCGATGTAATTTTCGACGCAATTTTTCCAAAATCTCAATTCTGTAAAAGAGGAAATTTGAAATACGAGTAATAACTGATGATTTGATATCAGTTCATGAGCTCGAGCAAACCGAAAACCGTTTATAGATTACTTTAATCGAAAAGACTCTCTCTCCACCAAGAAATGATCATGATGCCCTGCTAACTTCTAAGCCTTTTCTAGCATTTCGCATACGGAGAGCCGAACAACGCATGTACACGAGGCCTAGAGCCTCCCCCTTCTATAGCTAGCTGAGGAAGTTCTGACCCCGCATGCTTTCAAGCTCAGTTTTGTTAATGGTTATTTATTATTTTTTTGTCAGTTAAATTTTAATCTGAATTAATAAACTCGTTCCCAGACAAATTAAATTCTCCCCGGCGCAAACGTAAATGTTATAGGTTACTAAACCTCTTTGAAAATCGATGTTTAAGAACGTCGATGTTTTTTGATCGACGTATTATTATGAGTAACATCGATGTTTTAATTCTAAACATCGATATTTTGAACATCAACTTTTGTTGTCGTTGGTTGTCACTAAACCTTCTACGGTGAACTGAGGAAGCTCTGACATGACACTGAGCGCTCAGACTCTCAGGATCAATTTCGATAATAGTTCTTCAAATTTTGTAGTTTGTTATGTCAGTTAAGTCTTAATTATAAAATAATAAACACATCCACTGTGAAATTAAGTTCTTCGTGCAAACGCAAATATTAAGGGACACTCACCCACTTTTAAGAACATCGATGGTTTAGGGGCGATGTATTAGCAGGTTTTGTTGTCGATGTCCCATCCCTACACGCAGCGCCGAACAATGAGCCCGCATCCCCATTTCTCATGCACAGCTATCGCATTCGAAAGCGAACACGGAACTCCTGAGTATTTCACGCGAACGGTGCACAAAGATCCCGCACGAAGTATGGCGATAGCTTTAACTAACCAGAGGCAGAGAGAGAAGAGAGTACACTTCGAACCTCGAGCTTTCGTCATCGCTAATACCTTTGTATTAGATTGAGAAAATATTCATCCAAGTCCTCAGCGGCAACTCTGTAGAAATCAATGATATTCAGGGATCAGCTCATCAAATTGAAGAAGAAGCAATTTCCGGTACGAAAAATGTTTATAGAAAGAATAAATAAGGAATTTCAAGTATGCCAAGAAAGATCGTTGCACTTATTGTTGCCAAAGGTAGTATCAAAACACATTCGTATTTTAAATCAAATTGGGGGAATGAAAACCTACAAATTACTGTCCTGCAAATTTGTTAGAAACGAATGTATAATATTCACATGATATAGAAAATGTAAAAACATTCATCAAAAATATTTTCATTTTGAAAAACAGTCAAAAAATGTACTTTCTTAGTGAGAACAATTAATTGCCAAACTACTGTAAATAATTTAGAAACTGGCGCGTTTTTATCCCTCATAAACTTCACCCACTTTAAAATAGCTTCGTGCACACCTTCGCATCAACTCAATTTGTTCGTTTGTCGATTTTCTCCTACACCTTCAAGATTAAAAAAATCTTTTTGTTGGTTTCTCATTATAGTTGAAACTGTACTGGATGGCAATACAAACTTCTGTTCCATTAGCTTGTTTTCACCCAGCTGTCGACATTTTTGATCGTGTTCACTTTTTCAGCCACTTAAGGCGATATTTACTTCGACATTCCAAACACTCTTCTTAAAGCCTTCTTCTCTCAACCAATGTCTTATTGACATGTAATTTGATACAGAATTTGTACTGCGGGACTTTTTTTAAATGAAAAGAAATGCCATCTTCTGTGAGGCCCTTGACCTCGGGGGCGTCGGTGCGGCGTTCCGGTTTAGCTTATTGATCTTCAACCAATATGGAGCAGGTAGCGGACGACCTGTTTATTGTTTATTTACAGCAGTTGCTCATGCTGAAGCACCTGTTAGACGCACCCAACCATGGAAAGAATTTATATATTAGTTTTGCGGAAGGTAAGTCTGTTCGCTCGAAGAACGAAAGAATCAAGAGTATTTAAATAAGAGAAAAAATGTAAGATTCCGTACGAAATTAAAAAAACGAAACAAACAAAAAAAAACATTGTTGACAAAGATTGAATAATATTTTTATACACTCAGAATTTGAACAAAATCTCCGTCCACTTACGTTCATTAACATAAAAATAAAATATAAACTAAACTACTTTCTCCAAGTTAGGGTGATGACATCTCTGCTTACATGTTCGTACAAATGACAAATAGTAACTACAAAGGCCGGAACTCCACGTGTCGTTTCTTGAATTTTTCACGCTGATCAAACCTACGAAAGCATTCTGTTTTCAAAAACTTAGTGCAGAGTTCAAGGATAAATAATTCGTCGGTCCAGAATATTTTACAAAACATGCAACTGCTATCTATTCATAATGGGCGGAGAATACAGCAGAAGTCAAATAGCGGTTGCTGAGAAAGACGAAACGTTTTCATTTAACAAGAATTATTTTTCTCCGCATACCACATACTTTGAGACTCACTTGCGGAGGAAAACAAACAAAAAAACAACAACAAACCCTTTGACACAGCAACTAACGTTCTTATCCATGTTGATTTGTATATTCAGGGATGTTTGTAAGAACGACTTCTGGAAGTTTCTTAAATGAAATAAGGGCCGTATGTAAATTGGGAACCAAATTTTCCCTTCATCTTATCTCATGAAACTTGTTTTCGAATTCTTCTTGTAAATTGGGGACCGACCTTTCTCTGGACATATGTGAATTAAGGACTAAAGCAACCCAGGTACGGAAAAAGACTGATTGAACAAATACGTAGAAGAATGTTCAAATTTCATGTTCAGCCTTACAGAATATAAGCCGAGAAAAAGGAAGAATATAAAAATGGAAACATATGCAGAATTTCCCTTGTAAAATACCCTGTACGTCTGTGCAAACCATAAAAACATTGTGCATCTACTGTGTAATCGACAAAGGCTTAATTTAGCCAGCTTTGAAAACAAATAACTAGTACCTATACAGTAAACAACAAAATTACGCAATTCATTCAGTACACGAATGATTCAATTGAATCCGAAGAGAAAACCTTTAACCAAACCACATTTCGAAAGAAATAAGCCAGTCCTCAGTGTAAAAAAATCGGAAGGGAGTTTTAAAAACAATGGCTATGAAAATGTTCTTCGTTAATTGTCACCATCCACTTTTACCTGGTAAGGGATAAGGACGTCGGTCTCCAATTTATATATGCCCAGAAAGAAGTCAGTCTCCAATTTACATATGCCCTTCTCTGAGTAGGTCCCCAATTTACAAATGGGCTAAAACTGTTTTCTTGCTTCTGATCCCCAATATACTTACGCCTTAAATATGAAGCATGTAAGTATGCCAGCGATGGCAAGAACTGTCTCATTTTCTACAAGAATGCTCGAAGTATTGAAGTTTTGATTCATAGAAAGCAACTTTCTTTTCACAGGGAAAGTTCATTGACTAAAGGGAAATGCCGAACTTTTTGTAGACATAGGCCACCACTATTGAATTCCAGAATTACTGTATCTTCCTTCTTTATTACGTTGCCGGTCGGGACATTTATTTGATGAACTGCAGATAATTTAAATGAATTATACTTAAGAGACCTAAATGCTATAATGATTTCTTCTGGGCCTTTTGTTTGGTGGCAAAATTTATACCTCGTGGCATAAATATGCACGCGTCAATTTAATCAAACACTGCAATAAGTGAGAAAATTACAACCTTCCATCATCGCTTAAAAATTAACTCTTGAAGCTCTTAAACTTTAACTAGCTGCAAAATCGAAGAACACAACATGGAATAATCAAAATATTGCCTGAACATAATTCGTACCAAACTCATTTGAAACGAATCAGTGACTCAAGAAACGTTTTGCAATAAACATCGATTTTACTATTAAACACTATTACAACAGTTGGATTGCACTAAAACATGCTTGTAGTTTTATAGAACCTGAAACCGCCATCATTTATGAATACTGAAAATAGTGAATAGGAATCTGTTTAGAATAAGCCATTCATATATTAGACACAAAAAAGAGCAATAAATATATGCACAAAAAACGAGTTAGTTCAAGTCACCGACAATATCTAGCGTTCACTAATTTCAACCAACGTCACCGTAATGATAATGAGATAAAATTTTAAGATTATGAGCCAATGAATGTTCATTGTTTCAATTCTTTAAACTTCGAGAAGGCAAAATGTCTCAACAAGGTGTTTAAAAACTGCTGTTACATGTTGTAATAGAAATTAAAAAGTGCAACGGGTAGCAACTGTAATACTCAAGTTTGCGGGTTCAAATCCGATCGAAGACGTGGATTTTTAAGGGCGAAAAAGTCCTTGTAGGCCTTCCTTCGGAGGGGAAGTAAAGCTGGCTGTTCTATGTTAGATTTACTGTATGTAAAAGAGCCTCCAGCCTGATTATAATTACTTGTTTCTTCGCCCAAGAAATACATTCTTCCTCCCCTAGTTGGTGAAAGCAGCGTAGCGAAATGTGCGTGGTCAGACGCAAGAGCAGGCCTGATACGGTCTCGCCACGTAAAATAAGGTATCAATTCAGTTCAACAAGTCACAGGGCAATACAAGATAAAGGGTGTTTTATAAGAATCATATTTTGTCCATGGTCATCCATAAGAAGCCCTTTCCCCAAAGAAAATTAAATATTTTAGTATATGTTTTTTACACTGTCTTTAACACTGTTGCATAAAGCCATTTGACGTCAAAACACCAACAGGGATTATAATAAAGTAAATTTTAAAATAAAAGAGCTTACATTAAATTTTGTATTCAAGAAATGTAGGCAGTATATTCCTTAATTTATTATTAATGTGAGAGTTTAAATGCGTCCTGTAATTTTGACTTCTCTTTGGTAAATAAACATATAATCCCTAAGACCATCTAAAAATTGGAACAGAGTGGTCAGATTCAAATGATCGTACCTTCCAGAATTCTTATTGAAAATAAATGTTTTTAATTTCAAAGGGGGAAAAATGCTTTTAAGTCAAAGGTTTTTAATTTAAAAACCATGCATTTCAAGGCTAACTATGTACTATTTCTTTTAAATGGGATAAATCGGTTAACGGACTTTGACAGAATATGCGGATTTCTATAAACGAAAAAAAATATGAATATTGGATGACTTTCAAAAGTTACGACGAAGTTATTAAGTCATTTTTACATGGTTTTAGATGTAATTGTCGTAGGAGTCCGATTCCGTCCCAACCAGTACCGGCTGTTATCTGCTCGACTCTGAGTGCTTGCGGCGGATGTTTTGATTCCCTTCACTGATCGTGCGACTACTAGCCGGAGTCGTTAGTTGATACTTAACTACGCTCCATGAAGCCAAGGAAAGTTAAACAATTCGAGACACCATGGATTTCCAGAGAGGTGACCATCTGGGAACCCCGGTTACTAATAGCGCCGAGCCCCTAGTCGAAAGGACAAAAGCCACTGGTTGACAGCAACGCTACGAGACAAACGACTAATAACTTAACGGAAGTATAGACGCTCAATGATCCAAAAGGGATACAAAAACCTAACAGCCTAACAGACAGGACAAGTTTTTACAAAACAAACCAACAAACTACAACAAAACAGACGTCTAAGTAAATAAAGTGTTTTCCCCGGTATCAAATATATACTTAAACTTTCGATCTTTTCGGTTTAAAATCGATCGATCTCTTTCAATTTTTCGATTTAGAACCGATCGATCTCTTTCGATCTTTTCGATTTAGAAGGATACCATCTCACCAACAATCTAATTACCAGAAGTCTCATTTGCACCTCCCGCCCACTCGTACCTGAAAGATGGCAAAGGCACTCCGCGTCCGCATGCTGTCCTTGCGCGTGGCAGCTCCGGCCCACGAACCACACGCTCCGCGAGCGGTACAACTCCCCCATGGCGACGGCGAAGCGACGAGCGTGCGGAGCGGCACCCACCGAGCGCCAGCGGCGGCGCAATGACAGTGCAAGCGCAGCGCGACGCCGCGACGCCGCGTCGCCACGGTACAGCGGCACATCCGCCCATCCGCCCGCCCGCGCGCCCGTATGGGCGCCACGCCGCGAAACGCCCCCAAAACTAGCGTTACCAGATCTCCTTTAATTTTTTTGCCAATTTTTATTTGCTGCCTGTTCGATTGCATTGGGATTTTTTGGCGAGATGGGTATATAAAATACGTAATGTGGGCGCAAGATGCCGGACGTGCAGATTTATCATGACATGTCTTGATTTTGGGACTCTGTCCTTACTGTCTTTTGCTTTCCAAAGTCCTCATTTTTTAATTTGTAGGCCTATCATCTATTTACTGTTTAATTTCATTTTAATATTTTTTTAAAGATACAATATTATGTTAGAGGAAAAAGTGATGTTAAGAGTGAAACTCAATTTTTTTTGCCAATTTTTATTTGCTACCTGTTCAATTGTATTGGACTTTTTATCAGCGAGTTGGGTACATAAAATACATAACGTGGGCGCAAAATGCCAGACGTACAGATTTACGAGTATCATGACATGTCTTGATTTTGGGACTCTGTCCTGACTGTCCTTTACTTTCCAAAGTCCTCATTTTTTAATTCGTAGGACTATCATCTACTTACTGTTTAATTTCATTTTAATATTTTTTTAAAATATACAATATTTTTTTTAAAATACACAATATTATGTTAGAGAAAAGTGATATTATAAATGAACCTCAATGTTCTAAGTATGAAAACAATAAGCATGTCTTATTCTTTTATTTGTATGGAGATGGGAAGAATCCTGATAAAGCTACTGTAGTCATAAAATTTACCGCAAATAGAGTATTACCGGATATTTCAGCAGATAAGATAGATGAATCACAAAAAATACGGCGGCGTCTTATAGGACAGATACAAAGCTGAAATTCACCATCTGAGCCAAATAATTTCTGAAGTACATCATTTCTTTCGTTGTTGGGCCCCATTCTATACTTAGCGATTCGATTTTCTTTTCGTCATCAGTATTCCATAACAAATCGTTCTCAGTGTCATCCATTGCATTAGAAATTCCACACTTGTTGAAGGAGTTGATCACTGTTTGCACTTTCACTTTTTCCCCTGATTTGATCAGGAAATCACAGCTCTTCAAGTGAATCACCCCGCGTAGCACCTTCGAATACGACTTCTCGCCATTTATCATCAAGGTATTGTTTACGCATCTGATCTTTAAATGATTTATTCAGAGAAACGCCTAAAAATTGAAGCATCGAAGTTAAACACCCCGGTACATCAGCACTTACTACTGTTCCCTTCCAAGAAATGATGATCGTTGATCTAAACTAAATTTATAGACAAATAATAGTTCGGGAGTCGTCTTATCTGAAGGTCATATAACATATATAATATATCGTTGCAAGTGTATTCTATGAGGAAACAAATCCACAAAAATAATTTGATTATAACTTTTTCGCAACAAATATCGTCGACAAAAACCAACGAATTCCAATGACTCAAGCAACGATAACTTTACACCACCGCGAGACAAAAACGATTGAAATAACTTTCCGGAGCTGAAGTATTGTGCTTCAAAGGAAATACTTTATAATTCTAAATTTTGAACGCGCACTTTCAATTCTCTCTCTATGGCCAGGTTTTGGGACACTTCGAACCATTGCAGGCCGATGCGACCAACTCGCAGCGGGTAGGGACGGGGACGGGGGTGAGGACGGGAGCGAGGGCGGGGGCGGGTGCGAGGACTGGGGCGGGGTGAAAGCGGTGGTGGGGGCGAGGGCGGTGGCGAGGGTGAGGGCGGTGGCGGGGGCGAGGGCGGTGGCGGGAGCGAGGGCGGTGGCGAGAGTGGGGCGGGGGCGGGGGCGAGGGCGGTGGCGGGGCCGGGGCGAGGGCGGGGGCGGGGCGAGGGCGGTGGCAGGGGCGAGGGCGGTGGCAGGGGCGAGGGCGGGGGCGAGGGCGAGGGCGAGGGCGAGGGCGGTGGCGGTGGCGGAGGTGAGGGCGGGGACGAGGGCGGTGGCGGTGGCGATGGCGAGGGCAGTGGCGGGGGCGGGGGCGGCGGCGCCAAGCGACACTTCCTCGTGATGCATTGTGCGTGTCGCGTGCCCACGTGATTGCGCGCGTATCGCGGCGCAACAGCGCGTCCGTGTCGCCTACAATCGGCGTCTTCCGCTGGCGTCCAAGTGGCCAACGCCAACCTCACGGAAATCGCTCGCCACAAATCACCGCAGGGTTAAAAATAATCATAGAGGTGACCCGTTGTGAAACGATCAGCGAAAATTTTCACCTCGATATTCTCATGAGTTGGAATTTCGGTCTCTCCGCAGGGAATTTTTTTGCGCTCTAAACGGGTTCGCAATTCATTTCCATGATCCCAGTCATTGTCGTCTTCATCTGCCCACAGGTGCTTTACCGAAGAAGAGAGTGCACGCGGTGCTTTTAGCTTTCGGTCGATGGTGCGCCGAATCCTCGGAACTGACCGCACGCCAATACAGTAGTAGTAGATATCACTTGAATGATGTTTATTCAAAAGGAAAACCCATCGTGATTCTAGGCACTCAAATAGCTCCCCCTCCTGTGTCCGTTCTCAAAGTATTTATATTTAAGTTTGAATAAAAAAATGTAGGGACAAGAAGAGATTAACGGCAAAAGACTCGATAAAACCCTGACAAAACACTTTAAACACAATTTGCTGCTTGCTAAGTAACCAGTAAGACATCTCATTCACGTTCTATTTCCTAGCCAATTTCCAGTTTAGTGCACAGTATACTCCGATATGCTTGGTACAAGTATGAATTAATGTAAACTCGACCACCTACATATTCAACGCCTTTGGTAGTTAGCTTTCCGCAGGAGATTTACCATTGAATACAATGCACTAGATTAAAATATTCAAGAAATGTTCTCAGTGAGGATTTTTACTTTCTCGTATGTACATACAGAGTAATATGTGTTTTGAGAAATTCATGTAATGCTGTAGCAAAATAAGCAGTTTTTGTAAAAAAAAAACTTTTTGTGGTTCCCTAGTACCTTAAAAGAGGATTTGTCTTGCTCCTAGTAAATTACTACAACCAGGACAATGCCCTTTTTGCCTATTTTATTTCTTTCAATGTACTTTTAGGCAACTTACCCCATTATCAATATTTACCTCAGAAATTGCTTTCGTGAGGGTTTTATAATGCCTATAAATGACTATTTTAGAGATAATTGCCTAATCCAACGTTAAAAGCCTACAAGTGCCTATACTGAATTTTCCGCATTTTTAATATTTTTTGTTCCTTATCTTTTGCTTTCTGCAATCATTTGTTGAATAATAACTGATGGGTATTTTTTACCAAACAAATAACAACTGCGTAATCTGACAGGGCGTCCTCTGATCGAGAAGCTGTGTGTGTTCTTGCCTGCAACGCGTCGAGCAGGGACACCGCCTAGAGACGTATGAGAATTTGACACCGTGCGGGTTACCTTATTTAATTCGCCGAAGCCCGTCAGGGGGCTCCGGGGAACAGGAAATTGCTCTCGTCTTTCCGATCTTCGCAAAGATTAGTGAGCTATCTATTCCTTACCAAGAACACAACTCTCTTCAAAAATAGCCTTCCCGACATCTTTCACTTTTAGAAGGTAGAATTACACAAGATAGGGGTAGTTTTCTTCCATAATTTTGTACTAGTTTTGAAGTTTCGTGCAGTAAATTCGTTCAGTTTTCGTTTAGTAAATTTGCTGTTCCTGTTAAGCACGCTTGCCACAATGCCAAAAGAGAAAGTTTCAAGAAGTTAATTGAAAGGGGAATTGTGGAAAAGATTCCCTGCGGACTGGAAATGTATTTTTTGCCAGTTGTGAAAAGGTGGTAAAATGTGCAAAAAATACTTCTTACAACATAAAAACTTCCCATTCATACAAAAAATGCGAAAAAAGTTAGAAAAAATATTCAAAACTTCAGCAAGTGCAATCAAAAGATGAAGACAAGAAAGAATTTCAACACTGACTTGTGCAATGCCGCAATCATTCCATTTTCAAGATTTCAAAATCCAACATTTAAACAATTTAGCCAACAAAATATAAAATTCCACGTGAGTCAACTCTTAAGAAATATTATCTAACTACGCAATATGTTTTGACAATCGAAGAAATTCGATTTGTTTTTAGATAATTATGTTCTCCTTTATGTAGTACGTATTACGAAGAAATTTTAATATTATTCAATTATAAGGCCCATTTCCCTGCCTATTTTTAAGTTTTAAAGCACCTATTTGCCTGCCTATTTTCGACCTTTTCAGTACCTACATGTCCGAGCTGTTCTGGACTTGAGACGCTACAATTTTGA
Source organism: Teleogryllus occipitalis (assembly GCA_011170035.1). Taxonomy (NCBI): domain Eukaryota; kingdom Metazoa; phylum Arthropoda; class Insecta; order Orthoptera; family Gryllidae; genus Teleogryllus; species Teleogryllus occipitalis. The sequence goes on along the minus strand of BLKR01000250.1, from coordinate 134,919 downwards.
AAAGAATTTTTAAAATTTTGAGGGTACTTCATAAGAAGCATCTGGGACAAAAATGGCACCAGATTTTTAAAACAATTTCTTGTAAGAATAGACTGAAATAAACTGATAAATATGACGTATGTCCCATTTCCACTTCCACTAACCCAGAATTTTAGAAAAAATGCAAAGTTTGACATTACAACTACATAATTGAATATCGATTTTTTCTTCAAATGGCAGTTGTTCTCTAAAATTAATTCTTTAATTAATGTCAGGTATATTTTTGGAAATATTTCGTGCAATGTTTAGTGAAATATGGGCAATATTAAACACTTTTTTAAAACGGGGTCACACTTTCTTTAAACTTTTTGTAAGATTAGTACTAAATGCACTGAATAACTAAATGGACTGAATAAACACCATTTTGATGCATTCTTTTAATTTTTCGAAAAATACACGAATGTATTTTTTTAAAATATATATCAGGTCTTTAAAGTTTTCATTATAGACTAGTGAACACGGCAAAGCTTCGCTATTGCAATGCACTACACTTAACACGCTATTGGTCACGTGATTATTAATCACGTTTTACGCTACCCTCAGTAAAACTTTAATACAAGAAAGACTTTCTCGCGAGTATGAGTTATGTATGTATGTATTGTATGTATATACTGGTTTGGACATGGTTGTCAAATATCCTATTGAGAAAATTGGCATGCATTCGTTATGACAATGTCTTGGAGAAATTTGATTTTTTTGTTAGAGATAACGTTCAAGTAATAATTCCGGCCGATATCTCACAATCGCAGGAGCAGAATATGTAGCGAAGACGCCCTTAATGCTTGAGGGTGCGGCGGGTTGCGTAGATTTTATGTTCAGGGGCGCCTGAATCATAAACGCATAATTCATCAATAACGCTGCCATTTTGCGGCTTTGTGCGACAGACATAGTATGTATATTCCACTGTGCTATGCCTAAAAGCTTCGCGCAAGTGCAAGCAATTAGTTGACAAAGTTCTATCGCAATCGAATGAACTGAACGGCAGCGCCTATAATAAGAAAACACAAACACTGATTTTTATATATTTGATGTATTTCTTTGTTTGATACGTTTATTAACATAGATGCTCCAAATTATCTCTAATGGTTTTTTATTCTACAAGCTTTTTGAAAATAAAAACTGTATTTTTAAAACGTTCGAACCAATTTTCTCGAAAACTATCACAAATTTCCCCCAGAAATCTCCACATTGGAAAAAGAGTTCATGTCTCTACAATATTCCGAAATAGTGGCGGTTATCTCATGGGATAACCCTCACTTATTTTATTCGTCTGGATATAATTACTACATAAAATATTTGCTATGATATGAACACAATGTTTTAGTTAATAACTTTGAGGAAATTTATTACGATCGAGTTTAACCTAATCGCGGTTTTAAGCTACTCGAAAACGATCGCAATTAACTGAAGTAACTCGGAGGAGGAATTCACAGCCTTTTCTCCCTTGTGCATCTGCATCTCTGATCTCCTTCGGCGAGAAGAGGAACGAAAGGAAATGTACAACAGAAGGGGAGAATGTCCTCTCCTGTCATATACTGGCTTATTTTCGAACCAGAAAAACGCACCCTGGTCGGTGAATCATTAAACATTCTGGTAGGTAAGGGCCAGACGTGACTATAGCAGCAGGCAGGTGTAAATCTTACCATTTGGACTGACCGAAACCACGGGAAAACCAAACAGATATATCTTTTCCTCCCACCCCACAGTAACTCGACACATATAATATAATTTGTATGTTGAGTTTGAAGCGTTTGCAATTGGCTTCTTTCTATTTTCTCACCCTTATGAATGTAAGAACAGAAATTATTGTAATCGTGCGCCGGAAAACGGGGAATTTTCGACGCAAAAACTTATTGTCAGATCCTGGTACCGAAAAAGTGATAAATCCTGTTCATAAATATAGTAAATTACTTCCTGTAACACGTGGTGTAGCTAGAATTCATGTTCTGTGGATCCTTGATACCAAAAAATCGATTGACGGCAAAACGTCTGACTATTCGTCTGTCTTTGGTTATTCTGTCGTTATTCTGTCTGTGGTCGTCTATCTGTTTGTGATCAACGCTAGCGCCTAAACTATTCTGCCGATTTTTTCCAAAATTTATATTCCTCGATCTATCTGAACGAACTCGAGGTTTTGGGAGTTTCAAACGGATATTTTGATTTTTGAGGGTTCTTTATATAAATCATCAAAAACATTTTCAAAATTTTATCAAAACTGAAATGTTTGTTGAAATCCCTAATTTTATCAAAACTGCAAAAGTCCAATTTTTTGGGCGCGCCTTCCTATAACTTCAATATTGAAGATAGCGATTTTTCCTTAAAGAAATCTGTACCTTAAAGACAGATCTTGAAATAAGGTCATGTTCAGTGTTTCGAAAATAAGAGTAGTTTTCCTGTAATTTTGCACAAAATGAATGCGATTTTTAATTTTTTTTAAACGATTTTTTTCTCAAAAACAGCTCAGATTTTTTCCCAGAAACTTTCTCCTCGCATGCATTATGGGACAGTAAAAAATACGATACTAGTCCCATTTTCGGCGAACTCTCCGTATTTCAAAATTTGCAAAAAGTTACCATTTCAAAACTACAAAATTGAAGATAGAGATTTTTGTCTGAGACGAAGTCTCTTGTAAAACATCAGTTCTTTAAAAAAGGTCATGTATAATATTTTTTAAATGGGTAGATTTCGCGTAATTTGTGCTTTAAATTGACGCAATTTCTAAAATTATTTTTTCTCAAAAACCGCTCCAAATTTTTTCTTTAAATTTTCTCCTCGTATGTATCAAGGGGCGGTAAAAAAAATTGGTGCAGGTCCCATTTTCCGCGAACTCTCCGTATTTCAAAAATTGCAAAAAGTTAAGTTTTTGCCTCAAAACAACGTCATTTCTAAAAAATCAGCGTTTTAAAAATAGGTCATGTACTTTTTTAAATAAAAAAAAGATTTCGCGTAATTTGTGCCTGAAATTTATGCAATTTCTATACAAATAGTTTCTCAAAAAGTATTCAATATTTTTTCATTAAATGTTCTCCAGTATTGTTACAAAGGGCGTTAAAAATATGACGCGAGTCTCATTTTCGGCGAACCCTACGCACTTACGAAAAGTTTCAGAGATTCATTTTAGTTAATAAAGTGGTTCAGATGTGAAATATTGGAAGAATGATATAGTATTGTATATTTGTGCTCGTACTTTATTACTTACGTAGTGATAGTATTTCATGTGATTTGTTAGAATTGTTTTAAAACTGAAATGGGTTCGTGTGGTGTTTTTGGTTGCAAAAGAAAATATTGCAATGCGTCTCTCCTACGTCTCACAAAATTTGCGAATTATGACTCTTTTTTTCACACTAGCCGAGTTATCTTCAAGAAAAACTCAACACGGTAAGAAAATATCCTGAAGAACGTGAGGAAATTTTTACAAAGAAATGAGAATTGGAATAATCGTATGAAAAATATATTTTGAAAAACAGCCAATTTTTGACATTTTGAGTCAAAATGTATTAAAAACTTGTATACCCTTGTGTTTTTCGCTGAAACAATGTTCTTTCAAATAAAATGTAAGATATTGGTTACTATATAAGATCACCTTTTTAAAATAATTACTGTTTTTGACTTTCACGTATACACGCGTAATTCGTAGTGTAAAGAAAGTTATGTAATGCTGCGGAAAATCGATTTCGAGATTCAACGGAAATTCACGTTTTGGGATCCTCTGATATCGAAAAAGTTTTTTTAACACCCGTCCGTCAGTAAACAACTCTACTTCCTGCAAATACATGCTGAAGACAGCAATTTTTTCTTCAATTCAGATTTGTTCTCCGCACTTGGGTTTTAATTAATGTGATGCACATTTTTTCAAGTGTTTGTAGTTTTCTCGCAATTTCGAGAATTAAACGAAACAATTTATTTTCACTATGTATCTAAAATTACATTTCCAATCTGGTGTTTTATTCTTTTTAATTTGTTGCATCATTGCAACACGTCCCTTAACCGTTCTTGAGCATTGAGAGTATTGGAGTAATCCTCCGTTAACGTTTAGTCTCGTCCGGTCGTAGTCAGTGCTTTTTACCACTTCGGCCAGATGTTCGTCGTCGTCATAACCGGAGTTCCCAGACGGTCACCCGTCCAGGAATCCATGGTGACTCGGAATGCTTAACGTCAATGACTTCACAGAGCGCGGGTAAGTAATTCGGCAGTCGACGCCCGATGCTTTGAAATATATGGGTCTGAAAAGTTTCATCTGGCACGCAAATTCAATTTTTTTGTAATAAAGGGACACTTTAACGACATGCTTTATTAATATCGAAACAGTTTGATAACCACTACGACAGTCGCCACCACAAGTCACAATTGCAAAAGAAAAACAAACAGAAACAACACATTATGATCTAACTTGGAGATTTTTCACCGTATCGAACACAGAGAGAGGAGAGGGTGAGGGAGAGTGCGACAGGCCGAGAGCAAGAGAGAGAGAGAGAGAGAGAGAGAGAGAGAGAGAGAGAGAGCAAACGAGAGATAGAAAAATAAAGAGAGATAGCGAGAAAGAGAAAAGGAAAGAGAGAGAGAGAGAGATAATGAGAAAAAGAAAGAAGACACATACTAATTGGCAACATTGTGTAGCCGCTATTTTAATTTTGCACACTACGTGATAACCCAAAGTAACGTAGTGATTCGTCATTTTGCCACCGTAAGGGGTATTCACAGACAATTCCATACCGCCATTCATCCGTCTATTGCTGTGTCTTCTGCAATAGCATGCAACTGTTAGGACGGCGAAGCGAGAATCCGCGGCCCAATCTCAAAACTCATCATTCGCTTACACTGGCGCATGACATTATGTTAATTCTTAAAACGTGCGATGGTAGTACGCGCAAATTAAACGAATCGATTTAATGTAAGATTAACACGTTCGGCAACTTTTCTCACCATCGATATTTTTTGGAGGGAGAGGTCCCCACCTTAGAGTCCTTAAGGAGCAGTCACCACTGCATTCAAGTGGATTGTATAAATTCTGAATGAGTTAGGCTATATACCTTACCTTTCCTAACAGGAGGGATGGCTGAGTTAGAGCAAGTACAGACTATTCACTTCGGTGAGGGGGTTGCGAGTGCGAATTCCATGGACAAATATGTTCTTTCAGTATGGTTCGCGTATTGTGTTGCGTTACATTAAGCTCCTTGCCGGGGACACCGCATGGATAACAGTACTAAAAACTGGGTGGTACTATTAGGCAATATCTAGGGCAGAGCCCCATAAATATTGATCTAGGTTTGTACAACATTCTTCGGAACCCAGGTCAGAACCAGATGACTACGACTTTACTAGTTAAATTACATTTATTTATTTATTTATTTATTTACGTCAAAAAACAGTTAAAAACTGCGTATGACGGGCTATGGGGAAAAGTGAATTGTGTGCACATTTTCAAAATTCTGTGATCCCTACACTAAATCATATAATACTTAAGTTTTGAATTTTGAAAGGGAGAAAAAAAACAACAAAAAAACTCCCATGTAATAAAATCGATTTTCAAGGATAAATAAGCAATAAATTTTGAATTTTGAAAGGGAGAAAAAAAAGAGATTTTCAAGGATAAATAACCAAAAAAACTCCCATGTAATAAAATCGATTTTCAAGGATAAATAAGCAATAAATTTTGAATTTTGAAAGGGAGAAAAAAAACAAAAAAACTCCCATGTAATAAAATCTATTTTCAAGGATAAATAAGCAATAAATTTTGAATTTTGAAAAGGAGAAAAAAACAAAAAACTCCCATGTAATAAAATCTATTTTCAAGGATAAATAAGCAATAAATTTTGGCTCTTATTACTTCCTGCCGCGACAACGTGGAAACGATAATTTGAATAATTGTATTTCCCACTGAATTCTAGAAGACGTGCACAGAAAATGAAGTTACATTTATGTCCAGAAGCAAAACAAGGGGCCATCTCAGCATTTGCTCAATGGATCAGGGAAACTGGACGAAAACCTGATCGAGATGGGGGTCATTGACCCGGAAGCTGTGTTACAATAGTTGTTACAGGTTGTTTATACTCATTTATACAGTCCAAATGGTAATTAATGCATTATGTATCATTGTTAAAATTAATGTTACTTTTCTTGTGATGCTCAGTATAGTCTCTAATTGTATAGAAACAGTTATGCAATATGTTATTGTAATTTGTCTGGGAAATAAGCTTGCTAAATTAACTCTCATTGAAAACCAAGTTGCCGATTTATTTGACCTAACAGTTTTAGACACATTTCCAAGGAAATCTGGGAATAAACATCGCTCCCGTCGCAATACGTTTCCAGTGGCGCGTACCTTGGTCGGAGTCGTCGTCGGTGAGGGCAGTGGCGGGGGCGGAGGTCCGCGGCGAGGGTGGGGGCGTGGCCGAGGCCGGGGGCGGGGGCGAGGGCGGGGGCAGGGGGCTGACGGCGAGCAGCGTGGGGCTGGCGGCGCGCGCCGGGGTGAGGCCCTCGCCGTCTTCGCCCCCCGCCACGGACACGCGATAGTGCCGCCGCCCGCGCCGCCTCAGCCTCAGGAAGCTCTCGTCGTACTGCGGCATGCTGCTCGCTGCGACGCTCCGCACTCGGCATGCACACACGCCCACGCGCCTTCCGCACTACCGCTCCCCTGAGCGACTCTCGGCGCGGAATCGTTCTCTTCTAATGTTTCCGCTCTCACTCGAGAAAACTTATTGAAACAGAATCGTTTACGTTACGCAGCGGTCGTACACAGTATCAACTTGCTTTTAGATTATTTCCGTGTTATCTCTCTCGGAAGGCACGATTGTTTCGTTCAATATTTCACAACCCGATTCTCCTTTTTAATCTCCGCTTCGACAGTCATCCGTATAACCACAACATTCCATGCCAAATCTACTGTAGACTATTTGTAGAGTCTCGCCGTTTTGCATATAAAACAAATCTTCCCAAAACATTCATTAAAGTTTTTATATCCTACAGGTTCTTGTCGTTCGAGTTGGGCTCCACCAAACAACACGTTTCTCACAGATCATATACTATAACAATAACCATCGTATTCTGCTCTCATCACGTCTTTCTCGAAGTTTGATTGGGAGTCACTTCTTTTGTCGTAGCAATTGGAATCTCACTGATATGATAGCAGTTCAGAGAACTCTCACATGACAAAGCAACGCTGAACTTGTTACTCACACGGGAAAAAGATAAAGATACGCACACTGACGCATATTCCAGACAGTTAAAATTCGCTACCTTCGCAGTTCACACATACTATTTCGAAATATCTTGAACACAAATGTCTCACTAAAATCACAAAACGAGTCCCTCCCATAAATGTCCAAACGAGACTGTCAGATGGACACAACTGCCTGGTTCTGAGAAAGCCAAACAGGCGCGACTGCTTCTTCAAGAAATACAATTTATGAATTTCTCCCTCCCCTCATTGGTTAGTTCTCTTCCCCTGTGTCTCTAAACGCTGCAGACTCCACTGCGAAAGCAATACAGGCTTCAAAGAAAAGAGCATCACGTCGAAACAAAGCCAAATTTAATAGAAAACATCCTTTGAGGGTAATTGCTACTCAGTTTTGTCTCTAGCTTTCCTCTTCCGTAGGTAGCGCAATCATTATTAAATAACCCGACAGATTCCGCATGACTTCAAAATATTGCCGATCGTTATCCGCGAGGGAAAATACAGTTCGACGCTGATCTCAGCAAAGGCGGAGGATGGCACTGAAGCGATCGGAGCCGTGCACAGCACTGGCCACCGCCGATCACCCTCTATTTACAAATGGTCTATGAATAACACGGTGGAGCTTGTCTTCAAGTGCTGTTGCTAAAAATACGAACTCGCGATAAACATGTCCCTAAATCATGAGAAGCAATTCTGACTTGACGACAACGGGTCTTGACAATCTGCTCATCGAAGAAATGTTTTTTTTCCCTTCTGTTATCTCTATTATAGACGAGGATTATTGCAGTACTGTTGACACTCCAATTCATTTGTCACACTCCAGAGAAAAAGTGGGAAACGTGACAAACGGCCGACCGCTCATTATCAGTCCACTCAATAACTAGATTTCTATTGTAGTCGAGCATTATTGCAGTATTGTTGACACTCAAATTCGTTTGTCACACTTCAGAAAACAAAATGCGGGAAAAAGTATCATATGGTCGGCCGCACATTGTCGGTCCACACAGTAACGATGTTACTGCACACATCACGACCTCGGGACGGTTACGCACATGCCTCTGCCCCACGGTCGTGCAGCCTTGACAACGCGTGGCCGGACACACGCCGACGACATTCCGGGGCCCCGGACGCCAATGGGCGACGGCTGGACCGCGGCGGAGTCGGCCCCTGCGCTCGCACTGACCAGCGCCCCAACTGCCGCGTCGCGCGCTCGCACCTCGCGCAGTTTATTTCGAGGAATTTTGGCTCGGGGTGCGACTCGAGGCCTTGGCCCTGTTGGAGAGAAGGGGGGAGGCGCACCCGCTACAGAATTAGCATTGTGCATGGGACACGCGTGTAGTGATGCGACATCGACAACAAACCATCCATGATGCTAAACATCTATGTTCGAAATTAAAACATCGATGTTAATACATCGCCCAAAAACCACCGATGTTTGAAAGTTGGTTTAGTAACCATTAACATTAAATTCAAGCGCAACAAAATTTAATTTGACAGTGGCCGTGTATATTCATTTATAATTTAAATTTAACTGAAAAACGTTATAAAACGCCTTTCCAAGTGAGAAATACGAGCTAAGATAAAGGCATCAGGATTATCTCGAGTGAGACAGAGAGAGAGAGTCTGATCAATCAAGGTGGTACGAGCCGCGTTGGATTAGTTCGAATACATAAACAGATCGTGGTACCAGTTATTCAGTTATTATTTTATATTTCAATTTTTACAAAATTGGGATTATGGGAATTTTTCATCCATGAACAAAACATCGAAAACGTACAAACACCGATGGTATAAAAAGTCGGCTTCAATACATCGATGTTTTGAAAACATCGGTGTCGATGTCGCATCCACAGATGTTCACGCGTGTTCAGCCGGCAGCTAACCGCACCCGCCCCTCCGGTCCCGGCAGACACGGCCCCCTGGCGCGACGGCAACACGCAGCCACGACTCGACAGCGCCTCCTGGGGAGAATGGATTTCTTAGCTAGCATGCATACGGCCCGCACGACCCGCGTTCGATCAGCGACATGGTACTACCTCCTTCAACGTCGCATTCGAAATTTTGTTTTCACTATCTGCTAAGCAATATGGTTAATATGTTCCTTCAGTGATCAAATATACATTTACAATGAAGCAGTGAACACAACTGACAACCTGAAAAAGCAAATCAATTTATCTTCGTGAAAACGAGAAATGCCTTCACGAAGACGTTTCTCATGTTTATATCGACGTTAATGCTGATAGAATAAAAGAAAATTACGCAAGACATACAAACTACCAATAATTTTTCTACAGAAAAATAAATGACACAAAAATTTATATTTTCAAGTAACATTTGCATTTCAGATGTCTCGATAATTGTAATAAAAACTATTGCGAAGAAAATGTACGAAATATTATCAATCTTTATTGCACAACAAAACACAACACAAAGCAACTTTTGGAATAAATTCACTTGACCTATCGAAATCACGAACACAACCCAACAGTCTGCTGCATTAGTTCACGTAGTTTTCACGTAAGATACCGAAAACGTCTTGTAAAGATGCAGCTTCTAACAGAAACATCACAGAATTTATTGAGTAGAACACAGAAACATAGCGGGGATACGCTGACTATCAAATAATCAGAATAACATACAAGTGCATTTTGGACAGCAAAGGTGGGGTTGCAATAACTTGTCACATACCTGATGCATTTTTATCCGATTTTGGCGTTGCCGACATATCTGAGCCCCCAACTGAGTCACAAAATGTTTCAGAGTTGATGAAAACATAACCGAAACATTACATTATGCGAATTTCACTAAATGTCAACAGTAGCTTCACCGATTTCAACCATGGTTGTCACCCATCTTTTAATTCGCGCTAATGTTGCGCTACCAAGCGGTAAAACATCACAGAAAACAAAGTAGCAGCGCCAGCGCTCTTGCCGACATCACAGTTCCGTTTGACAGCTCTCAGCTGTGTTGGATGGAATAGTGAGTACATTGGCGTGTTTTATTCTGGAGTGTATGCATGAAATCTTTCTGTTCTTGTGGATCTATGATTTCACGTTTCTAGGTTGTGGAAGTCATCGTGAGGCAGTGAGTGGATTTGTGCTGTTCTCTTAACGATGGGCAACTCGGGTTTAAAACAACATTACGAAACAGCGAAGAAGACTGGAGTGTTGAAAATATCCCAAGAGAAACTTACTGAATTTCCGTCAAATTTGAAGCAATTAGAGTCTGTTCTACGTACTTTGGATTTATCAGATAATAAATTATCTACTTTACCCTCTGATATAGGTTCTTTTAAGTTACTTAAGCATCTAAACATTAATAAAAATAGACTTGGATCACTACCTGTGGAAATAGGGAATCTCACAAAACTTGAAAGTTTATCTGTGTGCTCCAATAAGTTAACTACACTTCCTTCAGAAATTAGTAAGCTATTAAATTTAAAACAAGTGTATCTTAGTGATAATGCTCTTAGTGAATTTCCCTTAGTATTTTGCAAAATTCGTCATTTAGATGTACTAGATGTATCCAAAAATAAAATTGCTTCAATACCTGATGGTGTTGAAGACTTGTATGTTACAGAATTGAACGTAAACCAAAACCAATTAACAAAAATTTCTAAAACCATTGCTCAGTGCCCACGTTTGAAAACTTTGAGGATAGAAGAAAACTGTTTAAATTTATCAGCAATTCACCAAGAAATTCTAACAGATTCGAACATATCTGTTCTTGCTGTGGAAGGAAATTTATTTGATTCTAAGAGTTTTGCAGAACTTGAAGGTTTTGATGGTTACATGAAACGATATACAGCTATGAAGAAAAAGATGTTTTGATTCAGTGTTAAAACAAATTTCCCCACAAATACAATTCACATGAGAACATTTCTTAAAAATTGAGTGTCATTTCCTCTTTCATTGGTATTTTTTGTAAAATGTGTAATACTATTATTGTATTAAGAACTTGAAGATATTCTATATTATGCAAAAATGCATTGGTGTGAACATTGTAAGTTGATATTTTTATAAGTACATTGTATACATTTCATCGTGGGTGGCCTAAGAAAAAAATCATTTTTAAAATCATTGCTACTTTTTGTTATAAGTGATGCTAAATGCTTTTGTAGCAAAAACATCGGTGTGTTGAATAATACTTTTATTGTACCTGTGCTATAGAACAAACAATTTATTACATTTATATACATTGCATTTACTCTTAACTGGACCCTTCTGTTTTGATTTGTTGGAAAGAATTTGGAAGTTAAAAATCCAATTATGTATAATAATGTATGTGAGTATATTTTGATTGTTAATATTACCGTTTTCTTGTAAATGCAAGTTTTTATCATATTTACCTCTGTGAATTTTCTTGGTTTAATAAAGCAATCGAAGAATCAAAAAGAGTGTTGCTGAAGAGTCCAAATAAAATAAACCAAATGTAATGACCTACATGACAGAATATCATTGGCTGATGAGTATTTCCCCTCACTATCCTTGTGTAAATTTCTTGCGGTTTGTTAGAAATATTTATTCAAAACGTGAAAGACCTTACGCGCTACTACACCGGATATACTTATTAGTACTCAAGTGTGTTTCATAAATAATGTTACAAGATATTTTTGTACTAATTGTATGTGAAAAATAAATATGTTATGATTAAAATAAAATTATATTTCATGCAATTAATTACAACAAAATATATTTTTAATTTCAATATATGTATACTTCTTGCGTTTTCAGTAGTGGGACGTCTTCTCAAAGATGGTGCAAGTTAGTTTTTGAATTTCTTGTCGAATTTTTGCATTAATACTAGTTTCTTTCCTCAAAAAACATTTTGTAAAGTAAATAATACACATCAATTCGCGTGTTTTAACGGTTAGATAGATATTGGAGCCAATAAATGGGTATGAATGAGGAATTGCGGTCAGCTTCCTTAGAAGACCGTTTTGCCGCGCGTCGCGCTCGTACACTCAGTTTTTTATGCTTAACATGGCTGACATTCAATAATATGAAGAGAGGAGCCTGTGCTAATGAATCTCGTTATTTAATGGTAAATTATGACAATTTGTGATCTGCGTGTATACAGAAGTAAAGGTCGTTGTTTACTTGTTATAACTGGACACGTTGGAAGCCATTCAGAAGTAGTTTTTATTCATAGAATCGTGGGTGTGGGAATAGTTTTGTTCTTGGCAAATGAAAATGAGAGCCTGAGAGGTAACGAAGAATGTAGGACTGAAGTAGAACGTATAGTTTTGGAACGAATATTTTGCTACACGTAGTGATGAAATGGCGAAATGTTGAAAAGGATTGTATAGTGAGGAAAGTACTTTTGTTTGAATAGCCGAAGTTCACTGTCCGGAGATGAAAATCATAAAGGTTAAGTTTAGCCAAGTAGGAGGCCGTGACAAACGGCGAAGTACACGAATTCGAAGTTGTTAAAAATGCGAGATGTTTTTGTGGAATTGTGGTGTTCATAATTTAACCAGAATGAATGTGGGCGAAACCTATTGAAGTTTCCAACGGTGCTGTAAAGAAACTTATTCACATTATTTGATTAGTACGTTGTAAAAGTGTTTGTACAGAAGCTTTTCTAAGTTTGTATTTCTGTTTTTTTATCTTCATTTTAAGGGGCAAATGCTTTTTCAATACATTTGGCAACTTTATTTAAATATGTTGTGGGTTATTAGTTCTTTTCATCTTGGATAGGTTCCTGTGTGCATTTATATTTGCTTCCAAGTACAATTTAGGAGAACAAATTGAATTAATGATTTTTCTTTAGAAAAAAAAAGGCGAAGATTGATATTAAAAATCATTAAATTTTGAATGTTTGTACTCAGTTGTGACCTTTCATATTGCAGGTTTGAGTCCGGCCAGTCGTTAGTGATTGGCCTGGAGTGTTTGAATAATTGTGGTGGGATAGTTTCTGAGTGTACAACATAAGCAATTTCTAATCACAATGTCCAATACAAGTGGAAGGTTAAAAAAGGTAGGATCGTCGGTTTTAGCTAGGTAATTGTTATACTTGAATATATGTGAACTAATTAATATTTCTAACAGGAACAAAATGACGAAAGTCCCATTGCTCCTGACAGTACAACCAAGGAGCGTAGTGGCTTTAGTGAGGGGGAGGATGTTCTTCTTCAACACAAAGATGGACGTTACTATCTAGGAACAATAGTCGAAGTAATTGTATTTTTCATATTGAATTGAAATTTAATGTTTACTGTCCTTGTATTCAACATTTTTAAACTAAGCACAGTTAATTGCACCTAACAACATTCAATTTAATGAAATGACTTGCTTCTCTTTAGGTTGATTTAGTAACAGAAAAATGCTTAGTCAAATTTGGGGACAACACAGAAAGTTGGTCCTCTTTCAAGGACCTTACAAAACTTTCATCTCCTGACACAAACAAATTGTGTGTAATTTGTAAGAAATCACAACCTAAAACAGACAATGAAATTGTTGTGTGTGATAAGTGTGGACGTGGCTATCATCAACTTTGTCATCAAGTAAGTAACTATTTTGAGTTTTTCTGTTAAATGTTAGGATACAGCTTCTAATATTTGGATTTATCTCTGTAGCCTCACATTTCAAAAGACTGTACTGAGCCAGATGCACACTGGTTGTGCAAACGATGCCTTGAAAATATGCCAGGTAAAACCAGAGAGAGCAAGATTGCAAAAAAGGATACAATTAGAAAGATATGTACTCCTACAGTTTTGCCAAAACCACAATCGCCAGGGTCACCAGTAGACAACAAGAGTAAATTGCCGTATGATGTAAGTTTTGAGAAAAATTGGAGAGAGATGAAAAATGTCAAATTATTTGAAATAAACATTACTTAATATAAATATACCAGAACTTGGTTTCTTAGTTAACAATGTTTGTGTGCCATATTTTGAGGAAATGGAAACTAATGTACATCCTCGTGATATTGCAGGCAGATTCGTTGACTTGGGATGCTACACATCGGATGAATATGGAACAGCGGTATTGTTATTGTGGAAAACATGGTGAATGGTTCATGCAAATGCTTCAGTGTGGTAGATGTAAGCAGTGGTTCCATGAAAAGTGTATGCGTTGCCTTCAATATCCATTGTTTTGTGGTGACAGGTAAATGTTATTTGTTTTGCAGTTTGGTTTGTATTCATATTTTGTGTTTTACATTACAGTTTACAGTTCTTTATTTGCACTTTTGTTTTCGTTCAAAATGTTGAATCTTGCTATGCCTCTTGTGCCTTTAGGTTTTATGTATTCGTCTGCTCATTATGTAATCATGGAAAGGAGTTTGTTCGTCGTTTAGAAATGAAGTGGGTAGATATCATACATCTTACGCTATTTAATCTTACTGTGTATAATGCAAAAAAATATTATGATTTGGACACAACTATCATTCCATTTATAAATAACAATTGGGATGCCTTCCAGCTTCCACCAAAGGTACTGAATTATTATTTTCAGAATAATTAATAATTCTAATAATTCTTTTTAGGCTTAGATTTACTTTGGTGTACATGGGCATTACTTGACCTTATAATTTTCAGATTCTGGACGTGAGTGTTGAAGAAAGAAGAGACAATATTTTATCAGTATTGACCAACAATAGAAATAGGTGAGGGGGACAAATCATTTCATCAGTGTAGATAGGTTTTTTGTGCGAGGCTACTTTTATGTGTAATGTGTTTCAACCTATTGGATGCAATACTTTTTGTATCTTGATTGGCTTTATTGGCCTTGAATTGATGGAAATGTGGAATCGTTGCTTTCAATCAAAATTTAATAGTATTGATGAACATTGTTATTTCTAGTTATTGTACTTCTAAATGGCTTTCATTTCTAGGTTTAAGTGTGGTCGTGAAATAAAGAAACGCACGACAATTTGGGGTCTTCGGGTAAGGGTACCACCACCTGCCCCATCTTTTACACTGCCTAGTGTTCGCCCAGTGAGTGATGCTGTTCTGAAGGAACGATGGATTGGCAATAAACGCTTGAAGTTCTTACCTCCATCACTCAGGTAAGTTTTTGCTTTGGATGCTTGCTTTTCATCCTTTTTTCTAGTGCTATCATATATGTCTTAAATTCTTCAAACGTGTGTAATTGTGTTTTGACTACTGGTTTCCTTTTAATTTATGTAAACAGTTTTGCTATTGGATAATTAAATCCTTTTTGAATTCTCATTTGTTTTAATGAATCAATGTAGATAAATATAATGTTCTATTCGTCTCTAATAATATGGTGGTTGTTGAAAATTAGTGCTTTGTCTTTTTTCTTATATATAGAGACAAATAAGTCGTACGTCAAAAACAAAAATTGTATCAGTGAAAGTATATGATATGACTATGCTTACAGACAAGAACTAGCAGGATTGCAGTGAAAGTTACTATACAAATTTCTTGTATAGTGTGTAAATTACGTGAAATAATAATAATAATAATAATAATAATAATAATAATATTAATAATAATAATAATAATAATAATAATAATATTAATAATAATAATAATAATAATAATATTAATAATAATGATAATGATAATTTTTTTGGAGGGGGGGTCATGAATTGGCCATCTCAAGGACCACAGACTGCAATTGTACTCACCGAGGCGCAGCCATATTTTTCCTGGGTATGGATGTGACATATTTGGGGAGGGATCAGCATTTCTATGCTGAGTCCATTTTTATACCCCAGGGTTGTTAGCCCTGGGAGATGAGGTATGGAAATGATGATGAAATGTACAATCACAAACGTACAAAGACACACACACACAAGCACAACCATAACCATATCCAAGGCGGGACTCAAACCTGTGATCCTTCGGTCCAAGACTGCAATGACACTACTGCCTTAGCGATCTCGGCTACCGTTTTTACTGTAGCTATCTGGCACAAAACTACCTTCATTAAACTGAAGTAGTGCACACCACGGCTATTTGTGAGTTATCTTCCAAAATCATCTTTTTAATATTATAACATTGACTTTTTATTGCATTCATGGCCAATAATGTGCTAAGCAATGCTGAATTTTTGAATCTGAATGATGGTCTCTTGGTTACTGATTTTTGCAAAAGCAGGGAAAATCTGGAAAACACAGGGGAATCTGATTTCAGAAATTATACAAGAAAATGAATAGTCCTGTCAAAAGATGTGCATTGTCTCGAGCCTGAACCCTGGTGGAAGGAAAGTCTGATGAATGTATGTGATGCAGTGAAATAATGCAGTGTAAGATAAAGTGATGGTCCTATGTCATGTTTAGGTATGAATACATTATGTGTCTCTGTGTAAACAAAATAACAAGAGTAATTATGACTTCTGAAGAGCTGGTAATGAAAAAGTTTGCATAATTCTTCTCTGAGTTGTTTGTATGGTCTCAATTCTTGCATATTATTGAATAAAAGATGTGTGATGAATAGTACTTGAAGATGTCTTTACCAGTATTTTTAACATAAACAGTTAGTAAAGACATCCTTCATTTCCACATTGGTATCCTAATCATAACGTCACTTCATCAGTTATCCATGAAATTCTCACAACAGACACCATAAAGTTTACTGTGTGTAAAGTAGAACCACACATTAATAAGAGAACTTACAATTTCATTTTGATAACCTGCCTACATGTAGGGTTTTGCTAGTGTAATGGTTTCTCTGGGCGCTTAAGTGCCAGTCTATAGTTTGCTGTCACAGCTTTGTCTTTGGATCCAACATTTTAATTTTCACATTTCTAGTTTAAATTTTGTGTTGGAATATAATTTCAAAATATTATTTTTACTGGATTTTGCCGATTTGGTCATCTTTTTTACTTAAGTCACCATTTATCAAACTCCCCGTAATTTCATACATTTAAAATTAATTTTCTACTGTGGGAATCATTTTCTTAGATTCAATGGCTGTAAAAAAAATGTTTCTGTGAAAATATTTTTTTCAAAATAGTTATTTTCATATTAAGTTTGCAAAGTGGTGTTTTTATCATGGTGTAGAGTGACTTGTTTGCCCCGACCTGTGGTCCAGGCAAAAAGTGCTTTTGAAAGAAAAAAAACACTCTCTTCGCTTACAAAATATGGACTTCTTTTCTACAATTGTACAAAAGCTATAATATTTAGAAAAGTTTGTTATTATTTTATATTGGATTGAAGTGTTTGAAATCTCAAGAATTAAATATTATGTGATTAAATAATAATGAATAAACATGCAGAAGTATTACCAGGAACAAAACAGTGTGTATAAATACAGAAGTTTAGATATACAAACACATTAATGTCCATTGGACGAACCGTAAATACTTATTATATCTCAGGGAATAGCATTAATTTATGTAGGGCCATAAATGTGGAAATTTTACTAATTTCCTTGAGTAAAGTACTTTTTCCCCGGCAATGAGGCAGTTGTCTTGGCAACTGTTTTTTTAATGGATGACCGACTTTACATGCTGATAGCAATGCGCAAATCCACCAGTTTTATACAGGTGGAGAAAAGTAATTTGTTTTCCTATTTGGAATTTCAATTTTTCAACAAGGTATTATGGAGAAAATCTGTTTTTAAATTGGGAATAATTTATTTAAAAAATTTCAAAGTATAAAGTTATTGAAAATTTAAGTTGAATTAAACAGCAAAAAAAATTGTTGCAGGGTAGAAGAGCTGTTGAGGGTTTTCAGTTGGAAAAGATTAAAAAAATTATTGTTATAGGTCATAATCATTATCAAGATTTTTTACTTCATTTAGCATTGAGGCACTTTTTAATGTCTAATTTATTTATGATGATGCTCTTAAGATGGAGAAATCAGGAAACTGCGAGGAAAATACTGGGAAAGTAGAATCAGATTATCAGTGGGCAATGTGATGCAACATAATTCATTGTCAAGGCAACAGTGCTCAAATGTTTCTTTAATTTTAAAAATATTTTTTGTTGATATTTACTAAAGACAGATAATGTAGATTACAATGTTTGGAGAACATCTCTGTTAACAGAATGGTCTAATTTTCTGTTGTGAAATATTGATGTACGATTTATCCCCAAAAATAATTTTCTTAATTTTTTTTGGCTTTCGTAATAGTTCAGTGAATGAGTTAATGAGGCTTCCAAAAACATAGAAAAGCAATAGTATATAACTTTTTTAATATGAACATTTGTGAGAAACATTTTGAGAAAAATTTGTTTGAGCATTTCTAAAATGCACCATTTTTGGCTTGTTTATATCCGATTATCTCCCCCCCCCCCCCATATAAGGGAATTTTGAAAAACTTCATTAAAATAACCCAAAAATGTAGTGATAATTTGTTGCATAATGTATTATAAGCAATGTATGTTAAGGCAAAATACTAAACAGTATTACCTAATAGGAAATATTTGAATTTGTAATAAAGTACTTACAACAGCAAAGTACAATTAGTATTAAAAAATAATATAACAAAGATATAAGGGTCGTGCAAGCATACTAAAATAAAGATAATTTTAAGAAAACTAATTTTTATTTTACCTGTGGCATTTGGACCTCCAATTGCAATAATCAATGAAGTACATTTATAATATAAATATGAACAAAGTTAGTAGCTTTGAAAACTTTACATGTGTGTAATTTTTGATAAATAAAATGTTTTAACCGGAAATGCCATTTATTTCATGTTATTAAGTGCATTGTGCTCTACCCAGACTGAAAGTTTAAAGAAAAAATCGGGGGCCTTTTTTTGAAAATCTTGTTCACATATTTTAGGAAAATTGTATCAGTTTGATTTAAAATTATGGGAAAACTATTAATTTTATTAATGTTCAAAAAATGATTTAAAGGGTTAATATTGCAGAACAGATTTCATTAAGAAAGAAACTTCAAGTTTCAAAAATGAAGATGAATGGTAGGTTCAGAGGTGGGGTGGGGGTGGGGGAAACAACCAGCAGACAACGTTTGTAGTGTTCAAATGTTCAGAGTTTTTAATGCAAATAAGACTTATTATGTATAAGTGTCATATCATCTACTTGAGCAAAAGAGAACCATCAAAATGTTGACATTGATCGTTTTGCAGCATTACACGAGATATAAAGCTGCAAAATCTCCAGTATTTATATGGGAAAGTTAAGGAGGGTAATTCCAGTGTTTATACAACATTACTTTTTATATACAGTATATCTTATTCAACATTTCCAGAAGTTTTTTTTAATACAATTATTATTATCTTTAAAAAATTGTGTTTTGAGCCTGCTTAGAAAAAATTAAATTTTATTTTTATCCAAGAAGTTGACATTAGAAAACTTTTACAAAACAAAAACATGAATAAGAGTGCCAGCAGATTACATGGAAGGTAAATTGAGATGGTAATAAGTTATGAATCTCTTTGCGTGAAATATGTATTTATTTAAGGAAGTGACAGTGAAGAACCTTTCTTGTAGGAAAAGCTTTAAAGTAATGCGATAAAGCTTCATACTTACATGATTTACTTTTGTTTCATCCAAGGCAACATCTAAATGTTTAATATTTCTTACTTTTTGTAATATTTTCCTTTCCATTTCTTTTTTAAATTTTTGTTAGGGTGGTAAATAGCGAGAGAAAATCATGGAAACAGCAGAAAATTCTATTTGCTATGAATTTTTAATTTGTTATGCTCTTTCTGAACTGATTTGATATTTTTCAAGCGTTTTTCACTCATTATTTGGATTGAACATTTTTCACAATTATTTAAAGTCAAGGTCTCCAAAATATCTTTAAAAAACAAAATATAATTATAAAAATGGACATAACGATTTTAAGTGCTGGATTAATAATGGAGTTACCAGCACTAATGGTAGGATTGTCAACGTTTACCAAACTGAGGGGAAAGGGGAAGAAAAGGAGTTTTCAAATCTTTTTTATGTCATGGCACACTCAGTAATCGTGGGTAACTTTGCTGCTCACCTGTATATAATTATTACATACAGGAAGAAAAAATCACTGACTTCAGTGATTCGAGCCTAACTGATGAGGATATTTCTAAGTATTGCCAAAGAAAAGATCTACTTTTTTGGAATGCAAATTTTTGAATTGATGGACTTGGGGTGCATGTTACGACAGCCCTGTAATGTGTGCAGCTTTGTGATCATGCCTGACCTCACCAGCCAGCCACCAGAATTGTTGTGAACACTTTTCAAATGATCTCCAGAATTCACAAAATTTTTTTGTATTTTGGAAATGTGCACATCTGTTGACATACAACCTTCAATCAGATTGGGGAAAAAAAAAATTGTGAGGGATTCTATGCTTTTGAGGTCAAAACGGTAAAGAATAATAAATATATATTGCTAATATTATTAGTAATATACTGGGGTGATTTTTACTCTTACTTTCTTTCTCAAGCAATTAGCCACAAGATTAATTGAACCAACAGTTCACATCAAAAAATTAGTTCTTTACACCGAGAAAGATAATTATACAGACTACAGACTTCATTTATTCAGATGAGATATGCAAGTTTATTATAATTAATTTTACATTCACACAAAAATTATACAAATTAATAAAATAAATTTCTCTTTGAATAATTGTGAAGAGAAAAAAACAATCAAATTTTTTTATGTCAGTTGCTGGTACAGTCATCATAATTATTTCCTTACTGAAAATGAGTAATCTCACATTTTCTCGATATTTCACATTTTGCTTTCCATGCTGTATGGTTGTTTGTCTTTCATCTTGAAGCTCTTTCTCTGATCCTTTGCCTTGGGGAATGGATTTTTGACATAGTATACTTTGTTCTGGTAGATTGTACTTGTGATCAACCATCTCACAAAAGATGAGGCAGTAATTGCTATCGTCACCAGACTGTCCACTGTTTATTATATATTTTAGGTGTTCCAAAGTATGTGTTTGAGGTTGTCAAAACATGACCTGAGTGAAGTAGTTACTACTTCACTGGTTCACTATTCTGATTGCTAATGTTCTTCAGAAGTCTAAGACAGAACAAAAAAAAGCAACAGAACTACTCAAGGGGGAAGGAAACAAACGGTTGGCAAGATGTGTCTAAGAAAACTGAGAGTATATCAAATAAACTACTTCGAAAAATGTTTCTGTTCACTACAAAATTCCAAAATACAATTTGTTAGTTATGTATCCTTTTCAGTTCCAAGAAAACATCGCCACAAAATAAAAATCGAATGTGAATTTACTTATTATAAATCTTAAATTTTCAAAAATAATTTTTGAAAATTTGAATGACAATTTTGGAAAACATGGACTCCCACAATATGCTTGTGAGAATTTAACTTACACTTCATATTATTAAATAAAATTTGTAAAATGTAACATATTTCTGTGTATTGTTAAATGTTTCTTACAGAGAAACTCCTAGGAATTAATGTAAAACTATCCTCAGGTAGCGTAAATTACCTATTCCTGGGGAAATATTAAAAGCTTGGGTTGAAGAGGATTAATGAAGCAAGTAGATAATACTATGAAACCTGTAAATTTCACAGGAAAAGTCTATTTAATTTTGTAAATTCTTTTTAAAATATTTTCTTAATAATAATTTTTCCAAAGGCATCCAACTTGGGTCCATTACTTCATTATCACTTCATTATGTAATCAATTCATCATTAATTGGCTTTGTAATCTATGAGAATAATTTTGATCTTTGAAATCAGATGAGAATCATTTTTGAACTTGGATCAATGAACAACACCTAAGCAAACATAATTATACATTTCTAAAAACAAATTTATTTTGCTTCTAATTCATAATTTTCAACCAGAAAAGTAAATCACACAAATGTGTTATTAAATTGTAACAAATATTTTAGTTAAATGGATGTATTTAAACCATTGCATAATATTGCAAATAATTTATTTCTGCTTTTGTGAAGGAAATACATATTTTTGATAATTAAATTAAGAATTAACTAGTGGTGCAACAGAATGGCAGAGAATTTCTCGTACAACTTAGTTGCCTTATCTCTTCATTCTGGGCTACTTTTCAGTTTTGCCCGACTGTCTTCTCGGACAATTTTTCACGTTTCCTCAATTTTTCAGATCTCTAAAGGTAGAATTGAAATATGACTAAGAATACTGTAGAAGAGTAAAACCTGGTTGTACTTGCAAATTTTTGTTGAAAAGTTTGGAGCTGTTTTTAAGAAAAAATTGTTTGAGCATTTTAGAAAATGCGGGGGTTCATTTCCAAGGGAAATGAATTTTTGAGAAACTCCATTGGAAATCATTTGAAGCATTCTATTCACAAATGCAATAATCTATCCAGAGGTCATCCATTAAGTTATGTAATGCCAGTGGGGGGGGTTGAAGCAGCGTTACGCTGTGTCACTAAGGGGTAGGTTGTGTTAGTTTAGCGTTGTGTAACATTGATTTTGAAATTTTTCAAATTTGCTGAAATAATTACTTTTTTTGTCTTAAACCAAAATTATACCTTAAAATGTTACCTAATTATTTTAAAAAATTAATGGTATTGTGTAAATTGTTACAATGAACGGAAATATTTTTTCACCTCTTTTGATCTGTAACATTACAAGAGAAAGTATTCAAAACTGATGAACTGTATTTTCTAGAATCCAATTAAACTGGTATAATAGACTCGCCCATGTCATCTGCAAAGATGTGCAGTGCTTATCAGAAATGTTCATGTCTGTACATTGTTACATAACTATTTAGGGGGACGTAACTCATCTTTAACAGATATTTTGAATGTAACAGTTCACCACACTAGGTCGTGCAACACTCACCCTGCCAATGCATGCTCGGGCAAGAAAAGCTGAGCACAAAAAGATGAAAATTACTCCAAAAAAATACTTATCTAACATATTACAATATGTTTATCAATGGATTCATCTTTTTATGCTCATGATAGACTAAAAAATATATGTAGTTCCATATGAAAGAAAACAACAAAGTTACTCAATATCTTGTAAAATACAGTTGATAAAATAGAATACATGTATCAATTAGCCCCATTCCCTTAAGCACATCCGTGAAAATTGCATTGCAGTAACTTCAACTGTTCAAAAACTGCAGGAGGTGCTAAAGTGACATGAATCACTCTGTATATTCCTCTGTATATACATGCATATACTAGGAAGTAAAAGTGAAAAAATACTTGAATGTGCATGTCTACAGTTGCCACTAAACAAATGCCATTGTGTTGCCACTAAACAAATGCATCATTCTTAAATTACAATATTTATTTTTGAGAATAAATGGTTACATGATTGTTTAACCAAGACAAACTAGAATATACCAGTGTATTATAGTTGGTGTTGATTAAAAGTGTTTTGCAAGAATGTGCACTGTCGGTCTAGCTGCCCTAATACTGGTAGATGAACCAGAAATTCCTGACAACCTAAGATGCACATTGTGTTTGCAGAGTTAGAAAGGGGTATTATGAATTAGTAGTAAGTAAAATATAAAATAAGTATGTAAAAATGTATTAAAATATTTTGGGGGGCTGAGTAGAATATTTCTTATGCTGTGTTTTGTTACTGGTGTAGCCAGGTACCTGAGAATTTAAAGCAACCATTGTGAAGAAGGCATAACTATTGTGTTCTGCTGTGAAGGTCTGACAAACTATCACTAAGAGCTAATTTGTTCATTTTTATTTATTCAGAACATTAACTACAATGCAATTCTGTTGGGCTACTGTAGTTACAATCACTGGTAAAAATGCCTTGTGTGTCATAGTATTATTGGGAATACACTTAACAATTCAAAATTTTGATGATTTTAGTTCAATATGTAAATTAACAAAGGAGGTAGTGTCAAAGTTTGGTACTGGTTATTTATTGAAAACTTATAGTGTTTAAATATTTTCAAGGATTCTTCTTCACTGAAATTATATTATCTACCTAAGATGTTGATGACTTCACTACTGGTTCAAAAATGAGAATTAACAACTTTCATAAATTTCAATTCTGTTTACAATTTTTTTTACAAGATATTTTATTTTTTATTCTATGAATTATGATTAGGGAATGGATTTCCATGTAAATAAATTTTTTTTTACAAGAACTAGATACCTTTATTCAATTATAAATTCTAGAGTTTACAAGACATTCTGAATGAATTTGAACTATTTTTATTTTTCTTATTTTGATATAATGAAAAATTTTTCATATTTTACCTATTACGACATATTTCTTACATATTTCACTACATTTTAATATCTTTATACGTCAAAACGGAACATTCCAGTTGCGCGTTTGCAATATTTGTTATGGAATCACCTTTCTTACAAATCAAATCGTAATGCTTTTATTACCACCATATCTCTGCGTACTTGCGAGTTAAGGATGAGCGGATTTTTATGAACGAAAGTAATTTCAACCACATGTTTTCTCATGTTTCAAATAGCAAATTCGTTACTTGATCGAAAACTAACAAATATTTTTACAGAAAATTGTCGCTTTGCTCAATTTGGAGGGTGGGGTACATATATTTACCCCCTACCACCATCTCGCCGGATACATCTATATGGCACTACAATTCATTTGTACACCGGCTTCTCTTAAACATTGTATTATATACTGTGAACGTATTTTATATTTTGAATAAAATTCTCATATATGGTGAAGTCTAGTGTACAATTACTTCAGTGGAGATAGAACCTACTTTCAGCCACTCTGAATACTTGTTAAGAACTGATCGGTGATGTTTTATGGTCGGAAAATGCTTATAGAAAACAATTTTAAAAACAATAATGAATTTTGATTTTACATAATTTCAATTTTTTCATACATGTTTTGAAAAAAATTAGTACATATATATGTACATATTTTGCGTTTTTTGTTACAATAAATTCTGTTCCCTAAATATGATCAAAGAAAATGTGTATATAATTGTCAAGTATTTAAAGTTGTTTCTTAGTATGGGGACTTCAGACAATGGGTCTGTGGCGTACCAACAATCTGGCTCCATGCAGTAGCTAGCCACTCGAGGGTTGGCAGTAATTTGATTTTCAAATGATAGGTGTCAGAAATACATTTTTCATTGTATATGTGGTGTTAGTGAGTTTAAGAGGGTTGCAAACTAATTCAATTTTTACTTTCTTACCCTTACTTAATAAGAAAAAAAGTATTATAATTGTGCACGAGAAAACAGTGAATTTTCGACAAAAAAACTTATTGCCAGGCAAAGGTAACATAAAAGTGGATCAATCTTATTACTGAATACAGTAAATTACTTCCTCTAATGCTTTCTGTAGTCAGACTCCATGTTATATGGGTCCTTGATACTGAAATTGATTGACAGTAAAACGTCCTATCTGTCCGTTTGTCTGTGGTTAATGCAAGCATCTAAACTGTTCTGACGGATAGTATAAAAGACGCTTCAAAGAACGGTGCAGGTCTCAATGCCTGATTTTTCGAAAATTGCAAATGTTCAAAAATTTTGTCAATGTATTCCTGCAAGTACAATATTGAAGCTAGAGATTTTTTTTTCCTTAATGAAATATGTTGAAAGACCTCTTGAAATAAAGTCATATACAATATTTCACAAACATGAGTGGTTTTTGCATTATTTTTGTGAATTTTCACGCTTCATGTGAATATGTAGTGAATTTAAAAAAAAAAATTAAATCAGTTTCTCAAAAATGGTTCCATATTTTTCTTTAAATTATCTCCTCATTTGTAGTAAAGAACAGTAAAAAAAGTTGTGCTAGTCCCATTTCTGTCAAACTGTTCAAAAATTGCAAAACTACAAATTTGAAGATACCGAGTTTTGTCTTAAATCAAATCTGTTTTAAGAAATCAGACCGTTAAAAAAGGTCATGTTTAGGGCTGGAAAACAATTGTGATTTCTTTAAAATAAGATTTTTTTATTGAAATCAGGTTTTTTAAATTTAATTCAAATTTTAAAAAAGTTGTATTAGATGTTTTTACTTTATATCAAAATTGTTAATTGATTTATTTATCCTTAATTGCTTTAAAAGCAGAAAAAAGTTTATTAAAACATCAATTTTTAAGTTGATCAGTAAATTATTGTAATTTTATTAAAAAATAAATAATAAAGATGTTATATATTTGAAGAGTTCAGAGCAATTACCGCCCTAACCCACAAAATCTTTAAATTTGTGTTACTTACAGTTTCGTGCTCTTAAAACACTTCTCTTGCATCCACATTACTGAATAAGCTTGTGGCACCATTATTAGCATGATTTAGAAAAAAGGTATTGTTTGTTCAAAGAAATTTTACTAGATATTTTGTGCAGTACTGCCTTAATCAAAAAAGCGCTTATTGTCGAGAACAACTGAATTCATCGAAAAACTTATAACAATGTTAGACAGTTTTGAAATATTAAATTCTATTTAATAATTGTCCTGTTATTGAAAAAATATGTGGTATAATAGATGTTACTTGCGCACTAACCCTTAAACAGTCAGTGGGAAGCATGTTTCCCACTTAAAATGGAATTTTATCAATATACACTTAAAAGTTAATGTTATTAAAACTAGTAAGAATAAGCACTGTTTTCATTTCTTTTAACAATATTAATTTTGCTCTTTAAATGAGTATTAATAAAATTCCAATTTTGTGGAACAATTGATTTTTTCATAAGGCTTGTGCAATTATTCCTTCTTTTAAATGGTTTTATGTACTCAGCAGCCACACACATTTTTAAATTATCCTGTATTAGATGGTCGCAACGTTCTAATGAATTTGTGATTTTTAACATTAGTAGAAACAGAAGACTGGTGGAGAAAACACTGTTGATTCAATAACTTCCTGCTTCAGGATGTAATGTCATTTAGGTAGAATAATGACTTCTGAAGTTGCTTTTTATTCAGGATGGTTAATTTGTGTTCAACAGAACTATAAATGATTTTTATGCATGCTTTGGAAATTCCTTGGGATGTGACTTGGAGCTTCAAGTCTCGTTGAAAGTGAAGCCCACAAATGGGAAGATGGGAAGAAACAACAAGTACTGTGAAAAAGAAGAGTAAAAATACTGTGAATGATTTTGTGTATGAGTTGTTGAAATGTACACACACAAAAAGCTTGAAGGATTTTGTATTTTTAAGTATAATTAAAAATGACAAATAATGCATTCCTATCGTCATTGCTGTTAACAAATTTGGGCAGGATGTTCACTTAACATTTGGTCCCCCTCCATTCAAATTGGCCACTTGTAAATGGCCATTTTTTTCCAGAGGGGGTACCCAAAAGTAACAGGAATTATTTTTTAAAGCTATGTATTTTATTTATTTTAGGAAATAACCTTATCATCTGCAAAGTACTCCCCATTACACTCATACATTTGTGATTCCATTCCTGGAAACATTTGTCAATCCCGTCTGTCGTAATGGTGAACAGCGCTTGCCTTGTTTTTTTCCTTTTCCACTTATACGTCATCAAACATTGCCCATTCATATTCCTCTTCACGTATGGAAACAAAAAATCGCATGGAGTAAGGTCAGGGGAATAAGGGTCGTGGGGCAAGTGAGTCATTGCTTGTTGCCAAAAGCTAGTGCACTGAAATGGTAGCATGAGCAGTTCATTGAGGATCTGTGGTGTAAATTTTGTGACCTCATCTCCAAATCTTGTGACTAAATTAATGACATGGAGCTCCTCGTGATTCCAAACAAATTCCTCAATGGACCGTTGTCTGTCTTGAAGAATGACTGTGTGGACTTTTTCGATATTTTCATCAATTCTGGGAGTTGACGGACAACCAGATTTAGGTGTGTCTTCAAGTGACATTTCCCCTTCTTTGGAAAGAGAAAAAACCATTTGTACACTTGAGTTTTTCCCACTATCCTTGTAAGCTGTTTTTAATATCACAACAGTTTCTCAGGTGATTTTTCCAAGCAATTTCACAGCAGCATGCTGTTGATTTCAATTTGCCGTAGTAAAAAAAGTAGCAAGC
Organism: Teleogryllus occipitalis; assembly: GCA_011170035.1. Lineage (NCBI taxonomy): Eukaryota > Metazoa > Arthropoda > Insecta > Orthoptera > Gryllidae > Teleogryllus > Teleogryllus occipitalis. The sequence continues at coordinate 106,895 of BLKR01000250.1, read as the reverse complement.
GAAACCATTTTTTCCAAAACATATTACTATGAAAGAACTGCCTTCCTATATGATAACAATGACTACACTGAATTCAGGAGTTGTTCTACGCTCATCTGTGGGGAGAAATGCATACTATGGGAGCTCCACCAACTGCAACTCTATTCCAGTCATTTTTGGGTATGCCTTTCTACCTTCCAAAGACATCAGTGACACCTACCTGTATATGGAAGTTAAATAATCCCAGTGGTGTCAAAAGCACTCTTGATCATTGTTCCTACTTGCTCTTAAGGTCATGTAACATAGCAGTTATTTATTATTCATTTTTGTCCCCCTTATATAACTTAAATGCAGACCTTATTCAAATGGGACCCCACAATTGATTTTCTATGAATGTAGAAATTTTATGGGATTCATTTAAAACTTTTCTTCGAAGTTTGAATGATTTTCTAAATAAATTTGCCTTGGATAGTCCTCTTTTCATAATAAGGAATTCATTGTTGGGTGGCACAGTCAAATTGACTCTGAAAATACAAGAGTAGACACAAATTTCCTGATAATAGTTATGGGTTAAGTCAGGGGCACATATGTAAGATAGCTAGAAAAAATTACTTCAATATACTTGAAATGGATTAACAGTGTTGGGAAGTCTCAAACATCATCAAAAGATAATCAACAATTATTCTTAAACTTTGTGCCAATCTTCACATTTACATACTGGAAAGAAAAGGAAAAATTCTTCTCATTGTGGAAATCTGACATTCATAGCTCAGTTTGTTGACATTAGAAAGAAGTTTTATCACTTAAGACATACTTTAGAAAATCTTGCTTATTTAGAACTAGTGAGAGGATTTTTATTCCTCAGAAAATTCGTGGAAGAAGCTTTTAAAAATATGCATTTATGATCTAAAGATTCTTTAATATGGAATTCACTTTAATATGGAATTAAAATTATCAATATTTCATTTCCTCTATAATCCTTTCTTGATTAAATTCAGGAGAAGCATTCTTGGAATGAAAAGATGTACTTTTGTGCAAACATAATACAACCTAGTTTATTTCACAGGAGAAATAATTGAAGTAAATATGGACCTGAAAGAAGTTGAATGTCTTGTTTAATTTTTTCTATCTGGTTTAACAAATGTGATATCAAGATAACTGATGTTTAGATAAGTATTTAATAATCTATTTAAAAAACAACAACAAACAAACTATATGTAAACTTGAAACATTTTATAGAATAGTCTCTGTTTTAATGAAATATGCAAAATATGCTCCTATAATTACTCGAATATGCATCTACAGGCAAAATCTGCCAAATATGCACTAACATTTTAAACTACAATGAATCCAATTTTAACCAAATGTGAAGAAATTTCACTTAGCTATGCCCTGAAGCAACGGGGGGGAAAAATGCAATATCATAGAAATCTGCTCCTTACTTATAACTAATATAAAATAACATGAAAATGGTTAAAGCGAGAGATTTTTATACAATTAGGTGTGCCAGATAGCAGTCATTACATATGATTGCTAAAACTCAATAAAAATATGTAAAATTTTTTGGAAGATTTAATAATTAAATCCCCCAAAAATTACACTAGATCTACGATTTTTAGCACCATCCTTCTTTCACCAAACAAAAGAGCGATTGTTTCGTGACACTCCTTTTATACATCCGGAGAGAGAGAGGAAAGAAGAAAAGAGAGGAAGCTGGTTTTTTATTGTACCAAACCCCTTTGTTCACATTGTGTTTTGGGGAGGGTTATTTATACGCAGGTTTAAACATTTTCAAAACTTTCTCAAAAATAGCCCCAAATTTTGTTATTAATTTTTTTCCTTTGATAGAGCAAAAGATGATGAAAGGAATGGCATAGTTTGCATTTTTGTTGAACTCCCAGAATTTTTTAAAATTGCAAAAGTTCAAAATTTGTTTGGCATTTTCTTAAGACTACAGTATTGAAGATACAGAACTGCAATATTGATATTGAATGGAATGAAATGTGTTCTTCAAAGACAGCTCGTTAAATTATGCCTATTACAATAAAAAGTATGAGTTGTTTTTGCATGAAATAAAGGCAATTTCGAAACAAATTATTTTATCAAAAAGGCTACAAATTTTTTTGTTAATTTTTTCCTGAAATACAGCAAAACATGCTTATAATTCTGGCCTAAAACCTGTTTTTTGTGAACTGTGTGTAATTTTGAAAATCAAAAAATTAACATGGCAAAACTACAATATTGATGATACTTGCTTTTACTTAATGACATTTGTTCTTGAAAATTAAATAAAGTATAAACAATTTTTTCAAATTAGATTTTTTTACATATCTTTGAAATTGCAAATTCAAATTTCCTCTGCTTGTTCTGTTGTACAGAGACTTATGAAATATCAGTTTTCCATGCAGTGGCAACATTGTGACACACAGTTGGAAATTCTCAGAAATCCTTCTCGTTGAGCGATCATAATCATTTTTCTTGCTCTATGGAATGCAATATTGAATTGACGAATTTGTGTGGAAGTATTAACTTTAAAACAATTCCTTTTCGTACCTCAAGCACTATGATTGGTAATGATTATACAAGTGATAGCTGGGAGGTGTGAGTATGGGCAGAAATTGCGGTATTGTAATATAATGTAACTGTTACTAATGTGAGAAAGTACATACTGTTGTAGCCTCATTAGTTTATATATAAATCACCCATCATGCATTGATGAACAATACCCCACTTGTTCTTTAGCAAACATGATCTTTGTCAACCTCCCTGTACGGTCTAGCAATTTGTAACATTTATTCTGAGAAGAATGTTTGGAAAGAGAGAAAAGAATCCCCCCTCCCCCTCCTTTCTACAAATTCAATTTTAATTCTTTTCTTTGTAATGATGATTGACTTTGTTCTGATAGAAATTATGAAGACTTTGATATTCTTTCTATGTGATGAAGAAATAGGTAGTTCTGATTTGTGGAAAATATTTATTAAAGAATGGGTCAGATAAATTAAATTCATTATTATTTTATTATTATTATTATTATTATTATTATTATTATTATTATTATTATTATTATTATTATTATTTTATTACTATTTTATTATTATTATCATCTTAATTGTCCTCATCCCCTTCCCTGTTCGTATCACTGACCTCATCCATTCAATTTAAGACTAAAGAAGTTAGGTGTCTGTGTTTTGATCTGGTGTATACACTGTATTTCTGGCTGATTTTCAAATTCTTGTATTGAATTTTCTCTGCCTCCTTTGTTATGATGTTTTGAGTGAATGACACATCTACAAGTAGACATGATTTTTCCCCGAAGTCCTGAATAACCATTTATAGTTTGTTTGCCACTATGTGTGATCAGTTTTGATTTGTTAGTCGTGCAATATTGTTACTTAACACTTGAAATGTGTTTGGAACATGGAGAGCAATACAGATCAACCATTGGGAACAACTACAAAACCTCGTGTGCCTTTTCAGACTAGAATTGGACAAGCTGAAATGATAAGATCAATGGTTTCTACCTATTTCTGACAAATATGCCTGTTCACCCTGGGAAATTTTGGGAAATGCTTTATCATAATGTAGTGTTCTCAAAGCTTGATCTTGGGCAGCTATTACAATTACTTCCAAGTGTGGCTTCAATCTTTTTTTTAATTTCTTGCCAGCCCTTGAAATATTGGCTGAATAATGTTGGTTTTCTAAGAAAGTATTGTTTTATAATAATGATAACCCAGAGGGGGGGGATTCTGTTGCATGAGCATTTTTATTTGTTTCTGTGTATTTTGGCATAGTCAATTCCAAACATGAAACTAATTTTACTATTCATGGTCTAGTTTTTATCCAATAGGAGTTTTAATTACTGTCGCAGACTTTGGTATTTGTGCTGTACATTATAGTTTTCAATTATGATTATCGTTATTATTAGTATAGATATTGTTGTACACCAGAGTTAGAGAATGACAGCAACTATCACTACTCATAACAGTAAAGGAAATTAATGATTTACCGTTTTATTTTTTTTATACATAAAAAAAAAATACTTTGCGACTAGACATACATAGGCTGCTATTTCTGCCTGGTCAATACTAAGGATATCGGCCAGAAAATACTGCATATCCCAGAATTCCCTCAGCCATTTAACACATTCCACATTCTCTCATCCTCCTGGTTTCAGTTTTCAATAGTTTTCTTGTAGATGAGGATACAGTAAGTGAACATTGTTGTCAAGAGAAATTTCTTGAGGTGCATGAGGAGATGGTGATTGCTGAATTCAACGGATTTTATGCAAATGCCAAGAAGTCCCCACTAGCAGTTATTCCCATCTGAATTAAACTTTTTGGTATAAGATCTGGGTCTCTCCAAGAAAACAGCTGACGTATTAACTTCCAAGCTGCAAGCAAAGAATTAACTTTGCTACTTTGCAACAATGTCATATTTCAGAAAGGGGGAAATAAAACTTCTAGAGTTCTTCTCTGAAGACAAAGACTGCTGTCATGATATCAAAGGTCTTCTTAGTCTGTTAGTTACCTCAGAACAGTTCATGAGAACAACATCTACTTTTTGTTATTTCATGTCAAGCACAAAGCACTGAATTCATGCTTGAAGCAAGCTCATGCTTTGTGCATTACTTCCTGAAGCAATTCATAAAGGCTGTGAATACTGCAAATTCAAAGCATGATTATGCGCCAATTTTTGGCAGGAAACTATCCTAATGTGTACATCTTCTTTCAATGGCACATAAGCACTTAACCTTGACCTCCAGAAGGGCTCATGCATCATATGTTAAAGAACTTTTCCACAGAAGGGGAAGTGTTAATATATTATAATAGTAAATGCTATATTATAATATTAAGTAACTGTTACAATTAATAAGAGGATGTGTGTGATTTTTAAACATTGCAAGTTAATAATAAACTACCTTCTAACTATTTGAGCGAAATGAAAACTATTCAGAGAAATCTGCTTTAATGATTGTGTTTAGCATTTTATTCTGTATTCAGTAGGATCTTATTTATGCCTTTGATTTCAATCCTCCTGTTTTCCTTTTCTTTCTACTTCTTTCTTTCACTTTCAATGAAAATTGTTCTAAATATTTTTCAGCAAGTACGAAACCTGAATGTTTTTCCTTGCTAATTTCCTCAGCTTTCATTTGGGTTTATTTTCTTTCAGCTCACTCGTTTCCGGCAAATGTCAATTGGGAAAAAGCTTCCATGGGAACGAAAACCTGCTCAATGGCCAGTCAAGTGTAACAAAGAGTACTATTGTTCCTAATCAAAAAGCAGATGGTGTGACACAGCCGGCTTCGGGCATAGTCTTCAATAATAGCCAGGGAGCAACGAGTGATGATTCTGATAGTCTCCCCACACCACCTGCAGGAATGAAAATTCTTTCCAAGGTTAGTTACCATCCCGCAAGTTTTAGTAGTTGCTTGTATGCTTTTGCCCTTTGTAATGTTGGCAATTTGTTCTGGGAATGTAATTTCAGTATTCTTGCACTAAAAATAACTGTAGAGGTTTTGAAAATGTCTCTCTTCTATTCTCCTTTATTCTTTATTTCTCAGCCAGTTCTAGTGTATGGATCAGACTCCTTCTGAAATTAGTTTAACCTTTTTTTAAAACATTTTACTAAACATAACTCATGATAGTGTTCCTTTAAATGAACTGATGAAAGAAATCTGGATTCATATATTTATATTTGAAGCACTAAGGCTTTTCATTTAGAAAGGGATTTCAGATTTCTATTCAAATTTCCTTTAAATTTTGTTATTTTTTATTTAAATGCAAAAGCAGTGGGCCCCTGATGTGGTATCATTTGCTGATGTTAACAAGTTTTATAGTATAAACATTACATTTTAATAAAAACAATTAATAGAACAAACATTTGCTTGCTGTCATTTGTTCTACACTTCAATTGAATGTGCCAAAACAATACATTTGGGGCTTTACAATTTTCCATATATTGCATATTTGTACTTTCCATTGTAACTTTTCTTTTGTGTAATGTAATTGCAAGGGTTCAGCTTGTTCTTTTTTTTTGTGGAATGTGCTGAGTAGTTAAGTACATTCAATGACAATGTTGCATCCAGAGGTTATTTTTTGGTAAGATGGTATAGGAGAAGAGATTGATTTTAATGATATGAATATTAAATGACCCTGTTTTGTAACAGACAATGAATTTGAAATCAAAACTTTACTTCAAACAATGTTCTAGCACAAAGGTCTTTGAGCCTTCATCAGGTAATACCTAAAATTAAAACAAACCGATAAAATTACCCTACAATAAAATATTGTCAAATGTTGATAAAAATTTCTTAAACTCACACACACAATCATGGCACAAATGTGCTTAATGTTTTGATATTTTTGCTTCGCAAAAATGAGATCTCCTAACATTATATTGGGCTTTGTATGAAATAAGATAACACAAAAATTGTAGATAAAGAAGCAATTTATTATGGAAAACGAATTTCTGAGATGTTATACATAGCTAGCATAGATAACAATATCAACTTGCCCTTAGGCACAGAGAAACTACACAGTTTTTAGGTTCTGATATTGTCATTTTCTCTATAGGTTTCCCATTTTTACAAAGTCAAGTTTGACTTACTTGGTTATGAAAGGTGGCAGTGTTAGAGGTATTAGTTACGTATAACTCATCAGTAGGTAATGAAATTTATTATAATAAAAAAGGTCAAATGTGTACATAAAATATATGTAATTATTTTTTCAAAACTATGTAGGAAAATGTGTAAAATAAAAATTCATGGGTTCTTTATTTGTGGTGTTCTGTTTCAACGTGTAAATATATTAAAATGTAGTGAAAAAATTAAGAAATATGTTATAAGTTAAAAATAGGTAAAATAAAAGTAGAATGCCATCCTATCTCCAAAAAAAAGAAAAAAAAAATTATTGAATTTAGGTATCTTGTCTCTAAAGTATATATATTCATGAAAATTCATTCCTCACTCTTCAGCAAATGGTACTTAAGTTATCACTAATAATTTAACATAAGTTGTGAATGTGATAAGTGTGTAAGTTTAAGAAATTTGTAACAATGTTTGACAAATATTTTATTGTTTGCATAGTTAATGTTATCCGTTTATCTTAAGGCAGCTCTACAGATTCGTTATTTGGTGAGTGGCAAACAACCGCTCGCCGAATCACAAGTGGTGTGGATGTGTTGCTTTCTTTGTGCTGAGTCACGAACATTTCGTGTTCACCCTATCCTCTGCATGTCGGTCTTTTGGACATGTGGTAGGAAGCAAACATTTGCTGAACAGATCAGCTGTTCAGGATTGGGCGAGAGCTCAGCAAATGCCGAATGTGTGAAGCTGCCTTTAGGAATTACCTCATGAAGGCCGAAAGTCTTTTGAGTTAGAACATTGTTAAAAGTTAAGTTTTGATTTAAAATAAAATGTTATAAATCATAGGCATTTGATAATTGTCTCATTAATGAATTATGCAGCCCAAAAAAAGCAACAACACAGTATAAGAGAAAGATTTTACTGTTTTATTATTTTAAATTGTCTCGGTTTTGTTTTGAGACTTTTAATTTTTCCTAACCTCAGATGAAATACCTGTGTGCATGCTATGAAGGCTGACACTCTTGACTGGAAAATGAAGAGTAAAAGAATAATATGATAAAAAATTATATTGAATGTTTTTTTGACTGTTTGAATCGTACAACAAAAATTCAGTTAGCTGAGTGAAATCTGAACAAGAACTCAAGAATATGTTGCGCATGCTTATATGCCTTACGATAAAAGTAACACCATAAGAGAAATCCAGTGTCTGCTGAGAACTTTCTAAAATTTCTTTTATTTTGCCTTATTGCTTCTGAATGATCTTTAAATTTTTATCTGTACATTCAATCCCACTATTAATGGGTGATTTTCTTTTCATCTAACACATCCCTAAAATTGATGTTTTCTGAAAGTGTAATTGGTGGTTGAATGACTTGAGTTCATACAAAAAAGTCTTGTTGCAAGCGAACATAATAATTAACAATTATTTCTAGAGATGCCAGGATTGATGTTGCTCATGGCTCAACAGCATACCAGATTCACTGTAATGTGGCTTAACTTGAAGTATTTGCGCTAGTAAAATTGTAAAAATTTATATGTAAAGCAATCTGAGAGCTAAGTTGTGTGTTTTTTATTTGTTTTTTTGTTGTGGTTTTTTTAATCTCAACTTGAGTCTATAATGAGGCATTGAAACCATTCTGTCTCTGTCTCTAAGGAGTAAAGATTATAATCTGTATTATGTCAAGGATCTTTTTTTTTTTTTTTTTTTTTTTCTTTGAATTGGAATTTTAATTTTTTCTATTCAATTTTTGTTAAATCATCATAATACGTATTATAAATTGTGCTGCTCTGTTTTGTAGTTATTTGTATGGAGAATTTATTTATTAAGTGGTATTTTATACTGATTGCAACTGTACTACTCTTGTGGTATGTAGACTTTGATAAATTTTACTTTAAACTCTTTCATGTAATAACTTTTTTTTACAGAAATGTTAATTCATCAGCATGCAATAGTTATGTAGCAACAGAAATTGAGCTGTGTGTTTGAGCTTATCTACACATAGCCAATAATCCTGTTTTTTTGGTGCAGTAGAGATAATGCTTTCTATTGATGCATTTAGCCACTGTGCAGTATTATTGGAATTTATAAATAATATAAAACTTGGTTCATTTGGAAACCTTTCAATATTCTAATTAAATAAATTGAAGAAAGATCATGAAAATGGAATTTTCTTTAGTAGTTTTGCTTTGTTTTAAAGGTTTGACTATCTTCATTGTGCTTGTTTGCTCTGCATACTTCTTTAAAAATTTAATCCCAACTATGTCCACTATTTCCTTATACCATGGTAATTGAATAACAGGTCTGATCGTATAATCTATGCATACTTGTAGGTGTAAATTGCATGTATGATCTGCAATTTTCAGTATCAGTTTTTTTATCTTTATTTTGATGAATTTACAATGTAGAATTTAACTTGAAAAGAGCATGTAATGTACATCTTCATTGCTTGGGACATAATCTGCCCGTGTAGCTACAGAATAAACAAGTAGTGATGTGACTGATGTAGTATTTGATTTAAATATCTGTAGTTTGTGAATTTGATGTCTAGTTTCTAAATTTTTGGAAGTGAAATGATTCATTGATGGTTCATACATTCTAAATTCTACATGGTATTTTCTCACTTTTAGTTCATAAACCGTTCAGATTACGCCAATAGTGGTTTTGTGAAAAAGACATCAGCTCACACTCCAGCTAATAGGTATACATTGCAACAGTCCCTGTTACGGCGGCGTCTCAGCTCATATGGGAACACTGCACATAAAGAAAGGCTGCTTAAACAGCGAAGGTTACCTCCTGCTGAGGAACAAGCAAGAGATTTCACTGCACGCAAAGCCCGGAAGTTATTGAAAAATGCAATTGCTCAGGTACATAAGTGTTGCATGCTTTGAATATAACTCACATGTGTAATGTGCAAAATGAAAGTCCAAAAACGTTTCTGAGATTTCAGATACATGTTGAGAATTTTTATACATATTTTTACTTATTGGTTTAATTAATATATGTTTTAGTGTCTGTCTGTTTAGGTGATGATGGCATTGTCTTGGTCTCATATATGAATATAATTTTTCTTAAAAATGTTCTTGGACTTACGTTATGTTTATTGTCATCTCCTTCTTCGAGGAGGAACGCCCTTTATACTTGTTTTGTGATGCTGACTTCCATTTTCCTTTCAGAGTCAGAAAAGTTCTCAGGAACCTACAGCAACACCTCCGTCCTCTGTGGCTGAAGCATCTGTACCATTGGCATCCACCTCTTCAAGTGTAGCAGGATCTGCTGTTGTTCCATCTGGCCCTCTTCCTTGCCACATGGCTCAGGCAACTTCCACATCCTCAACTTTCCCAGTTCCGAGCACACCAGGAGATACTAGTGGAGATGAAACCTCATCTCGAGGTACTTTGGACTCGTTCATTCCACCTCCTAAAGACTTCGAAGGAAAGAACAACCCTTTCCGTAGTTTGACTGAGCTTTTAGCATCACCTAATGGCCTAAATGTAACAGGAAGTTTGTTCAGTTCCACGCCATCTAGTATCGTAAATACTAGCCCAATTACATTGCCTTTGCCCCTCACACCTGTCCTTCCTCATCCAGGACCTCCGAGACCTGCCAAGAGACAGCTGAGTGAGAAGGATATCAGAATAGATAGAAATGGGGAAGTGAAACGGAGACGACATAGGCGTACAAGAGCGAGCTCTGCTAATGGAATAGCAAATAATGCTTTGGGAACTGCCAGTAAAACTGCAACATACACACCTGGTCGTCCAGATGTGTCAAACAAAGTGGGAGAAGGATGGTCCAGTGCCTCTTGCCGCTCTCTGAGAAGCATGTACAATAACAGTGGTGCTGGGCCATCGTCAAGTTCTAGTGGTCAGTTGGGTAGTTGTGTAGATTATGTTATGAATGGAAGGCGCCTGAGAGGTGCTCAGAGACAAGAAGTCAAAGTTAATGATAAGAAATTAGTACCTCAACCTAGTACATCTAAATCTTCACCAGTTAAACAAAATCCAATAGATATATCTATTGATGATCTCAAATCGTCAGTTAATATATATTTTGGAGCTGCAAATCGAATTGCTTCTGGTGAAAAATTTACTGTTCGTGCAAAAAGGACTACACCATCAGGGAAAGTACAATATCTGATAGAATGGGATGGGCCTTCAACATAACAATAAACGGTGACTGACTACAGTCTAGAACCAATGTACAAATGCATTGAATTGATGAGAGTAAGAAAAATCTGAATTAACAAGTTTACAGTACTGTGTGAATGGTTTAATGTATTGTCTGTGTTATATATCATAATTTTTTATTTGTACATAATTAGTCTTGTTAATTCTTGCATCTTTACTTGTGTGGCAGAATTGTATAAAAGTAGTTTCCCCTCAATGAATTCAATTGTGTATATTGTTATTCATCTTTAATCCTTCTGGTTTTATAGTTACCTTTGGTTGGAGACATCTCCTTCCTTACTTTCTGGTAACAAGGGAAAACCTCCTCTTATTTATTACAAGGTCAACTTTCCTGTATAATATATGTATGTTATATGTAAGATTCTGTATGTGGATCAGAATGTAATTTTTATTTTGTTCCCTTGACTGAAATCTTCGTAAAGGACTGGGAATTCCTTCTCATATTGCATATTGTCTCCATTATGCAGAGCTGTTTCTACATAGTGTATAATTCATTTGCTCCTTATGTGTTCTAGTGGTAGTTGTTTGAAGCTCTTGATTATCTGTCACATAGTGTTTTTTAATTCATTAATCGAATTAAGTTCATGTTGTTTATCATTTTGAAAAATTATTATACTTCAGTCTTCTATCCGTGGTAGAAACAGATGTGAAATGTAATTGTAAGATGAGTGTTTTCTGGTTACACTTCTGCATATTTCCTGTGGGGAAAAATGTTGGAAATGTTTTGTTTCATTTATAACCAATTGTTTTAAAGTATAGTATTTCAATTTCCAATGTTATATCCTTATAATCTTTTTGTTGTGTAGTATTTAATGGAATAATAACAAATAGTATTAGATTTAGAGGATGGTACGGATGTGAAACCACACCACACTCTGATGATGCAATTTTTTTGTACTGTACTTCACAATGTATTGTCTCCACTGTTCAACAGTTTTGTTATATTGTTTTAAGTCTTATTTGCGCTCAGTTGTTGTATAATACAACCATGCCAATGTTAAAATTCCTGGTCCTTATTGTGAGATGTTTTATTATATAGAGAGAATTATACTGCCAATATTGAGAGATATCACTGCCTTTCAATGTAGAAAAAACACAATGTGTTTTGCCTGCTACACATACATAGGAAGAGATAAGATCATGGTGCCATGCATTTCGTTTTTTTGCGATTTGTTTTTCTACACTTGTTATTAGGCTGTATCAAGTGTGCAAGCTTTTGTGTGAAATTTTCATGCATTTGCTTTCGGGTACTTAGTGAACCTTACTGTATCAAACTAGTTTCATATGTATTGTTGAAAATTATGTTTTTGTATGACTGGTAATTTTTTTAAAAGTGAAGCAAGTTCAAACTATTTTATCATCCTTTTTATTTCTATTTATTTGAACTTATTGCTATTTTTTGATAATGTTAACATTAACATGCTTGTCTTAATTTTGAGCACATGGTGTCATTGTCTAGTCCTATGTCACTTTGGTTATGTATGTGTAAAGTGAATGTTGAGGAACTGTTCTTTATGACATTGTGGGAAGGAGAGCTGCTAAATAGACTTCTGTTTTAAGGTCTCTTGAAACTATTCTTAATTTTCAATAAGATTTGCAATTCCTAAGATCTTATTGTCGAGTACATAATTATTTTGCAGTTCAGTTTTGGGGGCATTGTAGAAGAGGACAAGCATGAAAGTACATTATGGAGTATAATTATCAAAGAAGTAGTTATCATAAATGAATGGATGATTCTTTGTGTATATATTGATTTGTTTTTGTTATGTGAATGTATTGGTTTGCTTGTTTGTGTAAATTGAAGATAGTGTATAATTATTATAGGGCTTGTATAAATCTATTTAAAAATTGTCAAATGCAGTAAATTTATAGTATCTCATATGTTATTCTCGATATATAAACCAAACCCAAGTATTCAATGAAATTTAAATAATTGGAATGCTGATTATTCTTTTAATCCTTCAGTTTTGAAAAAAAAAAATCTGAAAAAAATTTGCAGACAATGCCAAATCAAATATTTTCAGGTGTGAGAGCACCAAAAGTATATTTTAATTTTTGTACATAGTTGGCTGATGTTTTTGAAGTCTCAAGTGGAATTAGGATATGCATTTTTTGCACTTAAATTTCTATTGCTGATTTTCAGCAATACTTGAATATTCTTTTTTAGATTTTTATGGTGTGTAGTATAATTCATGTCAATTTTATTTCATAGTTTCCGAGTACTTTGCATGAATTCTAGAAACCAAATAATTTTTGTAGTTTGTGTTCAGGTTACTATGTCTTAATTGAACATTGTAGCCCAGCACATTATATGCAGGCATTCATAATTTGAAAATCAGGGAACATTTTCAAGTTATTTATTTCATGTTTTTCATTAAATTTATTCACATGATGCGAACTGATGTGATAATAAATGTTAATTAAACTGGAATTTCAATTTGTTGTAGATATAAAATATATTTTCTTTGTTAATAAATGTATTAATTTTCTACTTTCATTCATTTTTGTTGTGCAAGTTATAAATTTTAAGCCAGATCAAAATTCACGTAGGTACCACAGAGGTAAGGTTGCAAACAATCTGTGGCTTGTTTATTATTAAGATGCCTATGCACTTGTGTGAAAAAATATTTTTGTATTAAGTGACATTTTATATGTTTATTTTACTTGCGAATATTTAAATAATTGAATTCTAAATACTTGAAAATTAAAAGTGATTATTGTGGTGTCATTTCAATAAATACATTTCTTTCAAACATTTTTTGGCATTAACCTTCAGTTTCATTTGTAGGTTAAAGAATGAGAGAATTTAATTTTCAACTTAATTCGAGAGTGGATATTGGTGACAGTTGAGTGTGGAATAGTTGACTGTGCTGTTAGATGGTGCAACATATTGTAAAGACTAAAGAGGGCATGTGTATGTTTTGTTAAGCTTGGTAAAAATTCACATTGTGTTAACATTAACTGTTCATGTAATGCATGCAAAATTGGTGTACTTTTTTTATCTAAAAACAATTTTAAAGAAGGCAAAAAGGTGGGAGATTTTAATGATTTTAATTGTTTGTAAGCCAAGTGGTGTATTGACTGTTGATTCATGTGCTGCATTCCACATCAATATTTATTGCTGAATTAAAGTGTTTCACAGAATAGTTTGTGAACAGCCATAAACAGTGGGAGAAAATTCTTGAATTGTAAAATATTATTTTTAACAAATGTATCTTTCTTTTGAAAATTAAATGAGTATTTATTTTGAACATATGACTTTAAACTTGACATATTTTAACGAGCATTGCACTTTCTGACAGTGTTGACTTATATTTTGCACCACTCTTGTTTCAATGTATGTTTTCATTGAATATTGCCCAAGAATGTTTGTAGTTTCATTTTTTATTTAAACTTAAAAGTGAATCTAAATTTATTGCTATTACAAATGCTTGCTTGCATATATCAACGAAAATGACTATGCTATGTTATATGCGGGATGTTTTTTTAAAATTCTTTGCCCATTTACATATTGAAAGTAGAACTTTTCAGAGCATTCACTGTTTTATCAGATGTTTACATGCAGCATATACTGAGACAACAGCCTTTAACAAGAGTAATGAATGTTTTATAAACTGTGCTTTGTAAAATTGGTGCTGCCTTTAATGCATATGCATTGTTGTTAGACTATGATTGAATGTGTAGATGTATAACAAGGTGATGCTAACCAAGATATACGTGATCTATAGGGGAGAAGTGAAAAAATATAAAGAAAAGGGGTAAAAAAATGATGTTCAAGTAATATTTCATATTCTTGACTGGAGAAGTGAGATGTAGCCATTCTTAGTTCCTGTCATTCTGCGTAATGCAGTGTCTACACTACACGATGAAAATGTATAGTGTACTGTTTTATGTGTTCATTTCATATGCACAGAATGTGTGGGAACTTAATACTGTTTGTGTAAAAATAACACTTGAAACATTGTTATGAAATGTGAGGCTTTCATTGCTCACAAGAGCTTTTGTATGTACACAGATTCTAATTGGAAGTGATTTCACCAAGTGTCTAACAAACATAGCAATGATACATTCACATTGATAATGGTGTATAGTGTTCATAGTTCAGTTATAATATACAGCATTCATAAAGAGCTTTTTCTTAGTTCTATCAGTCAATTACTTTAATGTATTATGTATGTATTTTTTTCTTTCTGTAGAGGGATGTTAATGAAAATGGTAGTCTTTTGTTGGGAACATGAAACATTAGATATAATGCATTTATAAAGTGATGTGTATACTGAAACATTGAGCTTGGTATATACTCTGAAAAGTACAGACTCTGATTTATTAAGCATCATTTTTTTTTGCTGATTCAGAGGTTACCAAAAAACAAAATTCACTCATGTTCATTTTGAGTTCTCTAGATCTTATTCTGTTGTGTCAGAGTTACAGAAATGGTATGGGAGCTCTAATTGGTTTGTGTTAAAGAATGCTGCATTGTAGTTTTCCCATTATGTACATAGCGTGATTGTGTGAGAACTATCACAGGCTCAGAAAGTAATTTTTTACTTCCATACTGAAGTATGATTAAGAACTGAGTGATTATACGTATGAAAATCAGATATCATTCCATTGCATTTCTAGACCAGTTATATCACTGCCAATTTTGTAAAAATAGAAAAGAAAATAAGCATATTTGTACTAGTCAGTACAGAACATTTTGAAATGACATAAAATGTTCCATGGTTTCTTGCGTGTTATTTTATTTTATCTTGACTTTTGCATTTTAGTAATAGAAATCTTATATTGTTCTGATTGTGAATATTAATATTTGCTTCTTGATAATTAAAAAAGTTCTTTATGCAATTATGTAGTAATTTATGGGAAATCCGTATTATTTGTAATTAGTATTTACATTTCTTTGGGTGTGATGATCATCAATTATAGAGTGAACTGTTTATGTGGAGTAGGATTGAAAAATGTTAGTAGTTTATGCAAAGCATTTTTAAAAATGTACACTCCTTGCTGCTCATTTTAGGCAGCTTCAAAGAAAAATATTTGGATTTTTTAAAGCTGGATGATAAATATGTATTTAATGAACTTCAGTTAATGACTTTGTCTGAATATTTGAAATCAACCTATAATAAACATGCCAAAGAATTCTTTTAGTGTGTATGATGTGGTGGAGGAAGGTCTGTAGAAAATTGGACCACTCAAAGGCTTCCTGGTAGGGCCGTGGAATCAATTGTGGACAGGAATGTATCATATTTGATGTGTAAAATAAAATTTGCTTTGTTATTTAAATGATAATAAGACTAATAAATACCAGGATCACATTAGGAACAATAAAAGTTGTGCGATATAATCATTGAATAAATTGCTCTTGTCTTCTATTGTTGTGGAATTGTTCTTTCATTTTAGATGTGGGAATTATATTACATAATTTTCCTTTTCTAGTGAAGATGGTCTCAGTACATTCAAGAAATGTTCATGAAAAAGGAGAAATATGTTGGAATAGTTCAGGATTCACATTTGTTAATATGATTTAATTGTTAACCCATAATGACCCAGCGACACTGTTTTACAAATGGAGAAAAAAAAATTCTATAAAGTTTATAGACGTAATGGTGAGTGAGTTTTTGAATTATTCATGAAGGATGACATTTGTGAAGGAGATAGAAAATTGTACCATATACTTGAACCAACCAATTCATTAATTGAAATAATTCAAGCTGTTGTCATTGGCAACGATATTGATTGACCAATTCAGATTTTACAGTGGAAGAAATCAAGTGTTTTTCTATTTTGAAATCAAGTGCTATTCTTATTTTGAATTGTCATAATTCACCAGCTGGGATAAAATACCATTGGTGTAGGGTCAGTGATGTGCATAACACTTGTTTTGCGATTGCCATACAAAAGATTATTTTTGAGTTGATGAGATTTCTGCATTGTGCAGTTGACAAGATGACAAAATGTGGATACATTTTCTAATTCAAAGCGGCACAGAAAAATGTACAAAGCATTTTGAATGTACTCATGTGATGAGAGTTCAACAGCTAGTCATACCTGTTCTTGAAAAGAGGAGGTTGTGCCGGTTTTAGGTTTGTGCTATGTGTAAAACAATGCAATATAGTTATTGGTAGTTCTGAAATATTTTAAATCAACTTTCTGAAAGAAGAGAGGTAGGACTAAAGATGTAAAAGAATTCAATTATCTGGGTTTCATTATAATGAACGGTGATCATGACAGTCTAGATATCCTAACCAAAACAGGCAGGCATGTTATAAGGACAAATTCATTGCCAAGGAACTGCAAGAAAAAAAAGAAGCACCTTAAGAAAATTTACTTTATAGAAAATAATAGTTGAATTCAAGCTACAGAAATGGAATGTTGGAAAAGATGCTGTAAGGACTTTAAAAAAATTAGGTGCAGAGGAAGAACCTAGAAAGAAGTTGGAAGTTGATGATGATGGCCAGTGGATGGATTGGAAAGAAAGAAGTAAGAATAAGGTAGCAAGAGACGGCGACAGCTGTAATATAGTGCTGGATCGGCACGTTCTTTCTAGCGTCAGAAATGGATGTATTAATTTCTGTCCATATTAACACATCTCAGCCATCACTTGGCAAACTCATTAACAATCGTGGAGTATGAGGCATGAAAATGCAGAGAGAGAGAATCGCATAAAGGTCCTACGTATGGGGGTTCCTGTATTTACGTTAGAAATAATATTGATTGTATCTCCTTGGCGGAATTAAATGTGTATTCCGTTGAAAAGGTTTTCGAAAATTCTGGTGTACATCTTACTTAGCTAAAAGTGATATTTCTTTGCATCTACAGACCTCCAACCAGAGAGTATACTAACAACCAAACAAAGAGAGCTGCAGATTATATTTTGTTCTTAGAAAAACTGGAGATCACACTTAATAAAGTCAGCAATCGCTCTTTTGAATTAATTGTTGTATGCGGAGATTTTAACAGTGATTTTCTGGTTGAATCTTGCGAGAAAGAAAAATTTCTCAATTTAATTAATTCCTTCCATTTAGACATTACAATTAATGTACCTACACGGATCACATTAAATTCGATGAAGGCAATTAATCAAATTATAATTAACAAAGATACTACTTGATATGAAGTTGAAACGAAAGATTTAGGATACAGTGACCACGATGCACAAATTCTTACCATAATAAGAAATGCAATCACTGACACAAATAATACACGTATGACTAGATTGTTTACAAAAAGTAAAATACAATTATTCAGTGATTACTTGATGCAGGAATCATGGGAAGCGGTTTGTAATACTGTTGACACAAACGACAAATATAATTTTTTTTCAACGCTTTCATTTCATTTTAACACTTGCTTTCCTCTTCAAAAAAGAAAATTAAATATTTCACGGAAAAGCAATTCTTGGATAACGCAAGGGATTAGGACATCTTGTAAAAACAAGCGAATTCTTTCTTTTTTTATAAACGTCATAACGTGTCTCAAGATTTCCTCATCTACTTTAAAAAATTCAAATCATTGTTAAGAAAAGTCATAAGGCAGGTTAAAATCATGAAACACGATCAGGATATTTTGAACACAAATAACAAAACAAAAGCAATGTGAGTATAATAAAAAATACGACCAAATCAACTAGGAACCTTGTAGAGAATGTTGTTTTAAAATATAACGATATAAATGTGAACGATCCGGCAACAGTAGCTAGTCTCTTTAACCAATACTTTTCGAGAATTGCTGCCGATCTTACTAAGCGTCTTCAGCCACAAAATTCAATAACAGACCTTTCACCCAAAATTTTAGACACGATGTTCGTTTCCGAAACTTCTTCCTATCAAATTCTCAAAATAATCGGTAAACTAAAAAATAAATATTCTTTCGGTTTAGATGAATTCCCGGATTATTTGTTAAAGACCTGTGCGTTTGCCATTATACACCCGTAAACTCACATATTTAATGCATCCTTATGCACCGGAGCATTTTCAGATATTTTCAAAACAGCTAAAATTAAGCCGCTCTTCAAAAAAGGCAACAAAAATGAAATTCAAAATTATCGCCCCATTTCTCTTCTATCAGTTTTTTTCAAAAATATTAGAGACTTTTTTACGTACGAATGGAAACGTTTCTCAGTAAACACGACGCGCTTTCAGATTGCCAACATGGATTTAGAAAATCAAAATCAACAGAAACAGCCATATTTTCTTTTCTTAAAGATGTCGCCTCATCATTAGATCAAAACGAGGCACCTATTGGATTATTTTTAGATCTCTCAAAAGCTTTTGACATCATTGATCATGACATTTTACTTTCAAAATTACCTTCATATGGAATCCGTGGTATTGCCCTAGATTGGTTATGTTCGTACCTTAAACAGCGATCTCAGAGAGTTGAAATACCTTACTGGAATGATGGAACATTACGTACGCACCTTTCCGACTCTGCCCATTGCACGTGGAGTTCCTCAAGGATCGATTTTAGGCCCTATTCTGTTCCTACTTTACGTAAACGATATGCCCTCGACGATTCGAAACGGAAGAACGGTTCTGTTTGCGAATGATACAAACATCATTTGGAATAAAGAAACCGTAAATAGTACAATATCAGATGTTTCAAATTGGTTCCGAAATAAATTAATAGTAAATGAAAGGAAAACGGTTTTAATGCAATTTTCCATTTCATACAAACAATTCTGTGCTTATTGAAAATGAACGGTGTACTCATAGCCAATTGACTGATGTTAAGGCAACAAAATGTTTAGGTCTCTCAATCCAGTCAAACCTTAAATGGAACGTCCATTTAAATGAATTGAACACAAAATTAAGTTCATTATGCTACGCGTTCAGAATTCTTGCAAATTCAGTCAGCCTTCATACTGCTCGTTGTGTATATTTCGCGAATGTTCATTCCCGCCTGAGATATGGTATAATATTCTGGGGAAATACATCTTATTGCTCCCAGACTTTTAGATTTCAAAAGCGAATTGTACAAATAATAACCAAATCCCACCCACGTGATTCTTTTAAGTCTCTCTTCATTAATCTAGGAATTTTACCATTACCTTGTATGTTGATTTACGAATCAGTGTTTTTTTTTTTTTTGTCAAAAATGACGTGCTTAAGCGCGGGAATATATTTTCAGAAAATGCCGAAGTCTTTAACTATAACACTCGACGTAGAAATCATATTCATCAGGTGACAGTATCAACAGCTCATTACATAAAATTCACATACAATACTTACAACACTTTGCCAGATGATATTAAACGATTAAATTCGATAGAAAAGTTTAAATCCAAAGTGAAATCGTTTCTGCTGCATAACTGTTTCTATACAATTAGAGACTGTACTGAGCATCACAAGGAAAGTAACATTATTTTTAACAGTGAAATTTAATGTATTTTTTACCATTGGACTGTATAATTCTAAACAATATGTAACTAGTAATGTGCCGCATTTTCTGGGTCAATGACTCCCATCTCGATCAGGTTTTTCGTCCAGTTTCCCTGATCCATTGAAAAAATGCTGAGATGGCCCCTTGTTTTGCTTCTGGACATAAATGTAACTTCATTATCTGTGCACGATTTCCAGAATTCAGTGGGTAATATAGTTATTCAAATTATCGTTTCCATGTTGCCGCGGCAGGAAGTATTATTCCTTCACGAAGGACATCATGGATAAAACCCCAAAATTTATTGCTATTTATCCTTGAAAATAGATTTTATTACATGGGACCGTTTTTTTATTCAAAATTCAAGTAGTACATGACTTAGTGTAGGGATTACGGAATTTTGAAAATGTGCACAGAATTCACTTCTCCCCATAGCACGTCATACACAGTTTTAACTGTTTTTTGACGTAAAATAAATAAATAAAAAATTAATGAATCCAAAACTAATACATGAACACCAATTGGACAAATCAAAACTTTGTTCCATGCACCCAAAACACTACCCAACAATGAGAAGTTATTGTGAAAAAATTCAAATAGTCTTTCCATTGTTGCAGTTCAATGTGATAACTAGGGGTGCCCAGAGAGAATGGGCCGTGTGTCATTAGATCCATGGGGGCCCCTTCTTTCCAACAAACGTTCCACTTGTTTATTATTAATATTAATAAATTTTAAAGTAAATCATACATCAATATATTTTTTTCAAAACAATGTATTAAATGAAATACATATTGTACAAATTTTCGAGGCCTGGGGCAAGTTGTCACAGCTGCCCCATCTTCTGAATGCGACTAGTGATTAAAAAAATCTCATTCCACACTTTTGTATCTTTCAAGGACTTTAACCCATTAGAAATAATTAACCAATTAGATTTTGTTTATACTTTTCATTTCAGTTTGGTATTAGAAAACAAATACATTGCTTTTAAAATTTTATTTTTATCAGAATTTTTTTTAAAAAACTGATTGCTGTATGATATACGAAAATATGAATATGAAAAAAATTGATGTGGCAAAACTACACTTGTGCAATTTTGGGAACACATGAATTTTCAAATTAAGACTCATTCTGATTTCATCTTAGTTTTTTGGACAAAAAAAATGATATAAATATTACAAATTCTCTCTTGAATATTATTTTGAAAGAAATATAACCCATAAATATCATAAAAATATGACACATTTAAAATGTATATGATTAAATAATTTTCATGAAGTCTCCTGAAACAATTTAAATGGTTTGGAACAATATTAAATTATTTGCGACGTACAGAGGTGACATCTATTTTTATTATTTTTTTCAATTTTATGATGTATACCATCAACTTTGACTGCATCAGGCAATATATTTCTTGATGGTCTTCCTCAGTGCTTTCTCGCTACTGCTTGCGTAATAGATAGAAAGTATTGTAATGCTGCGGGGGGAAACGTTCAAATTTTCCTTTTCTTGTCGGGCCCTGGCAACGACGAAGTGGATAAACCTTGACCATATATAAATAATATTCCTCTAACGCATTGTGTATTCAGCATCCATGATTTGTGAGACCTCCATACCGAAAAATCGACTGAAGGCCAAACGTCCGTCCGTCTGTGGTCAATGCTAGCGCGTAAACCGTTCAGCCGATTTTCTCGAAAATTGATATTTCCCAATCGATCTGGCGGCCCCATGAATTTGAAACCGGTATTTGAATTTTGGAGGTACTTTACATGAACTTCCTGGGACATTTTCAAAAGAATGACAAAAATTCAAAATTCTTCTTTAAATAATATGTTCAATTTTTCGAAAATACGATAACTTTTTTGCGTAATTTTGTTTCCGACAGACAATTTTTAAATATTAAATAATTATTTTCTCAGAAGCGGCACCAATTTTTTTTGTTTACACTTTTCCCCCCGTATGTAGCAAAGAACGATAAAGAAAGTGGTGCTGGTCCCATTTTCGGCGCACTCTATATTTTCGAAAATCGGGGGAAAAAATCGAAATGGAAAATTCAAATTTCCCGCGCGTCGTTTGTGGCGGTGTTGTAACACAGCTTTCTGACTAGCAAGCAGATAAATTTCAGACACACAACTGTTATTTATGTGAGAAAGGAAATGATAACGTATTATAGTAATCGTACATTTATTATAGTGAGTTTAAAGTTTGCTTTTTTTATTCGGTAGGATTATCGTTGGAAGCTTTTGTAGTATTTGCCACAAATTTATAAGTTTATTCGAATGTTCACAATGTGAAAGGACAAGCTAAAAGTGAGTAATATTTAACTCCAGTATATAAAAATTTGTTTATAATGGATTAGTATTCGTTCATTTACTACGTTCGAGAATTGCTACCGATCTCACTAAGGGTCTTCAGGCACAAAATTCAAAAACAGGCAGTTCACCCAAAATTTTAGACACGATGTTCGTTTCCGAAACTTCTTCCTATCAAATTCTCAAAATAATCGGTAAACTAAAAAATAAATATTCTTTCGGTTTAGATGAATTCCCTGATTATTTGTTAAAGACTTGTGCGTATGCCATTATACACCCGTTAACTCACATATTTAATGCATCTTTATGCACTGGAACGTTTCCAGATATTTTCAAAACAGCTAAAATTAAGCCGCTCTTCAAAAAAGGCAACAAAAATGAAATTCAAAATTATCGCCCCATTTCTCTTCTATCAGTTTTTTTCAAAAATATTAGAGACTTTTTTACGTACGAATGGAAACGTTTCTCAGTAAACACGACGCGCTTTCAGATTGCCAACATGGATTTAGAAAATCAAAATCAACAGAAACAGCAATATTTTCTTTTCTTAAAGATGTCGCCTCATCATTAGATCAAAACGAGGCACCTATTGGATTATTTTTAGATCTCTCAAAAGCTTTTGACATCATTGATCATGACATTTTACTTTCAAAATTACCTTCATATGGAATCCGTGGTATTGCCCTAGATTGGTTATGTTCGTACCTTAAACAACGATCTCAGAAAGTTGAAATACCTTACTGGAATGATGGAACATTACGCACGCACCTTTCCGGCTCTTTGCCCGTTGTATGTGGAGTTCCTCAAGGATCGATTTTAGGCCCTATTCTGTTCCTACTTTACGTAAACGATATGCCCTCGACGATTCGAAACGGAAGAACGGTTCTCTTTGCGGATGATACGAACATCCTTTGCAATAAAGAAACCGTAAATAGTACAATATCAGATGTTTCAAATTGGTTCCGAAATAACAAATTAATAGTAAACGAAAATAAAACGGTTTTAATGCAGTTTTCCATTTCAAATAAACAATTCTGTGCTCCATTGAAAATGAACAGTGTACCATTGACCGATGTTAAGGCAACAACATTTTTAGGTCTCTCAATTCAGTCAAACCTTAAATGGAACGTCCATTTAAATGAATTGAACACAAAATTAAGTTCATTATGCAACGCGTTCAGAATTCTTGCAAATTCAGTCAGCCTTCATTTGCTCGTTGTGTATACTTCGCGAATGTTCATTCCCGCCTGAGATATGGCATAATATTCTGGGGAAATACATCTTATAGCTCCCAGACTTTTAGATTACAAAAACGAATTGTACGAATAATAACCAAATCCCACCCACGTGATTCATGTAAGCCTCTCTTCATTAATCTAGGAATTCTACCATTACCCTGTCTTTTTATTTACGAATTAGTGGTTTTTGTAAAAAATGACTTGCTCAAGGGCGGGAATATTTTTTCAGAAAATGCCGAAGTCTATTACTATAACACTCGACGTAGAAATCATATTCATCAGGTGACAGTATCAACAGCTCATTACAAAAAATTCATATACAATACATGTACATTATTTTACAACACTTTGCCAGATGACATTAAACGATTAAATTCAATAGAAAAGTTTAAATCCCAAGTGAAATCGTTTCTGCTGCATAACTGTTTCTATACAATTAGAGACTATACTGAGCATCACAAGAAAAGTAACATTAATTTTAACAATGATACATAATGCATTAATTACCATTTGGACTGTATAAATGAGTATAAACAACCTGTAACAACTATTGTAACACAGCTTCCGGGTCAATGATCCCCATCTCGATCAGGCTTTTCGTCCAGTTTCCCTGATGCATTGAGCAAATGCTGAGATGGCCCCTTGTTTTGCTTCTGGACATAAATGTAACTTCATTTTCTGTGCACGTCTTCTAGAATTCAGTGGGAAATACATTTATTCAAATTATCGTTTCCACGTTGTCGCGGCAGGAAGTAATAAGAGCCAAAATTTATTTCTTATTTATCCTTGAAAATAGATTTTATTACATGGGAGTTTTTTTGTTTTTTTTCTCCCTTTCAAAATTCAAAATTTAAGTAGTATATGACTTAGTGTAGGGATCACAGAATTTTGAAAATGTGCACACAATTCACTTTTCCCCATAGCACGTCATACGCAGTTTTTAACTGTTTTTTGACGTAAAATAAATAAAATAAAATAAAATAAAGGTGGAAGAATGTTTGAAAGCGAATTGGCAGCAAAAGTGAAACGTTTTAGCGGGCTTTACTTCTTTCCGGGGTGTCTATAACTGTTTAATTTCTGTCTGAAGACATCCATAATGAAGAAACTAATTATGCATTTGTTTGGTTGTAAGTCTTCATTTAAAAGTAAATGAAACATGTAAGTATGATCTTGGAATATACTTAAGAGACACAGCGAATTAGTTATTTTCAGATTAAGTGTGTAATGTTTCTGAAGTATCAGTATCAACATCTCACAAGAAGAAATCCACATACAGTACATGTACGTTACTTTACAACGCATTGACAGATGACATTAAATAATTAAAGTCGATGCACAAATTTAAGTTGAAAATAAAATCTTTTCTGCTACATAACTGTTTCTATACAATTAGCGACTGTACTGATCATCAAAAAGAAAAATGATGTTTTAACAAAACAATTATATATAATGGATTAGTTTACATTTGTATTGTATAATTTGTTAAAAACAAGACTTAATATACCTGGAACAAGTAATATACTTCAGCTTCGGTGTCAATGACCCCCATCTCGACCCAGATTTTTGTCCAGTTTTCCTGATCCATTAAAAAAATGCTGAGATGGCCCCTTGTTTTGCTTCTGGACATAAATGTAGCTTCACTAAGCGCACGGTTTTTTGAGTTCTCCTTTTGCTTGTAGTGGTAGGAGTTGAGCTGAGGGTGAGTTTCTATATTGTTAACAATGCAGAAAAATCAAAACTGCAGTTCGTTTATCGTTGCTAATAGTTTTTTGTATAACTCGGGAACGAAAATGTCTAGTTTTTCAAATATTAATTATCTCTCGCTTTTCTAAATTTTATTTTTATTATTATTATTTAACTTTCAACTATTTATCGTTAAAATGTTGGGATGAGATTCTGGTACTCAAGAAAACGTGCGAAAATATTCTCTCCCATATGTCATATAACGTTTTTACTGTTTTTGACTAAATATAATGAAACATACCCCTAACTGCTACAATTATTGGGCGTTTCGTCGTAACCTGTTTCCGAATTTCTAATAACATGGGCGCCAGGAAAAAGGTTACGATAATACTTTAACTATTATTACTCTGATAAAAACTGAATATTATCCCGCTAGCTGGGTCGATGGGTCACATCAGAAATAATCGCTATTATCTATTAATAGCCGATTACACGATCTGCCATCTATACAGAATGGCGAGGAATCTGAAAATAGAGATTATTTGATCTAGCTATTTATTAGCTTGAATTGGCCAATGAAAATCATTTATCTTTCTTTCAAAGAGAAACTTAATGTTTATTTCCTATCCAAAATGCAGCAAATTAAAATGTAAAAATTTACAATGAGAAACTTTTTTTTTAGTCATGACCTGGTTCGAACCTTATACGGCGATTCTGGTCTTCGCGTGCTCTTGATTGATGCTACCTCGAAGAAACGCCTTCCCTTCTTTCTTGAGGCTCCGAAGTCCCGAAGTCCAATTACCACGAATCCTCTTCTCTTCTTTAAAAACGAACACCGCCGATTCACCGCTTCGCACCACTCATATATTTGTTCTAGCTCCACTATATTATGTCTGATGCCCGTTCTCTCCGTATAAATATCCAGTGCTTTTATGATTACACAGCAAATATAATTTCTCAGTTCTATCTTCCGTTTATAGCAAGAAAATATGCAAAGTTCGGTATCGTTCGTGAGCCGCATACATTTATAAGTTCAAGAATGATTAGAGTTCACTCTTATTTTGATGCACAGCAAAATATTCAGAACTCGACACGTTCCACAATTCTTAGAAAGTATCACAAGTTCACTTCTGGTTCTGCCACGAAAGTATTCGGAGTCCGAATATGTCCCTCAAGTCCGATTCTTGCTCTACCACACGAAAATATTTCAAAGTCTGAACACGTACTGCAGACCCCGAAATTTTTACAAGTCCTAACATGCACAAATTAATCTATTCGCGAGCGAACTGCTCACCGTCACGACATGCGACAGAATGAATTTTTTCGTCCATTTAAAACCCACAATGCCTCGCCTTTCTTTTTTTTTACTATCTTGTTTCGACAAAATGCCACAAACTTCCGTTTTAATAACCAGTCGACGCTTCTTCAACCAATCCACAAATCTCTTATATTTCCTCCTACTCACGCCGTCACCTCCATGGTCAGATGAATGTTTGTTTATCCTGACAACAACTATGACGTCGTTACTAAGGCGCCATATTGCTTATTATTTGCCCTAACCATTTCGCCCATTTACGACAAATATTCTGTAATAAAACATGTCCCCATATTGGTATGTCACAATAACTAAAACTAAAAAGGTTTTGTAAACTTATAAACTTTGTAAAGGTATTGAAAAAAGTCTGGTATATACCCCGAACAATATACAAATGCATTGCATAAGGCTTTGATTAGAGAAGAGTATCTAAAACCATGCAAAACAGACTTTTTTCACGGAAACACGATAGTTGTCCTGGCAACAATATTTTTTTAAATAGATATTTAAAAATGACGAACTTCACGTACAGCTAGCGATGCACAGAAGTTTTCTTTTTGTTGTGGAAAAAATAATATATATTAGGAATAGAAGCAAGTACCATAAAGAACGCCTTATAAGAACTTTCACAAAAGCAGAAGAAAGATAACAAAAACAGTTCAATTTTTGGCAAGAATGGCTTTTTTTAGCTAGTATTGATAAGAAAATATGTGCTCATTGTTGCCAGCGTCCATTGACTGAGTTACGGACTGAAATTGCGGTATAATAATATTACGGAACCGTTGCTAAGGGCGAGAAAGTATGTGCGAGAAACATTTTAGCACCATTAGTTTTCTCCATCTTTCAGTTCTCTAATAGAAGTGAAATACTTTAAGAGGTTTGAAGAAGATGAAACCTGGTTCTGTATGCAAACTTTCAGTGGACATTTTGTTTCCGTTTTTGAGAAAATGTCCTTTGAACTTTCTAAAAATGCGCAATTTTGCGCTCGTTTTTCCTGTATTTTTTCACCAATTACAATGAATGAAAATCACAATTTTTACCATTAAATTTTTATCAAATTCAAACACCGAAGAATAATTTCTTATTCTGAATGCCTGAAACACGACACGAATTCAATTTACTTTTTTCAGCATAAACTCATGTACTTCTCAAACAATATGACAGTGTTAAGAGAAGTATATTGCTCGGTTTATATACTTCGGAGAAATGTACTTCTCTAGAATTACAAAAAATGTGAATTGATGTTTCCACAAAGATGAATTTATTTGAATTCTAAATGGTATTTCTTTGCATCGCAACGTCTTATAGAAAGGGACATTGCGTCGGAGTGTGGGACATCTAAAAGATTATCGATGAAAGCTAGCTTTCAACCTTGTCAAAGCGTATTAATGTGCTCTTGCTCAAAGAAAAGAAATCGTATGAAATTCTATCTTCCCAACCATGCAGACAAACTCGGTCAGCCTTCAATCCGGCAGAGGGTGCGTCGATCAATCGCTAGGAGTTAGAATCTAGGTGTGTCTGTGTTTGGCCCAAAATCTCACGGGCGGGAAAGACACTGACCGGGAGAACAGGTTTGTTTTTGTATGAGTCGGAAATACCGTCATCTCTCGCTGCCGACGCACCGGACAGATTTTGCCTGCGCGTACGCCATGATGGAAAAATATTTCCAAGCGTGTGTTTTTGGTCTGTATTGGTGTCAGTGGACCAATGATTGTTTAGCACTTTAGCAACATCTAACTTTTAGCAATCAATTTGCAAATCCTGTCAAAACATCCATTTTGAAATAATCTCAGACACTATCTGCGCATCCTTTCCAGATGTTCTAACGTATATTTCGGAATTGTTCATAAAACCGTTAATTGCTGCAAAATTGTTAATTCCCGTTTTTCGGCCCTGGGGTATCGGGGAATCCTCCCCGGTTTGGATTGGCAAAATTTGGAAATTGTTTACAAATTTGCTAATGTTGCAAGTTTTATTGCCTCGTCTGAATGGCCATTAAGCTCAAGACAAAATTTTGCAATTCGATCGGTGCTATCTTTCGTTCTCGAGATATGTTATTGTTTATAAGAAATTAGCATCTCATGTTCAACTAAACGTTTTTGCTCTCATTCCATTCGCCATTCTGTTCATGAAAATAAACTAATACTCCAACAGCACTTATTTTCTCGCATAATTTGTTACTGCTCAAATTATTTGCAGCACATTATACCGACAAGAAAGGATAATTTCACATATAAATTGAACATCCAGAATTAAAGGCCATCCGATATTTCGCTTTATGAATGCATACGAAACTACGGTATCCCAACGCCAAGTCCAGCTTATGCATATCTATGTATATATTCTTCCCGAATTTAATAAACTTGAATGTTCCATTTTATTGAACGTAGATACATTGAAACATTAAAATAAAGTTAAAAAATCCGCCGTATCTTATCCCTTTCCCATCCATGTCGCCGTCCAACAATGAAATTCTCAGAATAACTTCTCAAATATCCATCGCTGCATTATATGCCAATGCGGCGTACGGTAGTAATATCAATTTATCGTCATAGATGTTCGCACAAAATATGGTACTCATTTTTTTATTTTTTACTTTATCGAAGAAAGAAGTGAAACGCCGGAAATTGGCGAATTTTCGGCAGAAATTTTTCTAAAAGAATGGCGCGATTCTCATTTTCATTGAACTCTGTATTTGGAAAAAGAAAGAAAAAAAGATGCCATTCGCTAATTGAGTGTCGCGTGTGCGCGATGCGTTTAAGAGGGAGGGGCCGAGCGAGAGGACGCTGGCGCTGGCGCTGGCGAGGGCGTTCGATCTGCGCGGCGGCGCGCAGGCACGCGTAATAAAGCGCCCGCCGCCCAAGAATGCCCCGCCCCTTCCCCCAGGCGCGCGGGGAATTTCCCAATGAGACGTGCTAATACCAAGGGTGCGAAGAGCGCTCGGCCGCCCAGCCGCCGAGGATTCCAGTTTTTTCAATTCCCTTTGAAGAATCGATTTCCGTATCTAATGACCTGCTTAGGTCGCAAATGGGCTTCAACTGATGACACTGCAGTGCCTCTGACGGGGGGGGGGGCAAGGGTTCGACACCCGACGGTGGCAGGATTTTCGAAACTGCACTAGAATTCGACACTGCCCTGAATTCAACCTAGAGAACTAGGTCGAATTCAGCCGCTGTCTGCAGGAGAATTCTAGCGGCCGGCTGCTATGATCGGTATTTTTTTCGTGGACTCTCCGATCAATACCAGGCGAATGCAGGAGAAGTACCGTAACAAACGGGGTACGGGGCGCGATCTTTCCTTTCTCTTCCTTGTCCTGTCCTCACCCCCTTACTTACATTTACATGCGGGTCCAGTCGGGAGCTTAGAGCTTGTTCCGGCTGGGGGATACTGGTTGTTCCTGGCTGGGGGCAACACTTAAATTTTACAAGTTCCAGTTGTACACCTAATGCGGAAATATTCTAAGTTTAAGTTCAATGTTCACCCTTACAAAATATCACAAGTCCCGATTTGATAATTAACCTCAGGAAAAACCGCATAAGCGATCAGCTCACCACCAGGACACGAGTCGGAATGCCCTAATTCCCAAGCTGATCCGCCCTTCCAAGCTCGCTGTTTTTCTCTCTATTGTTCTTTTTTTCGCGTTGCTACGATGTACCTAGCGTGTTTACTTTACTGATCTCCCGGTTACTACGGTGTCCTCTGCGTATCTACACCATAGAAACCCACGTCTCAGGACGAACTCGCGTTGTTACAGTGTCATCTGCGTATCTGCACCATAGAAACCCACGTCTTTTGCAATATCTACATTTTGACCTTTATTGCCTAAATAAAATGTCCGTCATTTTTGGTATGTCCATCTTGGTACTCAAAACACTTGTTACTTTTACTTCGTCAACAATAACCTCATGATACAAGGATTCTCTTGTATTTTATATATTATTTGGTTTTGAAGATACCGTAATGAACAAACGACGGCAGATGAGCGTTTGTTCTATTAATTTTAAAATATTATTATAATTTAGGGTTATACTATAAACCCGATAAATAATAGCCAGCAATAATTTATCTGGTGCCCTTTACCTTTCATTTAAAAAAATCACGAAATTTGGTTGAGTAGAAACCTCAAATTCCTTTCTACGAAAACCCTGAGTGTTTTAGATAGATTGATTTTGTGTTAATGCGGCATAAAATAACAACAACAACAACAATATCATTAACTTGCAGATGTAAGTGCTTTGTAGGAATTTTCAATGTAAATGAAACAATACAATACAATCGATTATGAATTCGACGTAGATAAATTTTACAACTTTTTGTAAGAATAGAGCACAATACACTGGATTCAGTGTCTCTCCCTCTCTCTCTCTCTGCTTCATCTTTCGTCTGTGAAGGCGCGAGGGGTGACCCGGTTTAATTACTTCTCCGATTTCTGGCTTCCGTCTGCTTCGCAAGGCCGATTTGTGACTGAAGGACTTCCTTCGCTGAGCTCTCCGCAGATATAATGCAATATTTTATGGACACAATTTGAAACCGTTCCTGAGAAAATTGTTTACGTATTTGTGGAAAATGCCACTAAACATTGTGTGAAACTACCAATGTTTTGAAAAAAATGTACTTGAAATAATGTGAAGATCGAATATTGAGGAATGGTTTGCATTACAAAGAAATTTCGAACTGCAATTTTGAAGGTGTAATAAAACGTTCTAATACAGACATTTAATATCTGCAGCTATTTTTATAGGCAGCGTCACATTGGGAATGCCATTTTGAAACGATTTAATCTTTATTGATATGAGCATTCACTCGCTGAGCAAGCCCTTTTGAAAATCTTTCTTATTTATATTTGAAAATATTTGAAACTGTAAACAATTTAATTTTTACGATTGCCCGACTCTCGATTTTTACTTTCTCGCTATGGAGTAGAGAGAAAGGTATGTAATGCTGCGCGAGAAACGGTGAATTTCCAGCAGAACAACTCTTATTACCCTGGTAATGAAAAAGTGGATAAATCCAGTTGCTAAATTTAGAAGAAAGAAACTCTATTACGAGGTGGAACCTTTATATTGAAAAATCGAGTGACGGCAAAACGTCTGTCTGTCCGTCCGTCTGCTAGTCCGCCCGTCCGGACGTTAACATATTTTTTAAAATAAGTTATTGTTGTGGATGATTATCCCTATCTCTCATTACGGATCGTGTTGATGTCGAGGCTCCTGGAATTTGATACGGAATTTTTAATTTTGGGGTACTTTACATGAAGGCCCTGAGATGTTTTCAAAATTAAAAAAGAAATAGTTCCATCGTGTTTTATTACATTTTATTGTTGGATAATGTGAAGGACATTCAAGAGAATGGTGCAAGTCTCCTGTTCATTTAAAACCTTGATTTTTCGAAAATTGCAAAAAGTTCAAAATTTGTTCGGCGTCTTTCTACAACTAAAATATTAAATATAAGAGTTTTGTCCCCTTACGAAATATTTTCCTTAAAGATAGTTTGAAATAAAGGCATATTAAATTTTCGAAAATTTGAGTACTCTTCGCGTAATGTGCGTGAAAATATGCAATAGAAAGTACGTACTGTTTTAGCACCACAAGTTTACATGGTTGAATAATACTTACGTTGATCGACGTGCCACCCATACGGACTGGGTATTTTCTGAAAACTTTATCTGTCAAAAGTAAAACGGTTAGTCTGCGAGTCTAACTATTAAAAAGACTCTTTTTTCAATAAGTATATTTACGCCATTTATTGTTGGGATTCACTTAATCGAGCTTTGTCACTTTAATTACAAATTTTACTTTCTGCTATTATTTCTTTTGACATGCCATTCCATCGAAATATTAATTCCTTTCATTACTAAGGTCTTTTTAAATGCCCGTCTGAAATTCTCTTTGCAAATATTTGTTAAATTTA
Source organism: Teleogryllus occipitalis (assembly GCA_011170035.1). Classification (NCBI taxonomy): domain Eukaryota; kingdom Metazoa; phylum Arthropoda; class Insecta; order Orthoptera; family Gryllidae; genus Teleogryllus; species Teleogryllus occipitalis. Next base: position 74,312 of record BLKR01000250.1, on the reverse strand, counting down.
TTCTTTTGATATTTTTTTATGCGCTTACAATATCGCTATATCGCTTCTTATCCGATGATGTCAAAATTAAATAGAATTTCTTCACAACGATTAATTGTATTAACACAGAGATGCAGCAAAATACATTAACAGCAGGAACTGAAGATTTAAATACCTTTATTTGTCCTTAAAATTAATTATTTTCAATTGTTTGCTTCGTACATTTTCATTAGTAATTCTCTAGATCCTTGAAGGTTCATTGCTCTCCGAACTTGATTCTGCGTTGTCCACTGTCTCTAAATATCGTTATGCAGTCTTGACACCCTTCAATACCTCTTCCACTGTTATACTTGGACGAGAGCGGCACGTGCGGCACACGGACCAGAGGAACAATATGAACTTTTGGAGATGCCATAGTGCCTTAACGACTTCAGCTGCTAGTTGTATGTTGAATATTTTCTGCATGTACTGTTTGAAGATTAGCTGTTTGTGGAACAGTTATGTCAATCAGGAGCCAATCTTTTACCGTTTGTCTACAAAAAAGTTGTGTCTGGTCTGTTATGGTGAATGGTTTTATCTGTAATAATTTCTCTGTCATAGTACAACTTTAAGTTTGAATTATTATTATTATTATTATTATTATTATTATTATTATTATTATTATTATTATTATTATTATTATTATTATTATTATTATTATAAATTCGTTATTAATAAGATGGCCTCCTTTGATTCACAGTTCATCACTCGCCGAGAATCCGTAACGCAACCCCTCGCGCGTTGGACTCCGTCCAACACAAGCTTTAAACCACAAAGGAGAGATGAAACAAATCTTAATTTGCAACACAAGCACTTTTATTCGATCTTAGTAAGAAATTGTTTATATTTCGATCTAAATGATTCTGTTTTTTCTCGATATCATTTTTTTTCTTTCTTTTTTGCCTCGAGCTAATGATCTCGGCCGAATCATCCTCAGTCTCTCGATCGTGCAAAAACAATTATTACTTCACGCACTTAATATAAAAACTAGAGGTGCTACAGAATGGCACAGACTCTCATAGCATTTTCTAATTTCCTTGGTGTACTCTGGCTTTAAGGTCTTGCTCCATTCTCTGGCCAGCTGCCATCTATCGTTGCCCAAAGTAGATTTTTTCACATTTTCTCAACTTTTTGCTTTCTAATAGTACAACCGAAATATTAAGAAGACTCAAGAAAATGGCGGTTAAGCATTACTGTACATGCGAAATTTGAAGCTCTTTTCACAGGAATCTATTGAGTTTCAAAACTTCATTTGAAGTCATTTGAAGACTTCCTCTCAAAATGCAATAATGCATACAAATCATAGAAATGTGCAATTAACGGCGTGAAAGATATTTTAAAAAATTACATTTGTGTAATTTTTAAAAAACAAAGAATATACCAAAATGAACTTTACGTCATATTAAACAGTGCAATTACCACTATCCATTGAAAACTTTGAAGAAAAAATTTGAACCATTTTTGAGCAATTTTCACAGAAAAGTTGAGGTTTCGAGAAACTTTAACATTATTTAAAGCACATACTCATAAATATATAATGTGAAGAAATTGCCTCTAATGTAAATATTACCGACGTGGAGACAAGTCAAAAAAATTACATTTTGTAATTTTTGAAAAACAAAAAAGAATAGAGCAATATGGCGTTTATGTCATCGTATAGGGTTCATTTGGCACTAGCTACCAAAAATTTAAAGAAAAAATTTGGAGCCGTTTTTGAGAAAATCTTGTTTTTAATTTTTAAAATTGCAAATATTTCACGCTCTATTGCACGAAAACTACTAAAATTTCAAAAATCTACATGATCTTAATGAAAGAACTGTTTATGGACAACAATTTTCTTGAAAAAAATCTCTGTCTTCAATTTTGTAGTTGTAGGAAGACGCGAAAAATTCAAATTTTCGAAAATTCAGAGTTAACCGTGAAAATCAGACCTATGCCACCTTTATAAGTGTATTTACTCTATTCTTACAAGAAATTTAAAGAAAAAATTTGAGCCGTTTTTGAAAAATTTTGAAAATGTCGGGGGCTTCATGTAAAGTACCCCCAAATTTTAAAGAATGTTTTCAAAATTCAAAGCTTCAACTAGAGCAGATGGACAGGGGTTTTCTTCAATTTGGAAAAGATCGTACGCATGGTTTAGGCGCTAGTACTGTTCAGAGACGGACGGACATTTTGAAGAAGAAAAAAAACAACAACACTTTTTCGGTATCAGGGTACCCCAAACGTGTATTTCCGTTGAAATCTCGAAATCAATGTACCGCAGCATTACGTACCTTTCTCTATATTACTTATATTACTCCGTATATATATATATATATATATATATATATATATATATATATATATATATATATACGAGAAAGTAATAACTATTTCGGTATCAGTGACCTCCAAAACATGTCCTCCGTCAACATCTAGGCTTTCTGCATCATGTCAATACTTTCTCTATAGTACGTATACGAGAAAGTAGGTAGTAATGTTGTAGACGTTGTTTTTCGTGTTACTGCAAACGGTTACTTAATATCTTGCACCTTCTGTCCGACTGGCTCTTCAGCTAACACTTCTAAAACTCCTAACCAAAAGAAGCGCGAGAGATTTGGAAAAAAGAATCGTATTTTCAATTTTTTTGAAGATTCAAAAGTTTAAATGCAAATTACTGGCTGAGACGGCTCAGGGCAACTGTTGTCACCGCAGTGTCCCTGACCGGGAGGTTCTAGTCCCAACGGTGGCAGATTTTGGATACTAGCTATATTGCTAGGTCCAATTCAGTCGCTGTCTGGAGGAGAATTCAAAAACAAAACGTGGATTCTGAGTACACAATGAGTTAAAAGAACTTATTTACTTTATAGGAACAATATTTATCAACTTTTTCCGTATCAGGGCACCAAAATGCGAGTTTTTTTCCTGTCGCAAAATCGTTTTTTCCGCAGTGTTTTCTCTATACTACGGAGTAGAACGAAAGAGTATAACTTTCAGTTTTCAAGGGTATGTCGTGGAAGAGGTCGAAAACCAAAGTTTGCTTTCGGCTTGGGAAATTATTGGAAATTTCGAATTTCCTCGTGGCGTTACTAATGAAAATGCTTATCTTGCACCTAGATTCTGATACCGCGGAAATACAGTAGACTTGTTTAACAGAAACGTCGGGTTAGCCGAGATAGCCAAAGGAAAGAAAGAAAGGAAGAAAAGAAAGATAGATAGATAGAAAGAAAGAAAGAAAGAAAGAAAGAAAGAAAGAAAGAAAGAAAAGAAGAAAGACGGGTGTGCAACAAAATGATAGACTTTTTCGTCCTAGTTAGTTTAATAATCTCTTTAGTCTGGGTTAGCATTTCGGTGTGCTCTCTTCTCAGCTGCTATCAACGCAAAAAATACACATTATGACATTTTCCCAATTTTTCGCTCCTCTAATGGTGGAATTGAAATATGACTTAAAGAATATTGTATAAGAATAAAACATGGTCCTAAATGCAGGCTTTTATTAAAATATTTGGAGCCGTTCTTAATAAAGTATCTTTTGAGAACTTCTGAATATGCTCAAATTTGAGCTCATTGTCTGAAAACTTCGTACTCTTCCAGAAACTTCGTAAGAAATCATTTGAAACGCGTGCACTCATAAATGCTATAATGTATAAAAAAGACAAGTATATAAATATTGACAAGTGAAAAATTTACATAAAATTTATATTTGCGTAATTTAAAACGAGTGGTGCTACAATAACATATCCATTCTCGCATTATTTGTATATTTGTAATTTTCGAAAATTCAGATATTTCTGTGGTACTGTGACCTTCGCAATTTTTGTAGCGTTTCTCGTTCCATCCGCAAAAAAAATGAAGAAAAAATTGGAGCGGCTTGGAGAAAAGGTTTATTGTAAATTGCAAAAATTTCAAACACAAAACAAACAAAAATTACTTGTTTTGTTTTCAAAAAATTGTACATGACTTTTTTTAAATACCTGATTGTTTAGAGCATATTTTATTTAAGGAAATATCTCCATCATCAATTTTACAGTTTTGAAATATTAAAAGTTTTTAATTTTCGAAAGTGGAGAAAGTTTGTCGGAAATAAGACTATCGCCACTTTGATACATATGAGGAGAGAATTTAAAGAGAATATTGGAGCTGTTTTTGAGAAAAAAAATCTTTAAAAAAATTAAACATTGCCTTTATTTTACACAGAATTACGCAAAAATTAAACAGTATTTTCGTAAAATTGTAGAAGATTATTATAAGAAGAAATAAGATGTCTTATTTCAAGATCAGTCTTTAGGAAACAGATTTGATTAAGAAAAATCGAGAAATCAGAGATTTCAACGCAAATGAGACCGGCTGAATTCTCTTGTGTCCTTTATGCTACACGAGGACAAAGTTTAAAAACAAAATTGGAGTTATTTTTGAGAAAATTTTGAAAATGTTGAGGCTTCATATAAAATCCAAAATTAAAATATCTGTTTCAAATTCAGGGGGCCTCAAGTTCATCATTTAAATCGTTCCGGGAATATCAATTTTGGAGAAAATCAACTGAACGGTTTAGGCGCTAGCGTTGACCACAGACGGACAGACGTTTTGCCGTCAATCATTTTTTCGGTATCAAGGACCAACAAAACAAGTATTCTGAATACACAACGTGTTAGATTAAGTAATTTACTATACATAGGAACATGATTTATCCACTTTTTCATTTCCAGGACCCGGCAATATGAGTTTTTCTGTTGAAAATTTGCCGTTTTCCCGTACACGATTACAAAACTTTCTCTTCTTACGAAGTAAGGGAGACAAACTAAAAACAACAGATATCAATATGGCGTTTATGTCCCGTTAGAGTATTAACTGTAGAAAAGTAACTGTAAACAAGAGGGGGAATTGAAAAGAAAACCATCTGTTGAATGCGAACATCATTGGGTTCACTTGGAAATTTTGTTCTCGAGGTAAAAGGTGTCCATTTTTATCCACGTTTTTGTTGTTTATGTAATTAACATGAACGTATTACTCAATATAAGTGTATACGTTTGCTGCATCTTTGCGGAATGTACAATTGGGTCACGGACTCATGGAGTTGTTTTCCTCTATTGACCTCTCCTGCCATCAGGTGGAATTTTTAGTGTGCTGTTAAATGTGGCTGGGTTGTGACATAAAAACACAAACAAGTGAATAACCTGCTTCTCTTGTAAATCAATAAAATGAATTATCTACTTGTAATAATATTATCGAATCAATTTATGATATAACAGAAAATCAAGTATTTGTATCTATCACCTTTAACTTTAAAAGCATGCTAAATTCTTTTACCTTTAAAGCTAAGCTTTTATCTGGAACTTAAAACGAGCAGTTTAGTGAAAATATTGCCGCACAAAAAAGGAGGGTCAAATACTTTATGGACGTCGTTCACTTTTCTTATTTGAATAAGTGGTGCTTTGGTTATAGGGGTATATAATAAGAGCAACGGCAAGATTCAAACGAGGGAGACGGTGGTTCTTCAGGTCAGGATGTTAAAAAATGGCGGTAATGGAAATGCACGTAATAGGGGAAGAGAAGAATCGGGAGTTGGAGTGAAGTTAATAACAGATATTGTCAAAATAGAATCGCGATATAATTATCACCGGTATGTTCAGGTACCATGTGGTCCAATGTAGCGCATTAATATTGAACAAAGAATATGGGCAAGAGCATTGCATATTATCATATTCAACTTTGCAGTCGAAATATTATATTAAAAACATTTCATTATTAAAACAGTTTTCATGTATTAAGTTTAAAACGAGTCATGTTACAACAGCACATACTTTTTTGCATTATTTATAACTTTTGAAATTTTTGAAACTTCAGAGAGGTTAACCTGCGCCGTTTCTATAAGTGTAATTTGCTCTATTTGAGAAAGAAAATAAATTAAAAATATTGAAAAATTGTTTTTACATAAAAAATTACGCGGAAACAACTCGTATTTTCACAAAACGATTATGATCAATTTTTTTAGATCAGATTTCATTCAGAAAAATGTCTATCATCAATTATGTAAACATTAAGTTTTTGCAATTTACAAAAAGATAGAGAGCACACAGAGAATGGAACCTGTGCCATTTTTATTAGAGCATATCCATGTGTTCGAATAAAAAATAAAACTAATATTTGGAGCGTTTTTTGAGAAAATAATAATTTTAAAATTGCCTATATTTCTCGCAAAATTACGCGAAAACTGCTCAAATTTAAAAAAAGAAATGTTCATGACCTTATTTAAAGATCTGTTTTTGGAATGAGTTTCACTAAGGAGAAAATCTCTATATTAAATATTGTAGTTGTAGGAAAATTCCCCCAAAAATAAACTTTCGCAATTGTCGTAAATTTAACGAAAATGGAACGCGTACAATTTTCATATACTTACCTTTTCTATATCCCAGAAAAATTATAATCGAAACATTTGGAGCCAGTTTTGAGGAACAATTAAATTGATGTGGTATTATGTAAATCGGAATATCTGTTTAAAATGCGCAGGACCTTCCGTTGCGCCAGATTGGTAAAGAAATATCAATTTTGGAGAAAATCATGCGAACAGCTTAGGTGGAAGTGTTGTCCACAGATGGGCGAAAAGGCAGAAAGACGGTTTGCCGTTTTGTTCAGTATCAAAGACACACGAAACGTGGATTCTGAGTACACAACCTGATAGAGGAAGTAATTTACTAGTACATATAGGAACAAAATGTTTGGAATAACAGAACGCCACAATTCGAGTGTTTCATTTAAAAATCGCTACTTACCGCTACAAACATTACAATATTTCTCTTTACTGCATAAATACGTAGAAGGCGACAAAGTTAAACTAGTGGTACTACAAAAGCACATACACGATCGCATTATTTATTCTAACTTTTGCATGTTTAGAAAATGCAGAGAGTTGAACGAAAATGAGATCTGCTCCATTTTTTAAATGTCCTTTACTCTATCCGAAAAAAGAAATAGAGAATAGTTTTGGATAAATACTAAAAAAATGTCATCTCATCTTCTTTATTCCTCTCATATTTTTTCATTTTTATCTCCTTCTCGTTTCTCTTTTTTCGGATCACTAAAATCCCTGTGTGTGAGTACACGTTTATGCATATCTATCTTTAAGTACATGATTATGCATGAACGTATGCACATATGTGTATGTATTCAAAGTTATATAAATGGTATGTGTCTAAAACATATCTATACGATCTTACATTACATTTGTAAGACAGAGTTACAACCTCTAAATAAATGACTACCTCTCTCTTTCAGTTGACCATGTTTTCTAATTTTGTCTAGATGAGTTGCACGAATTCGCATCCTTTGTGTTTCAGTTCATCACTCTTAAAACTTTGTCATATGATGAAACAGAATATTGATCTGGAAATGGGTCCACTTTTCCTTTGTTGTGTGCACATTGCAATGAATTATTTTCTCTGTCAGAGTTCGTTGGCAGAGTATTGAATCTCGGCCTTAAGCAATCATCCTGAGTTAGGGATTTACACAATCGCTTAAGCCGTATGCCGGGATGGTCGCTTACTTACAGTCCCAGGAGTCATTATGGTACAAATCATAGGCTTGCTGGTCAGACATGTTATGTCAAGTTTTCATTTTGATATTATTTTAAATCGTAAAAATGTTTGAATTGAAATGATCTTGTCCTCTACTTTTATTTGTTTTTATTTTCGTTTAAAAACTAATATACTAATGTTACATTCTTACATTATTATTATTATTATTATTATTATTATTATTATTATTATTATTATTATTATTATTATTATTATTATTATTATTATTATTATTATTATTATTATTATTATTATTATTATAATTATTATTATTATACTATTAAATACAGATAAACTCATTTAATTATAATTTTTAATGTAATCAGTTTCTTTCAAAAGCAGGAATTCTTAACTTGATGTGTTTTCCGTTATAAGCTGACAAATTGCCCTTCCTTTCTTGTTTTTGTCAGAGGTAATTCAAAAATACATGCACATTATTTTAGCTTTCTCAAAGCCCCTCCCACTTTCAGTAGTACTTACCAACATCCACCCGAGCTTATTTTTCAGTTTTCAGTTTTTTTTTCAGTTTTCCCTTACTCCTCACCTGCTGAGCTACACAAAGGGAATTTCATTATACTTGGGTAAAATCTCGTAGAATGTTCAAATGTAATCACTAGATATATTTTTAACTAATTTTAAATTCAATTCTAAGCCTGAAATCAATAAATATTCTCATACAAATGCTGTGAGAGGGCCCCTTTTCGAACGGCTCCTCCTTCCTCGCTTTCACACCTGTCATACTCTTATGACCTTGCGTACGTATGTCCTCATTGCGTACGTTTGTCCTTGAATGTTCTCCTTTTATTGTATACTATTGTATTAAACTTTTGAAAGTGGTCAGGTGGAAGAGCCGACCCAATAGTCTGAGCTTTGCCACCAATAAAGACTCGTTCGTTCGTTCGTTCGTTCGTTCGTTCGTTCGTTCGTTCGTTCGTTCGTTCGTTCGTTCGTTCGTTCGTTCGTTCGTTCGTTCGTTCGTTCGTTCGTTTATCGATTGATTGATTGATTAAGTCAAGAGTTCGAAGGGGGTAGGAATGTGTCCTAGCTTTTGTAAGGGAGATGAATTGTTGAATGCAACCCTTCGTACTTGGATGTTGTATGTTCTGCCTACATTTGACGCGAGCACGCGTGTAAATAATGCAGATACAAATTCCAATTTAAAAAAACTCATTCCTGTAATTTCGGGTTACTTTTTACCATAATTTTCCACACTTATTTCGAAATGGTGTTGGAAAGTATCAGTTGCGGGACACTTATTAGGAAGAAAGAAAGACAGAAAGATGGAAAGAAAGAAATAAGAAAGAAGTGAAGGAAGAAAACAAGCAAGATAGAAAATATGAAGGGTGGTTTTACTTATAAGAAAGACTGATATGAAATGATTTCATGACCATACACATAGAATGAATCCCGAAAATATATTTTTTAATATAACTTGATTTGGCGGGTGTCTATATGTTCGTATGTAGAATTAAAAGATGTACCAGTTTTCAGTTGAATCAGAGGAGATAGGGAGTTTCTTCTCAGTTTTCATGCTGAGACTATAAGAAAATACAGTAACTACAGTGGCGCAACTAGAAATTTCCAATGTGGAGAGCTATTAGAACAGTGTCCAGCAGATATGACGTTTACTTTTAAATAATTTTTTATTTATGCTGAATTTCACATTAATTTTTATTTGTTGAACCGTACTTATTTGTATAGTATTCATTAAGATATTAAATGAGTTTTGTTACTAAAGAAAATTTGTAAAATCTCGATTCGTGAATGTGTCATGAACTTGTGGGGTAGGGGGCCATGTTGCAAGAGCCCCCCCCCCCGTCACCGGGTGAGCCATTGAGTGTCTCCGTAGTTTTTGCGCGCCGTGACGAAAGGCGTTTTGTAGGGACGGCGGTAGAGGTGAAGGGCGGGGGCGGGGCGGGGTGGGGGCGTGGTGTGGTGGGAGCGGGTGCAGGGCGGAAGCGGGGTGGGGGTAGGGGCGGGGACGGGACTGGGCGGGGAGGAGGCGTGACGTGGCGGGGACGGGACGGAGCGAGGCGAGGCGGGCCACGGTAGAGGCGGGGGCGGGGCGAGGGATGGGGACGGGACGGGGAAAGACGAGGGCGAGGTGGCACGAAGCGGGGCGGGGGAGAGACGGGGAGGGGGATGGCAGGTCGGGGTGGAGGCGGGGTAGGGGCGGGGGCGGGGGCGATGGGAGTGGGGAAGAGGCGGAGGCGTGGCGAGGGCGGGAAAGAGCGGAGGCGTGGCGGGGGTAGGTGCAAGGTGGAGGCGGGGTAGGGGCGGGGGCGGGACGAGGCGAGACGAGGCGGGGCGATCGGAGCGGGGAAGAGCCGGAGGCGTGGCGGGGGCGAGGGGGCGGGGCAAGGGCGTATATAAGCGTGGCGCGCGGCGGCGGCGCGGAGAGAGGCCGGCTCGATGGCGCTGGTGGTGGTGGTGCTGTGGCTGGCGGCGGGGGCCGTGGCCGTGGCCGGGGCGGCGCCTGTGTTCCGCGTGCCGCTGGACGCGGCGGGCCGCCTGGCGCTGGCGTGGACGCCGGACGAGGCGGCGGGCGCCGTGCGCTTTGAGGTGCACGCCCAGGCACCGCCCGGCACCGCGTGGCTCGCGCTCGGCTTCTCCGACTTCGGTGCCGCCTCCCCGGCCGACTACTGCGTGCTCTGGCAGGACTGGCGCGGCCGCGTCGCGCTACAGGTACCTCCTCCTTACTTGACAGTCCAACACAGGGATTCCCAATCATTATCTATCGTCGACCCCTTTGAAGAGAATTGTTTACTTCAACCGCCCCCTTACGTGCTCCCTATAGTATACAGCATCCTTGTTACTGACACAAAGAATTGCACATAAATGTCTTACAAATAACAATTTCGTACATCAATATTTTCGTAAACATCTCGATTTTCAGTAGTCGAAGACGCTGCCGTTTTTTAGTCGCTGAGTTTCTAAACTTCACGGAAGTGTTATGGTTACAGAATGATGATTTTTTTCAGAAATGGCCTTAACATTTCTTTAGTGCGTATTGCGGAGAGTATTTTTTTTTTTTTTTTTTTTTTTTGTTTATTATAGTCGCATCAACCAAAAGTTCTTAGCGACTTTTCAGTATTTTACATATTTTGTAGCATGCTAGAGAATCATTTAAAATGCATAGATATAATTTCTTCAGTTTCCAAAACATCGTAAGCGATTTTGTAATTTATTATGATGATCCGTTGCTTTATATACGAAAAACAATTAATTATCAAATTCACAAACATTTTCTTGTAATCAATGAAACTTTGATTATACTGATCAGTCGCCCGTTCATATTTGGCTATTGACGCCAAATAGACCCCTTGATCATCGTTAACCTCCTTCAAAATTCCATCGACTCCCAGGGGGTCTATACCGACGCTGTTGGGAAACCCTGGTCTAAAAAGAGATGATTTTCATTATCGAAATGGTTTAAACAGTATTTTTTATAGGTTATTAATACTATATTTGCAACTAGTTTATAATGTTAAGCTTTATTGTATGAATACAAAATAGAGTGAGTTTTTAAATTTGCATCAATGCAATAAAGCGTTTTTATGAACGAGTTGAGTACGGACTTTTTTTTTAGTATAACAGCATTATAAATGTATAAGATAATTAAAATTACTTTTGGAAGCAATTGTATGGTGACGTCACGGGTATTTCACATCTGTGCGAAAATACGGTGCTAGCTGTTTGGTTTACCGCTATCGTCCCAAGATTCTCGCGTTGCTATTGACTGAATGTGTGATAATGAAGTTATTGCTGTAAATGGGAATAGGTCATAATCTGTGTCATAAGATGACATTTTATGAATGATTTCTTGTAACGAAAAATGTCGTTTATAATGCTGGAATACAAAAGAAGTTCATGTATAGCGTGTTTAATATAATACACGAGTTATATCTTACACTAAATGATTTCTTTACTAATAAATATTCAGCTAATTTTGTTATTATATTAATATAGATGCAAATGAATGTTCGTCATTGCAGCTTGTAGGCATTACAAAACTACGCTTTTTTTCATATAATTATTTACTGTCTTTATTCTGATTAGAATGCACAGATTTACAGCTAAGCTTTTAGCATCTAATTCACACAAATAAAATTTGCTAATAGAGATTCACTTGAGATGAAATTTGGACAAATTAGAGATAAAAATCTAATTATTTCAAAGTTAACTTACCGTTAACTTCTTAGACGATAAATATCTTTCTCTTTCCTCTCGCAGGATACATGGGCTAACGAAGATGGTCTGTTAGATGTAGATAAAGAACAGAACTGTCTGGAATTCCGACATGTGCAACGTCACAATGTCACTAAATTCACGTTCATGAGACATTTGGATACGTGCGACGATCACGATTACGTCATAGAGGTAAGTAACATTCATTAAATGTATCATTACCGTATCCTAACGCTTATTAAAGTCCAATGTTTTCGGTTGGGTAGTCGTCACTGCTCTTGCTGCCTCGATGTAGAGCCTGAGGTTAGGGAGATATGAGTGTTTATCTTTCTCGAATGTTTAGTAGAGACGAAGTACTTAATGATGCGAAAAATCGGTTGGGATTTCGACTGCAATACTTTTGGGGGATCCTGATACTGATAACGTGTTTTTTGTTTAAACGACGTCTCTGTCGATCGGCCTGTCTGCCCACTGCGGAAAACACTTGCACCTAAGCGGTACACTAGATTTTTTCGAAATGGATACAATCTGATCCATTTAGCCGCTTCGGGCCCCTGCGAATTTGAATGATATCTTTTATTTTCGGATACTTTAAATAAATCGCCTAGGACATTTTCAAAAACTTCCCAAAATGGTATCTTCTCTTTTCAATTTGTTGGTGGAATAGAGAAATGTGTGCTTTCAGAAATGCGAGGGGTTCGGTTTTCATTTAAACGTATGAAGCTACGAAAGTAACAGAAGTTAAACAGTTTTTGGACCCATTCTTACTACTACATTATTGGAGTCATACTTATTTTTCTTAATGAAATTAATTGTTCAAAATGAGATCTTGAAGTGTCGTAATGTCAAATTTTTTCGAAGTATAAATATTTATTTTGTAATACATAGTAATTTTGAATGAAATCGTGGAAATTTTCAACAAAGTACGTAAAAGCTATTTCCTCTAAAAGTCTCCCATCCTTTTTCGCTTTCCTTTTCACATTAATAATAATAATAATAATAATAATAATAATAATAATAATAATAATTATTATTATTGTATTGAAAATTACTTACATCTCAGTTATAGTGTGCAATCTCTATTCACCAACTGCTTGACACGCAGCACATGTCTGTTTTCTAGAAACTTCTAAAACCTATTTTAAAAGAACTTGTGATGATACAACAGCACACATTTTCTCGCATTATTTATAACTTTAGGAATTTTGAAAAATTCAGAGTTCAGCGAAAATGCGATCTAAGTATTTTTAAGCGTCCTTTTAATCCGTGGAAAATTAAAAAAGTAGCCGTTTTTGAGATATTTTTATACATTGCATTAACTTCCAGCAGAATATACGAGAAAAATACCGTTCTTTAAACTTGTATATGACCTTATTTAAAGAACTAGTTTTATAGGAAAGATTTTACTTAACAAAAAATCTCTAACATCAATATTGTATTTTATCTCTGTCATCGGTGTTCTATTTTTATAATGTGCATTTTTTTAAATTTTGGAAATATCTAGAGTTCGCCAAAAATGGCAAGAGCGGTGTATACTTTTTACAGTCTTTGATATAAGAGGAGAAAATTTAAAGAAGAAAATTGAAACTGTTTTTGAGAAAATAATTGTTTAAAATTGCCCAATTTCGTACAAAAATACGAGGACACCATTCATAATTTCGAAAATTGTATAACCTTATCTCAAGATTTGTCTTTGAAAAATAGATTACTTTAGACCTCCATCTTCAATATTGTTGTTGTGGAAGTCGCCGAAAATTTTTTAAAATTTTGCAATTATCAAAAAATTAAGAATATCAACGAAAATGAGACATGGGCCATTCTTTTAAGCGTCCGTTGTTCCATTCGAGGAGTTTTAATAAACAAAAAGTACCGCCATTTTTGATAAAATTTTGAAAATGCTGAGGGTTCATGTAAAGAACTCTTCAAAATCAAAATATCTGTACCAAAACTAAAGGCCCTCAAGTTCTTCCAAACCGATTGAGGAAAATCAATTTTGGAGAGAACTGTCTGAACGGTTTACGCACTACCGTTGACTTCAGAGACAGAAAGACGGTCGAACAGATGGACGTTTTGCCGTCAATAGATTTTTCAGAATCAAAGAATCACAAAACGTGGATTTTGACTGCAAAACATGGCAGATGACGTAAAATACTACACATAGGATCAAGATTTATCAACTTTTTCGTTACCAGATTAACAAGAGTTTTTTTTTGGTCAAAAAATTAATTTTCCTGCTCACGATTACAATACGTTTTCTTCTTACGTAGTGAGGCAAGAAAGTAAAAATGACCACTTTGTTCCACAGATCGCCAATAATATGCTTTGGAATGTTGAAACTATTTATCGGACAGAGATTAATCGTCGCCATAGCAACAATGCGCGAATGTTTCTTGAGTTTAAAAAACTTCCACTTATTAATAAACAAAATGTTTCAAAATTAAATAACCGCACAGAAAATGTTCTAGAATATATTTAGATATCTCAATGAACATAATGTTTAGATTTATTTCCTGCAATATTTATTTTGTGTTTTATAAAAAAACGTACCTTTGTTTTTTCTCGATTCCGGGGGAAATCCTATGTACGGTTTAGGTGCTAATGTTGTTTACAGATGGAGGGACAGAGAGATGAGACAGGCGGACGGGCGGACCATCAAAGAGACCGACAGACAGGCAGAAAAAAGTTCTGTATTAGGACCCATAAAAAGTGTATTTCTGTCAAAAAAAATTGACATTTTGTTTTTTCATCATTACTTAACCTTATCTGTTCTAGTTATAAGAGGAAATAAAATATGCATTGTTATTTTAATGTTTGAATAAAGTGAAATTAGTGTAAATTGTTCCATGAAATTCTTTAGTATTTCCCATTTTCAAATTAATTTTAGTTATATGTGTTTTGTCCAAAAACATCGACAGAAATAAACAGTAAACAATGTTTATTGTGCACTTATACAATTCCGAAGTTCCAACTCATACTGGTAACAATTTCTTGTACAATAAATCCAGAAGATGCACCAAGGGTCGAAAGCACTGTCGTCGTCACCAGGAGATTTACCGTTTGTAGCCGAGTTCACCACTGTCCAGGAAGATTATAACATGGCGGGCACAGCCGGCGTAGACAGAATTACTCACTATCACTACTCTCCCAAAAACAAGCCTGTTTTTTTATCCTAGGGCTTTTATCCAGCCGACAGCCGGTTGCCCTTTACGTCCCTAAGGGACGCATATTCGACCATACACTAGACAAACACTTGCGGGCTCCTCTGATCTGGGGTCAGCAGAACGCGAGGCCCTCCGCGACACACACACACAAAGTCAAGGGACAAACAGCCATGCCCAAGGCGGGACTTGAACCCGCGACCCTTCGGACCGAAGCGCTGAGTCGGTACTCGCTCTTAGCCACCTCGGCCATCCAGGTCGGCAAAACAAGTCTGTCCACTCCTTAAATGAAGGCGACGACGTTAGGGGAAGTGATTCGCCTTCGGCTCGCGTTCCAGTGATTGCTTCCACTGCCCTAGCGAACCCCAACACCACGACTCCCCAGTCTGCGAGCGCGACAACTTCGAATGCATCCATAATATTCATAGACGCATAATTTTGATAATACTGCAGCGTCGTGATGAGTAAAGACGTCAGGATTCTCAAATATGTACATTTAATTTGTACATAATATACAAGGATAGCTTAATATTTGTACAGGGCATATATCATCCGCGTGTCGTTTGCGGAAAACAGAAGATGATCGTGTAATAACAACTTTCATATGTTGATACGCACCATGGTAATCTGTTTTCATGGTCGTCAGGCGGGACCGTCTCTCACAAAGGGATGAGAGAGTCCACGACGTTCCAATACAATACTTGCTAACATACGAAAGCCCTTTTAAGTTAATTTTATTTCCTGGTAATTTTCTACTGAACATAAAATTTGAATTAAATCACTAGAGGCTGGCAAATATTTATCTTATTGAGTACCTGTATGAAACGTGTGAGAAGTAACACTTCGTTGTGAGTTTGTGTTATTTTGAAATTAATTGTGAAATAAATCGTTTATATTCTAAATGTTCAGTTAACATTTTATTTGTAATAGCGACGTTTTGAAACATAACCTAGTAAGCACGCGTAGTTAGAAATAATTTATACTAAATGTAATATAGTATTATTTTATATTCAAAAAATATTAGAAAGATGCAAGTGAATTACGTGGAATTCATCCTGTCAGGAGGCCATCCTATTTTTAAAAGCGGTGGGGCAAGTTTCAGGTTTCATTTCTCGCGCTCACGTCCCAGCGTGATATTAGTTGCGGGTGTCACTGTTTGCTCAGCGTTTACGACCGGGAATTGAACGAGCGCTTGGCGACAGGCAATCGACATCATTTGAAGGTGGGGAGGAGAAGAATCGATGGTGCAGGAATCTTCGATAGTGCTGCGTGCCATTTTCGAAATACCAATGTAGTACCAATACCAATAGAGTAGAAACAGACAACGGTTATTAAGAAATTAACTATTTCACACCCAACTCCATCACGATAAAACTAGATTTTTGAGGTTAGATTCTTCGAACTACAGAAACTAATGGCATTCAGGCTATTGAAAAATAGCAGCCGTGTCCGGAAAGAAAGTACCGTTTTCAGAAACAAAATAGCATAAAAATCTATTTTTCAAAAACAATATATATATATATATATATATATATATATATATATATATATATATGAACGAACATTTCTTAAATTATTTTTCTATATAGTTGCCACCATTGTTCAGATATTTGTCATGGCGAGAAATCAACTTTTCTCTGCCCTCTTCATAGGAAGATGTTAAGGCCACCAGCATCTGTTTTTGAACGGAAAGAATGTTAAGCCAGCTGAAATTCTTAGCCAACTTCTGGAGGGATTTGTGGTGAACATGTAATGAATGATGGAATGGCGAGAAAGCGAGTTAGACAATTCAGTGATTGACGAATCAGTTTTCAAGACGAAGCACGGATGGGCGGCATCTTCCTATTAATAATGGATGAGATGAAAAAGATCATGCACACCGACGGTTCACTGAAAGTATGCTTTGTGATTCACAAATCGCATCATCGCTTTCGGAAGAAAAACAGAAAAAAATAGAAGAGGCTGTCTTCACTGGCGGCATCTTTCTATGAAGACGGTATAGAAGAGTTGGTTTCTCTCCGTGACAATGATGAAATCTATGTAGAAAAATAGTTTAAGAAGTGCTCTCACGTAACAATAATTTTTTTGTTTAAGAAACACATGAGTGTTTTCCAAAACGGTTCTTACTATCCGGTCACGCATCGTAAAAAATTAAAAAAATAATGTACATAGTATTACTCAAAGTTTCCGAGTTCCGTTATCACTGAAAGCCCACCCCCTGGCTGCAGCCGGTCGTTGTGCGCGGGGAGCCGGAGGACGGCGGGCGTCGCCGCGGGCGGATGTCAATGGCTGCGGAGGGGATCAAAAGCGCTTCGCGAGCCGCCTTTGTTCGCTCGGGCCGCCCAACAGCCGGAGAGGGAAACGAGACAGCGCCTCCTGTCGAGGGGGAAAATTGCGCCGGTTAAAGACCAGAAACCGGATACCCTGTCTCCCAAGCCGGAAGGGTATCGGAATGGATGCTCGCTCAAGATTAAAACGCGCAGAGTTCACTGAGCACCTTTCAGTAAAACCGATGCCTTGACGTTTCAACAGGTTCCATCCTGATGTTCCATCAGGTAAATACGATCTTTTAAATTATGGACCTAGCTTTCTTGCATAAAAAATTATAAAAACATATTTTAAAGAATTTAATTATGAAAAATATTTGCAAGTCTATAAAGTTTTGTTGCGTACGTACCGTCTTAAATGTTCAGGGCATCTATTGATGTCACTGCAGTAACTCTGACCAGGAGGTCCTGGGATTCGAGTCCTGGCGCTGGCAGGTTTTTCGACACTAACTACTTAGCTAGGATGAATTCAGTCGCGGTCTGGAGTAGAATTCTAGAGGCCCGCTGTTCTGATTGGTAGTTTTCCGTGGTTTCTCCGACCAGCACCAGGCCGGAGAATGCCGGAGCAGCACCCTAACAAACGGGCCACGGACCGCGCGCGATTTTTTTCTGCCTCTTCCTTGTCCTATCCTCACCCCTTACTCATACTTACACTAACATGCACAACCCTTCCAGGGAGACCGGTCGGAAGCTTTGAGCTTGTCCCGGCTGGGGCGATACCCCGCTGGTGGGAGATACCTAGCGATTGGAAAACCCCGCTAGTCGGCCCGTAGCGGCCAGATTTCAACATCCATCGGGGAAGATCACCGCCACCTCCCGAGGAAAAATCATGCACTACACTTACGAAACTAATGACCTTGACAGTTGACGCGCCCGGTAACACGAAATACTGTTTTGACTACCACTTTTTTATTGTTGCGTGTTTTATTGTTTTCGGAGACTTTTACTTGCCACCGAGAGCTTAATTTTGTAGTGAATATATTAACTTGGTTTAATTAGTTTTGATTAATTTTGTTCTGTGACCCTCAGGTGCTGGTCGAGTGTCTTCTTTTCCGATCTGATGCAATATACGCACAAGAACGTTCGTCATTTCAGGACATAGTGGCCAACCAAATTTCTTGCTAAAGAAGATAATCATTTCGATTCACTTATTTTTATGAATGCTCTTCTCTCGAAAGTATGATTAATAGATTCGGGGTTTAGCGCCGTAGTTTTCCTTCTGAAAGATTTGGAAGTTTTAATCTATAAATTAGGTTTTTGTGAACAATGATGGTCATAAAATGAGAGAAGTAAGATGTTATCGAGATTGCAACTTGATGAATTCTCGAGGAACTCGTCTAATTGTGAAAGTTGATTTGAAAACTCCATTAAACAACGGGATCTAAATGAAATTTTGCTTTACGTGATAGCACCTTTGAAGGACTAGGTGCGGGGACGCAGCTCAATACGTACTTCGTTGTTCAAGTGCTTAAAACAGTCGCAGCTCGTGGTTTTCTAAATGGGGAAAGCTGCAAATGTATTACATTGCATTGCATTACATGCATTGTATTTCAATACATAATCTCTTCCGATCACGAAGACTACAGTACTGTAGGCTTCGCGCTTCCGATACAGGCTTAAGGGAGTAGCGCTCCTACCGCATATTGAGAAAACTAGTTAGGGGCGCAATACTACTCGCTGAGCTGCATAGTCTGATGAGTACACTCTTCTTCAGACCCTACCAGACCCTAGGCCCCATCCTTGAAGAATGCCTGGCCGCAGCCTTCGTCCGCCGGTCAGCCTGTGCGGTGAATGCATGACGTCACGCCTCGTCGTTTTACACAGGCCTTATGGCGGAATGAAGTGGGAGCCTAACACTGTTGTATTCTGTCAGCAGCTTCAAATGCGTTTCGGACGGCCGTTATCGAACTCACAAACAAAAATTTTGATATGACTGTTACATAATGTAACTCAGAAAGCCATTATTAATAAATAAATACATTTATAAATATATTTTTACATTTCTTATGGGAGCAATTTCTATAGGAGAGGCTCCGCCTTACAGACTTTAATGACCAGCCGCGCCTGCTTTAAGATATTTAGAACCATATTTTTTTATTCCACAATTCTGGGATTCTATATGAGAATTTTGCTCAAACACTGAGAATTTGAGGAGTGGCTTGTTGTCTTGCCAGAAGTGTTCATTCGCATTAACATTGCAAAATTGCGAGAAGAGTAACCGTAGAACTAGGTGCTGGTGGGGGCGTCTTATGGGCCAGGAGGAGAGGCACGTGCAAAGAATATAGCCGAATGAGGAGGTGAAAAGTGCTCCCCAACCAAATCGATAATCGCGATACTTACATGAAAGAGAACAAAAAATGGTATATTGTCCCCAAAAATCAGCCTTCGAAGGCAATCGGTTGCAGAGATACAATGAAAAGCTTTTTCCACGTTTTATTTTTTTTCTCAGCTTATATTGGTAAGGTATAAGGCTGAAAAAATGTAGAGACTAGGGAAAATAGTTGAATTGATGTTTTCTTCTCAACCAACTTTGGCACCACATTCAAGTAGAAAATAAATAAATTTTTGGAATTGATTTTCGACGTGTTAACGTCGTTTTCAGTTTTCCCCCTAGAATGTGCCTCATAACATTCTATAACATTTTTTTTCAGATTTTTTAACAATGTGGAGGATAGTGAAAAAAATGAAAACCAATTTTATCAGTTTAAAATTTGAAGCGGAACGATTTGGAGGAGCGAGTGACAACTCGCCCATCCCGAGTAACAGGGGTTCGAAGAATGTTCGCATCGTTTGATGTACCAAAAGACAGACACACAGCGGGTGGGGCGAGCGGCGAATGTTTGGCGTTTGGCAGAGCTGGACATCCTTCTCCTCTTGTTTTGTTTGGCAAGCGGTCGCTTGCTACTCCCCGAATTGCAAATGTCTTGAGTTACACGTTCATAAAGCTGACACATTAGAGCAAAAAACATCGCTAGATGATTCATTTTAGGCTTATTAAACGTCCTACTACGAAATTTTAAATCTTATAGGTAGGTAGTTTAAAAGGACCAATGGATCTTAATTCTGCCGTGCGTGCAAAGTTATAGCCCCAAAGAAGCTTAAACACGAGACCGGCTGAGGTGGCTCAGGGCATCAATATAGCCGACTGCTCTGATCGGTAGTTTTCCGTGTTTTCTCCGATCAACACCAGGCGAATGCCCGAGCAATATCCTAACAAACGGGCCACGGACCGCGCGCGATCTGTCCTTCCCCTTCTTTGTCCTATCCTCTCCCCTTACACACACACACTAACATGCACTAAACTGCCACATATGCCGGGCGAGCAGTCGGAAATTTAGAGCTTGTCCCGGCTGGGGCGGTGCCCCGCTGATGGGATACGTTGTTGGGGAAAACACCGCAATCTGACACGTAGGTCGGCGCTGGATCTCGCCATCCAACGAGGGAAGATCATCGCCCCCTCTTATAATAACATAAAACATAAAAACATGCACTACACGTACGGGACTAATGACCTAAACCGTTGTCGCGCCCGGAAACACTAGTGAACCCGTTCCTAGAGCTGCGGTTGCCTTGCAGGACGGGACGACGCACGTGGTGTGGGCGCTGGGGCGCGGGCCGCTGACGCGCCTGCAGGGCCTCAACGTGTCGGCGGCGGCGGCGCAGCGCGGCATGCAGCGCGTGCAGCTGCTCAAGAACACGCGCCCGCCCGCGCCGCTCCCGCGCGACGCGTGGCCGCTGGAGGTGCGCGCGCAGGCCGTGCGCGTGCCCTCGGCCGACACCACCTACTGGTGCCACGTGCAGCGCCTGCCGCGCCGCCTCGCCACCAAGCACCACATCGTGCAGGTACACAGGAGGCGCGGCCTCACAATAAATGTTACAATCTTCTAGGGGATATACGGTGATCGAAGATTATAACTTTTTGCCATTTCCCATCATGTAGTGGGAAATCTCATACATCGAAACTACACGTGTGATAGGCAACTCGTCTGTCACTGATGTTCTGAAGAAACGAAATCTTTTGGTCTGCGAAAAAAATGTGGCCCGCAAAATCCAATGCATAATTAGTTGCCTAACAAACAGGAGCAAATGTCACATGTGTAACTTTCTTTCTCACCATACGTTCATTGGCAAAAAATTCAAACTGCCATATATGACCCAGAAGTTTGTAACATTTATTCTGAGGCACTGATGTACTCGTAATATGCCAAAAATAGTACATGATGATTTTTGACATTTTTTAAGAAACCATATTCACAAAATCCTTTATGTGTGCTACAGTTGAATAAGGAATTACTGCCCAATCATGCATCAAATATTTAAGACGAATACATTAACATATTTAAAACAATTACATTCTAAACATTTCCAGACTATGTCATAAAAACGTATTACTGCAAACACACAAAAGTGATAGCGGAGGAACTGTGCAGGTGGGGCTCGAATTATGTTTCTTAAGCTCTATACTGTAAAATGAGATATTTTTGAAGTTTCTATTATTTCTTTCAAGATATAGTTCTTTTAGGTACTCCTACTCCATAACTTGAGTGGCTAGAAATTAGCAGAAATTAAAAATAAAATTAAATTGAAGGAAACAGACAGAAATAATTTTTCGGGAGGAAGTTAAAGAGACTGATTTTCTGGGCAATTCTATCTCAACGTTTCGCAAAATTAGAATTCATAGTCACTCTTGCACAGTATCGTGTCTCAAGTGCTGTTACACGGCACAGGTTAGGGGGCGGCCGTTTAATTGATTGATTAGCGTCAACTGCTAAAGTCATTTGTTCCGTAAGTGTAGTGCATGTTTTTATCGCAGGAGGGGGAGGCGATCTTCCCCCGATGGATGGCACATCCGGCATTGACGTACACGTCAGCTTGCCGGATTTTCCACATGGCATGTCCCACTTGCAGGGCACCGCTATAGCCGGGATAAACTCTTAGCTCCCGACTGCTCTACCAACATGTGTAGTAGTGTAGTGCATGTAATTACTCGTATAAGAGTTTGTAAGTAAGGAACGAGGAAAGGACAAGGAAGCAAAAGATCGCGCGCGGTCCGTGGTCCGTTTGTTTAGGGTACTGCTCCCTCATTCGCCTGATGTTTATCGAAGAATTGCGATTTCCCCTACTGACAGCGACTGAATTCGACCTACCTGACAAGCTAGTGTTGCAAATCCTGCCACCGTCGGGATTGGAACCCTAGGACCTTCGGAATGGTACTCGTATTGCAATGATGCTCTGAATTGATGTACACCTACGCCGGTCGGGTGGTTTGAAGTTAGGTTCTACTATGAACAGATATTCACTTTTAATGAATTACTTTCAAAGTGCAGAGTTTTCGCAAGGATACAGCTAGTCAATTAATTAAAACTATATGCGACATTTCGATCTTTATAACTTATGCGTTGAAATCTTTGTTATGGTTGTTCCCAGACATATTGGAGGAAATGAAATTGATTAATCTCGCTGACGAAAGGAATTTCTATTCCCTAAAACGCCGGATAATGATGGCCTTCTTGAATATTCTGGAAAAAGGGGGAAATAGAATACGAGTACAAGGCCGCCATTCTAGTTTCTCAGCTTCCAAAGGATGTACTAATCTTTTCGCCCTTTAATTGCATGCACTGTGTTGGGAAGTTGATACAGTTGTCAAAAAAGTCTATCCTTAAATTTACGGGATTTGGATATTCTCATATTTTTGTAAAATCTGCTAGTCTGAGAACAACTATGTCTTCCTGAACCATACATCTTTGCAAATACATTACATGTTACAAATCTCTCTCAACGTTTCTCTTCGAATTTTACTGTAGATTCGATTTATTTTAAAAAAATAGTTGATTTTATGTGCTGATGAGTAATTGGAAAGTATTAGTACTTCATGTTGATAATAAGTTCTTAAGCCGGTATTAATAATATAGATATATACATTTTATTGTATATAATCAACGATGATTTTTCTAAAAGAAATGTGTTTTTAATTCTTTAGTATAAAACGTATTATTCATTTCTGTACATCACAAAGAAAACCGGAAACGATGACTAGCGTATAAAGAGTATGAAATTATAGGAAGCGGTGCAACGAAGCGTTACAAAGGAAGCAGAAAATCTTTGTGAAAGTCGCGCAGAAATTTATTTCGTCGAGTCAAGCAAATTTCCCTGTCAAATGGCACGATTAAAAACCTTTGTTCCGAAGGTGCAATATATTATGTTCTGCTCCCCTCTTGTGAATATTAATTCACCTCATTAAACACGTTTATTTCAATTATTCATTCAGAATATTTTCTGTTTCCTTGGGATGCAGTTCAAAACTATGCGGCAGTTCCATCTTATTTGTTGAAATCTTCGTTATGAACGTTTCCAGAAATATTCAAGCGAAAGAAATTGAGTGAGCTTACTGACGAACGGACTTATAACTTGCTAAAGATCAGACAATGTTGCTCACGAAGTTTTAATACATTGTTCGCAGTAAATATTCACTTTTTGGTATTATATCCTCTTCTCTGCACTCCCTCCTCCGTGGTCGTGTCTCATTCCCCTACTGCCCCCCCCCTCACCGTTGGAATTTTAAGTCAGTTTAACGAACGTTCCACGCCAGCCCCAGATCAAAGCGCCGGATGGAGATTACCACATCCTATTGGCCTTTCAACATGATATGTGCATATAAAATTTATGTTTTACTCCGAATCAGCACTTTTCCTTTTCATTACTTTGTAAGAAGAGAAAATATGCAAAACGCCGAAATTTTGACAGAAAAACTCTTATCGTCTGGCCCTGGTAACGAAAAAGTGGATAAACCATGTTCCTATAGACACGAAACTACTTCCTCCAACACGTTGTGCAGTCATAATCCATGCGTTGATACCGAAAAATTGATTGACGGCATAACTTCTGTCCGTTGTTTCTTCGACCAATACCAGACAAAGACAAGTCCGTTGTTTCTTCGACCAAGACAACAAAACGGTTCGCGAGGGATTTTGCTTTCTCATCCTTGTCCCCTTGTTTCTCGACAAACACATTTACTTACAAGTACTACCACACTGCCTCAAATGCCTTGAGACTAGTTGGAATCTTATCCGCCCGCTTATGGAGAGCTTATGGCCCGCTTATGGCCCGCTAGAGGAGATTCCTGCAGAGAGACCCCCCCACATTTTATGTATTTATTTATTTATTTATTTTTACGTCAAAAACAGTTAAAACTGCGTATGACGTGCTATGGGGAAAAGTGAATTGTGTGCACATTTTCAAAATTCTGTGATCCCTACACTAAGTCATATACTACTTAAATTTTGAAAAAAAAAAGAAGCTGTAATGTAATAAAATCTATTTTCAAGGATAAAAAGGCAATACATTTTGGGTCTTATGCATATACTCATTATCCATATCCATATACTCATTATCCATGTACTCCATATTTTGGCTCTTATCCACATACGGCCGCGTAGGTCGGTATCGGATGTTGCGTACTAGCGGGAAAGTATCAGTGCTTCCCCCCGCACCAAACGCTTCGGGGACAAACGATAGAAGCAGGTGACGCGCGCGGAAACCCAAAACGAATGAAGGAAGCAACCCAAAACGAATGAATGTACGCTTGCAGTACGAGGCGGTGATCCAGCCGGGCAACGAGGCGCTGGTGCACCACATGGAGGTGTTCCACTGCGAGGCGGCGGCGGGGGCGGAGGTGCCGGCCTACGACGGGCCGTGCTTCGCGCCCGAGCGGCCCGCGCCCACGCAGGTGTGCAAGCGCGTGCTGGCCGCCTGGGCCATGGGCGCGCTGCCCTTCTCATACCCCGAGGTAAGACACGGCAAGCCTTACGTTCTGGTAAGAGCGTGCCTTCGATGCAAGGGTTGATTGAACGTAGCTGAAGGCCACGTCGTCTATGTATTCTCCCGCCAGCCAGATGAGCCGAGCGCCACTCTTTAATATTTGGGAAGTGCCAGTTCAGTGCGTGCAATTGACGGTCAGCGATAGTTTACACGAGTGATTTAGTTCGTTTCGATGTCGACACTAAATATGATATTGTAGGACTTCGGTGTGTTCATACACACCGAAGAATATGAGACAATATTAATACGAATTATCTTATAAACAAATTCGTAATGGACGTTGAAGAAGAACGGATAACCCACAATCGGCGAATATCAAAAAGCCATGTATTTCAATAATGGTCTTAACCCCCAAAAATGAAATATGAGTTATTGACACCATTTGTTATTGACCGTAACAAAATACATGTTTGCACTTCCTGATTTGAGAAAAACTCCACTGTTTTAGAATCCCGAAGGGCCAAGTAAATACAATAAACCACATTAACACGAATTCCAAGTGACCGAAATTATCAGAGTTCGTGTTATAAAACTTCGTCGTCCATGTATTCTCCCGCAAGCTAGACGAGCCGAGCGCCACCCCTTAATACTTAGGAAGTGCCAGTTCAGTGCGTGCAATTGATGGTCAGGGATAGTTTACCCGAGTGATTTAGTTTGTTCCGATATCGGCACTAAATTTATTGTAAGGATTCATATACACTGAAGAACATGTGACAATATTAATACGAATTATCTTATGAACAAATTCGTAGTGATGCCATGCACGTTAAAGATGAACGAATAACCCACAATCGGCGAATATAAAAAAGCCATGTATCCATGTATTACCCGCGATATTCGCTTTCCACCCGCTCTCAACTAAATTTGCAAAATACATTCTCTTAGTAAAAATTATTATTCATGTAAGTACAATTTCTTTAAATAGAAGATTTGAAGAGTACTTTTCTTGCAATCTAATCACGAATACATTGGTTTCAGGCAAGCGTTCTTCGGTTGGCATAATGACAAAAATTGAAGGGAGAACCACAGCCCCAGTTGAAGTTAACCAACGTTTGTGAAATAATTGCTAATCATTTCTACAAAACACGCCCCAATATGGTTTGTCAGAAAGAAGGTCAACATAATCGCTCATGTGACAAAACAAAGTTATTAAAACTAAAAAGTGTATTTTTTTAAAGCAAAAAAGGATTTTTCCATTTTTACCCTATAATCGAACTTTTGGATGTTTTCAATGTATTTACGAATGGAAGTTTACATCGACCAAATTGCTTTTCTTTTTCAAGGAAGCTGGCTTACCTATTGGAGGACCAGACTACAATCTATATGTTATGCTTGAAGTTCACTACAACAATCCAGAACAAAGAGATGGTGAGTAAATATCCCGATAAATATGAATTCATTTACTATAGTTTTTTACACAAAACATAATCGATCATTTATTTGAAACTGATTTGATGAATTTGATTTTCATGTCGAAAATGCTCCTTCACTAACTAGGAATAATGTCGAAAATGCTCCTTCACTGAACTAGGAATTAGAATCATTCTATTTCAGATTCCCAGCTGTATAGTCTGCGGATCCTATAATCCATTATAAAGGTAATAAGGATTATAATATATCGTGACCCATTGACCCAGCAAGCTGGACGCTAAGATCTTTGCAAGATATTAATGTGGAGAAAATTTGTATATCTCAGTTCATTAGATTGACTTACACTTTCTTTTCTAAAGAACAAAATTTAATAAAGTTTATTGTTACCTTTTAGCAAACAATTTAGTGAATTTAATAAATGAATGTTATTGATATCTTTTACAGTTTTTTTCTTATCTATTCTTCGTTGATGTCCCTCGTAGACTTCTCAGTGAAATATCTTGCTTGCCGTAGTTGAAATCCTCCTCTGACTGGTCTCAAACTATCCAGATTACGTCCTATGACAAGTCCCGAAATCTATAACTCGATTACTCCCGACAAAGTCCCAATTTATGCATCAATATTAATTCCAAGCAATATCTGCATCATTCACTTAAAATTTCACGATCTGATCCACTCTGACTACACTACACTCGCTCCCTCTCACGAACCTACGATCAGTTCAGACACGCGATGCCGGTCAGAATGAATCTTCCTGCTTGATTCACCCTCGAAGACATATCTTCTTTTTTTCATAACATTTGACCGTCCTTCTCTCACCCAGCCAATCCATACGTTCGTTACATTTTGGTGTAGCTGACCTTTCGATCGTCTAAACTTCTTCGCCCAATCCCAAATTTTCTACTTTCGGCATGCAGCCACCTCCTAATGCATTTACAAAAAACAAAAAGCTACATTGTTTATTCCCGGTCGTTGCTAAGCCTTTGCTCTCGTGATATATTCTAATGCATGTTCCACCATATAGTCTACAAATAAATGTTTGTTTATTTTCATGTGACATATCGGTATGTCACAATATACATTCAATTTTATAAGCAATTTGTTAATTTTCATTTGTATTTTATCAAAGGTTATTTCAATACATTTAGTGCTTTCTTTGTATAATTATTTGGTGGATTTTTTTTCTTGTGGAGGTTCCCAACGCGATTTGTAATTAGGGGTAGTAATATCTAATAATAATAATAATAATAATAATAATAATAATAATAATAATAATAATAATAATAATAATAATAATATAATCAGGACTTGCTCGTAGGAGCCATTGCTTGAGTCCAATGACAGAGTTGCATTCCTGCGCAGACTGGGTGGACAGCTCCGGAGTGCGCCTCTACCTGACGCCCTCGTTGCGGAAGTACGACGGCGGAGTCATCGAGCTCGGGTTGGAGTACACGGACAAGATGGCCATCCCCCCGGGGCAGGCGGAGTTCATGCTGAGCGGTTACTGTGTCACGGAATGCACCGCTGTGGTAGATATGCGCAGACTGTACTGAATTTATTAAATCAGAAAACATTCTTCTTCGATTAGCTTTTTTATGTAAATATGCACCCACTTGCACGTGCAATGTCTGTCTTGCATGCACTTCTGTTTGTTAAATAACTGTTTTCAAAAAAAAAAAAAATTATTTTTGTCCTCGAAGGTTCTAGATGTGAACATTGATAATATTGATTTCCAAATGTGAATTACATTTTTTCCAACGTTACATTCCTAATTCAGAGTGTTGTTGGATAATACAGTTGGTTTATATCATTCTGATAATTCGTGCATTATTTTGTAATGCTTTCAGAAAATATAAGCAACCCTTGAATTGTTACGAAAACTACAATTCGTTGCTATTTTTACCTACGCTTAGTTTGTATACTCTCTTTATCAAGATTTGCACTAAATGTGCAACAAATGTGCAGGAGTTGTATAAAATATGAATAAATCACAGTTTAGACTAATACAGTAAGTTTGAGTAAATATTTGGAAAATGTATGATTATCATGTTCGTATTTCTTGTAGTTGAAGAATGTCACAAGTAAACTATGAATGTTGACGTAATTACGTTGAACTACATTGCATACGACTAAATTATCATTTAGGAAGTTGAATATGAAATATATGAAATTCGAATATGAATGAAATCGTGTAACAGAATAAGAACTGAATTTCAGTGTCTCAGAAATGATTAAGGAAACTTAATATTTGAAGTAATGGTAGAATGTTTTTCAAATTAGAATTATAAAAGATGTGGATCATATGCGATTATGAAAGCAAAAATATGTTTATGATTTTTCAAAGCAAAAACATTGCTTCCTGCATCTATATGAGTGTACAGAAGACGACCACATTACTTCCGAAAAGGAGTTTTTCTTAATAAACGCGTACTGCAAGACTAAATTGCATTTTTTAAATGAAGAGAACATTATGTCTCGTACCAATGTCTATTTTAAGCTGTTTAAAATTTTCTATTGGTATATATTTACTTTTTATGTGCAGTGGTATCCTGTAATAATAAAGACAATCAAATGAAGTATTATTTTAACAATTATTTTCTGGATATGAATATCCTAAAGACACAACGTTTCGCAACCCAAACATCAGGTGTTTTGTAATCAAGACGTTTTAACAATTAAAAATGTTTCTTTCATCATACAAATTTAAATATGAAATTATACTTCATTTGACACACCTCTGCACATAAAAATATATAATGCGCCAGGAAAGTCTCTCCGCACTGGGCCGAGTCAGGGCCTCCTATTAAATCTGTGAATATGTTGCTAGCGAACAGATTGTTGGGTACAAGTGAGGGGGACAATACTTGCAGCATCTGTTATGATTGTTGTGATTGCGGTATTTACGTTTTCTTTTGTTATACGTTGCCACCAACATAATTTTTTTTGCAAATAAGTTTTGTTGCAAACACCAAGGTGCGACTGAGGAGAGACTTTCCTGGCACGCTGAACGAGTACATTATCCATTATCCACGTTTTCTTGAGCCCTCATTTCGCTAGAAGCGAGAGGAGAGGGGAGGTTGATTATTTTGACGGCAGGACTATTGTATGAAATTAGCGGCACATTTTTCGATACAAAATAATTTCTATTGCGGGGGAGCGAACATTTATGGTTGTTAGATTTTATCAACGAAGCTTGCTGCTCTTATTTGTTCAGAATTCAACGTATATTAGCAAAGGAGTGGGGATAGGTATTCCGGAACTCCAGAAAACGTGCGCATATAATACACAATCACTTTCGTTTGCTCTTTAATTTATTTACTTGTTTGTTAATTTCACTTGGTAGTTGATTTGCTGTTAGTGGTTGCAATGAAGGGGGCGTGTCGCAGGCGGTGCCGGCGGACGGCATCGTGGTGTTCGGGTCGCAGCTGCACACGCACCTGACGGGCGTGCGCGTGCTCACGCGCCACTTCCGCGACGGCCGCGAGCTGCCCGAGCTCAACCGCGACAACCACTACAGCACGCACTTCCAGGAGATTCGCCGCCTCAAGCGACGCGTGCGCGTGCTCCCGGTAAGACAATCACTCACTTCACTCTCGAAACATTAGAATAATACCCTTAGACCTAACGCCCTCTAACCATAATAATATTAATAATAATAGCCCGAGCTCAACCGCGACAACCACTACAGCACGCACTTCCAGGAGATTCGCCGCCTCAAGCGACGCGTGCGCGTGCTCCCGGTAAGACAATCACTCACTTCACTCTCGAAACATTAGAATAATACCCTTAGACCTAACGCCCTCTAACCATAATAATATTATCCCGAGCTCAACCGCAACAATCTCTACAGAACGCACTGCCAGGGAATATACCACCTTAAGCACTAACTTCACATACGAGTCACGGAACGCGTGCAATCTTTCGTTCGTCTTCCTTGATCCATCCTCTCTTCTTACATACACACGCACACACCTTACTTTACCACACATGTCGGAAGAATAGTGGGTATCTTAGACCTGGTCCTGGCTGGGGCGATGCCCTTGGTGGGGTAGACATCTGGAGGCAGTGCCGGCGCTAGGCAAAGGCAAACCCGTCGATCGCCCGGAGCTCCGCAAGTCAAGGGGCCCGATGATGGGACTGATGGGAAAAATAGTAAAATATTGAAAATGAAATTAGAATTCGAGAAAACGTTTTCGTAATTTTATAAGTCGCGTTACAGTAGACTGGTATTACAAAAATGTTCAATTAATTTTTTACTTTAAATAGTTAATTATAGTCATTACTTATAAGAACTCTATGAAATGAATCAAATGACGCTAACATTAAAAAAGGTTGTACTGAAAGTCATATTTATTATTTAATGTATTTATCAACTAATTTTATTAAACAGTGACTAAACATAATTTTTTTAGCATTTTAATTTCACCGTGGAATTTGTATATTTTGATGCCTAAATACTTAACACTTAAAACTATTATTTAAAATATAACTTCAAAAAATTGTTCTAGCTTAAAATAAATTTTTGTTTTTTGTTGAAATAAAATAACTTACATAATTTCTAGATACAATTTTCACATTTTTTCGGATAGGGGGCGACGTTTCAGCATTGCCCCGGGCCCAAATTGTCTGACTCCGGCAGTGTCTGGAGGGGGACACACTGCAAACCGACGTGAAGATCGGTGTTGGATCTCTTATTCCAATGGGGAAAGAACACCACCACCGTCACCAATTCAGTTCGTTTTTTGAATTTTTTGAAAAATTCATGACTCTTTCAAAATTAAACTCTGTTTAAAAATTAAATGGGCAATGGGTTTTGATGTGTAGGTCATTGAACATTTGTGAAGGATGCCAATATTTGATGTACTCTTTCCTCAAAATCAAGATTTTCTTGAGATTTTAGTAGGGTGGGATACCACACATGCTGTTGAATCTGTTTTATTTCAGAAAAATACTTTGTTGTGAAAAGCACGTCGGTCAGAATTTGAAGCAGAAATGGAATTATCTTATAAATAGTTTGACATAGTTAAACTTTACAATATTTCTTTTAGTTTCCACAAACATTATTAGCTTCAAATTTTAATCATTTATTGATAAACAATATAATTATTCCACATTTGAGGTATCGGCGATTAATCTCGAAAGTATTTTTGGATAAGATCTGTTTTTGAAACTATTGAACATCCAAGGCTCTATTATTCAATGAATTCTGATTGTGCTTAGGAATGAGATTTTTTAAAATACCAATTTAATCGATGTTGCAATTTTGTGGGCGAAAATCAGTGCATGATTTTGAATAAAATATATCAGTATTTCGAATCCCAATTTTTTTGAAGGGGTGCCAATAGTAGGGTGGGGTGTAATTAAGAAGTTCTTAATTATACTTTTACATACTTTATTAAACTTTTAATTTCCAGAACCGAATCAAGTGATTTCGCGTCTTTATTTTTCAACTCCAAAAAAGTGTTAGAACCATAATAGGAATGGGAATGTTTATTAGCAAAATGTTTGTACATACACTAAAAAAGAAATGATTTGTATGTAAATTGGATGCATTCTCGCCATTTCATCTATATCACCGCAAAATTCTGATAGCAAAGTTGGATTGTTCATTTGACAATACTATAGAATCATGCGACAATATGTCTGACACGTAACATGAGTAGACTAGTGTAATCAGTAACAAAATCTGCACAATAGACAATTATATTTCTTCTATAATAGTTATTTCACATGCAAGCGAATTCATTTTCTAATATTTTGTAATGCAACTTTTTATTTGGATAATTGTAAAATATTGTTATCATTCATTTTCATTTGTCGCAGGGTGATGCACTGATCACAACGTGTGGATATAAGACAGATGACAGAGAAAACATTACATTGGGCGGTTTCGCTATCAGTGAGGAAATGTGCGTAAACTACGTGCACTATTTTCCCAAGATCGATTTAGAAGTCTGCAAGAGTTCCATAAGCAGCGAAAGTCTCAGCACCTACTTCCGCTTTATGCACGAGTAAGTACTATTTCAGCATGGCAGGTATGCCAAACCGAATGCACTAACTTAAAAATAATCTTATACTAAAATGATGTTAATAGTAAAAAATTCTTGACCCTTTGGAATTATATCTTCAGTGGTTCTTGAGTTTACGTCAATGAAAGAAAACCAACACTTTACATTGCCGACATTTCGGCCATTTATTCGGCCTCCATCAGGTCTACAAAATAGATAAAATATTTTTTATATAGAGGAGTATGTGCAGTGCAGTTTCATTCGCAGATTTTTAAAAATGTTTACATTTATTCGGCTTACCTGTAGGATTATAGTTTACGTAAATCATCGATTCTGCGGTTTCATTATTTCTATGAGACTACATCTCACATAATTAATAGCTAAGCTAAACTGTGTCTAGCATTCTACAACTGCTGTGCAACGGCTTCTGTTTGCGTGTGTTATGGTTATGATACAATGTTGCCAACATGCCAAACATGAACATAAGATAATTTCAGTTTTACTAAATGTCTGATCTAAATACACAATACAGTTAAGTATTGTGTATTTAGATCAGGCATTTAGTAAAACATTAAATTTACATTCACATTCGTCCATTAGTTTGAACCAAGGGATCACGGCTCGAGGAGCCTTGCAGAGGGTTGGCCAGCCTTCTGATACATACTTCAAAATCTTGGACAAAAAAGTTGAGCTACCGATTCCGGGGCTACCACAGCCGCACTGATGGTGTAGCGTCACGTTGGCGGCCGTGGGTGGGAGGAGGAGCGGAAGTATCGCATACCTGCGGGCTGAATAGCCTTGGCGCCCCGGCCTTGGGATTTTTTTTGACCAAGTGGACGCCAGCTTGACCTGGAAGGTCACGTGGTAGTCGCGAGCCTCCCTCCTACACCAGGGACGGTTACGCCCAGCCTGGAGCGTGTCGTGCCTCTTGCACGGGTGTCGAGGTCACGGTAGTGGCGCGGGAGAAGCGTCAGTGAAGGCGGAGCCTCTCTAGCTATGTGGGGTATCCACAGGGAAATACTCAAAATGGTGTAGTTTCGGAGCAGAATTTAGTTATTGTACATATGTGTAAATAAACGTGTACATACTTGTACATGTCTGTGTGTTTTTCTCCATGCCGCCACAATGGAAACGCAGCAATCTCGCCCTCTTCTTCCGTGACCTTCTGAAAGCACATTATTTCATCCTGGTCGAAGGCTTAGTCGCGTTCCACGTGCAGACGTGACAATGCCTCTGCATTAACACGTTGATCCATCTCGCGATGCCTGATGGTGCAATTGTATTCCGTGAGAAACAATACCCATATTGTAGCTTCCAACTGATGAGATATGAAAATTTCCCTGCTGGATTAAACAAAGCCACCAAAGACGAATGCCCTGGAATAATGACGAATATAGTGCCGCAGAGATATTCGCGATTTGAGTAGGAGATATTATCATATATAGGGTCCAAAAATTTCGTGAATATATCCGCTGATGCACATTTAGTGTTTTGGGTGAGAAAGCGACCGATACTTCCCTTCGAAAGTCAATCTTCGTCAATAGCATAGTCCTTCGACGTAGTCGAATGCATCTACTGCTATAGCTCGACAACTTAGAAAAAAAATTGGCCTGCGCATGCGCGAAAAGAGCCGGGGGGAAGGTTCTTCGCGGCCCAACTTCCCCGTCTCATGAGCCGCCGCCGCCGCCGCCTCGGCTCGGACGGGCGGGGGAAGACAGCAGGTCTTGACAACCGTCCCAAAACCTGGGCAGTTGAAGGCTCATATCTCTGTTTATCCTTGCAAGTCGAACGGCTTTTTTGGTGTGAGAAATGCCATGTCGAGAGAGTGACCGTCCTTCCCTTCTCCTCATGTACAATTGCCTCAATTGTTTGGAATTTTTCTCGCTCCGGTCAGTTTGTGTCGGCTTCCTGCTGGGCGTGGGTGTAGATCTCCGATTTGTTAATTTGCGGCGTTTTCGAGTTTTTATATTTGTGTTGATATGTCTTCGACTTCAACATCCGCGTGTATATCACGGTGTCCTTTGAGAGGCCAGGCTCATGAGATGGTATATCGAGTGACACAGTATTTTCGGCAAATGAAAATCGGTCGCCGTCAAGACCATAGCGTGAGAACAAAGTTGTAAGAACGAATCAGCTATATTTGTAGGCGGTCCTTGGGTTCAACTAAGGTCCCCCTCGAGAGCAATGGGGGATGGCTTCGCCACACCTGCTGATGTAAGCGACGTCATGATGTTCTTTTCGAAGTTGTCGAGCTATAGTGACGTGGTCTTGCTGAGAGTGAAATGTAGTTTGGTCGCTCTAAGCATCCTCCACTTTGCAGTGTTAACGAATAACACAAAAACTCAATAACATTCTTGCACTTAATATGAGACCAGCTGTTCCTTTGTCACTTAATTGTCAATATAGGGCTTGGTTTATCAAAAGTTTACGGTGCCCGTTTAGTACATAAGTTAATAAAATGAACCGTGTCAATGAATAAATGAGTCAATAGATTGAATCGTTCGTCTTGTATTATAAATGTATTAAAATATGCACGAGGCCCATTATATCGTTTCTAATGGTAACGATGGTTATTTTTTTGTGCATGATATACGGTAAGTATACTTTTCGGCGCGGAACTGATTTCTCATTCATATTTCTTGAATTTTAATTTTTTTTGTTGTTGGTAGAATTGTTGAGTTTACTGTGATGGAGAATTTGAACGGTTGTGGGGTAAAGGCCACAGCCCTAGAAGATTGTAACATTTATTCTGAGCCAGAGTGGTTCCGCGTGTGGCAGGTGGGAGCGGCAGCGCACTGGCGCGGCGCTCGGCGTGTCGGACAACTACCGCGCCATCGAGTGGACGCCGCTGCGCGCGCGCCTGCTGGCCGACCTGTACCACGAGGCGCCGCTCTCCATGCAGTGCAACCAGTCGTCCGGGGAGCGCTTCCCGGGCTACTGGGAGAACATCCCCGTGCCGCCCGTGCTGCTCCCGCTGCCGCCGCCGCCGCGCCTCTGCCACCTCGCCCACTGAGGCGCGCGCCACGCCCCCTTCCGAGCGCTCGTAAGGACCCCTTCACGCGGCGCCACTCGGCAGCGCTTCCGAGTGGCGCGTTGGTTTAGAGGTATTCGCACGAGCGGCGTAGAGTCCGGAACCAGCGGACCAGACCAGCGGGCCATAACAGAGTTCAGACCAGCGAACGCGCCACTCAGAAGCGCTGCCGAGTGGCGCGTCTGCTGGCAAAGCGGTGGGTTTAAGGAACGTATTCGCACAAGCGGCGTAGACGGGGTGCTGCGGCGCTAGAAGGCGAACTCCCGCCACCAGCAGCGCAGGAACGCGACCGCGCCACCGCCAACAGAACACAGTTCAAAGGGAACCTTCACACAGAGCCACTCTGTGGGGCTTCCGAGTGGCGCGGCCGCTGGCAAAGTGTCGGTTTAAATGGAGGTATTCGCACGAGCGGCATAGCGTCCGCGCCACCGCCAATTGTTCAAAGGACCCCTTCACGCGGCGCCACTCGGAAGCGCTTCCGAGTGGCGCGTCCGCTGGCAAAGCGTTGGTTTAAATGGAGAGATTCTCACGAGCGGCGTAGACAGGGTGCTGCGGCGCTAGAAGGCGAACTCCCACCACCAGCAGCGCCGACGCGCGATCGCGCCACCACCAACAGAACTCTATTGCTTGATGTAGGGGCGTCAGATTGAGTTATAAAGTACTTTTTCAGAACTGTTACCTTACGGTTGCATAATGATTTCATATCTAGTAGATCTTAATCACCGATTTTCCTGGAAATGTAGAGTCGTTCAGGTTCTGATTTAGGGTGATGGATTCTGTTTTTACTGAGCAAAGTGTAGTTGAGGTAAACAAGATCTGATTACACAATTACAATTCCGAAGGAATAAGTCAACACAGAGATATTCCAGGACTTTATAGCTTTTACTTTGTTCTTGTAAATCAGGTCGATTTCAAGAATTTTGCTCCAATATACCACAGCCTGCTAATATAGGCTGGATCGTTTCAGCTCCTTTCCCACACATTCTGAAATTGTTATTCATTACTTCAGGAGTTTTAACTACACGTTTTAAATATTTTCTCTTGCTTTTACTTGTTTTTGAATTGCGGTAACGAGGCCTTCTGATTCAGGTGCCCCAGAGTGAGCTGCTTTTATGGCATGTAGTCGTCTACTTTTTGATTGGCTACTACTGTAGGATATGCTCCGTAGAGTGACTTGTGCTTTCATTATTTGTCAACTGATGACTGTTGCAGGCTGCATCGTATCAGGCGTTGGGAGGAGCTTAATTATCTGCCTATTGGATTATTTTACACAGTTGTAAGATTAAAGTTTTCTTTCTGCAATAATCTCTCAAAGCATTAATTTTTGTCACCATTTGTCTCGTTAAATGCTATAAATTCTGTTACATTTAAATGAAACGTGCGTGTAATTACTGTCTGTAAGCCAAAAGAAGTGGATGATGCGTAGATAAATCCTGGGATATTTTCGTTTATTTTGGCGTTCCATTGTACTCTCCGCCGTGGCAGGCCTGCTTGTGTGGTCCTGAGCGATTCCGGGACACACTCTGCAAGTGTAGCTGTGTGTTCCGGACGTTGTTGTTATTATTGTTATTATAATTATTGTTATTATTGTAACTAGGGAGTAATTTAGTCTAATAAAATTATGGTTATAAGCAGTGGCGAATTCTCCGATGCACCGCATATATCGCCGGTATACCTAGTAAATCGAAGTGTATATGAATAAAAAAATATTTCATGAGTTTGATAATCCTCTAAAACGTTATTGAGATTTTGAAAGCTTTGAAATATGCGAAAAAGTGACTCTATTTTGCTACCGAGTGCCAGTCAGTCTTCCGCATCCGTAAGTGCTATGAAGTGTGATAGAATGAGAAATTTCAAACTGTTCTTAATGTCCAGAGAATTTGCTAGAGCAGGCGAAGGCACCGCATGCCAGCCGCGATAACCTAGGGCTCCTCATGTTTCAATGGTGGGGAGAGGGGAGGATATGCGTCTGGACGGTCGGTAAGCACCGCAAAATATTGCGGTGAACAGTTCTTCTCTGGTCGTTTGTAAACTTGGCTTTATACATAGAAGAAAATAGCGAGCAATATTATTTTGCAAGAAAAGTTGCCAATGTAAACATTGCGGCAATAAATATTTCTGATATTGGCAATATTTCTTGCTAGATATCCCGGTCTTAATGTAAACTCGTGTGTTTCTGTCCTTGGAAAGATATTGCCGGCTGTTGCTGGGACTAGGGTTGGATTGAAGTCTGAGCAAGATATTGCTGGAAGAAGTCAATGATGATCACGGTCACATGCGCAGGAAGTACGGTTAAGGTAGTTCATAAACGTATTCTTTTGAATTGTTGTCTGCGTTTTTTTCATAAAATGAGTGTGTAAAAAAGATTTAATAAAATAAAAAGTAATAAATATTACAAACTCTCTATGATTAATTATCGAATGGTTCAAATTTTGGTTTAGCTTTAGATGCTCCCTAATTATTAATTTGTTACGTTAAAAATTATCAAGATATCTAATCTAAATCAATTTTAAGATAAATCTATAGTACATCAACAGTAGGTAATGGATATTTTTACAGAATAATAGTTTTTACAGAATTAATAACTGCACTTTTTATAAAAAGACAATTACTTTGCCCCCACGTAAATTGAAGTACAAGAAAAAATATTGAGGCTCCTGAACCGAATTTGCACAAGGCCCCTTTCCTTTCGTTTAGAAATACAGCCACATGTCCTCACAAAACGTTGACGTTTCTTTATTTCTTCATTGGGCACAATCACTGCGACCACGACTTGCATCTTCTACTACCATGTCGAAGTGAGATATAACCTCACTTAAGTTCACGCGGCATTTTCCTCGTGACGTCACCAAACACGTTAACAAAAAGTTCTAATGTAAAACGATAGGCAATATCTTGTTGGAAAGATCTTCCTCCCAACTTTCTGGCAACATATTGCCCCGTCTTGTTCTTGCTAGTGTAAAGATGACCGCAATAAACAACAACAAATTGCTGAAAGATATTGCGGAAACCAATTGCTAGTGTAAAGCCGGCATAAGTTACGCTTCTCTCAAGTTTTTGTGAAAATGGAGGATGTTAATGAGTCAGAAGTTAATGGTGTGTGTAATTGACTTATAGAACAATTATTAACAACGGACTTTCAGTAATATATTGGGATTTCAGAAAAGCTCAAAAGAAAAGACAACGGTAGAGGTAAGTTCCATAGTGCGCGTAATACTTGAAATAATGTTCAGGATTCGCCACTGCTTGTAAGCATCTGGGCTGGAGATACATTGAACACTCTCTCTCTCTCTCTCTCTCTCTCTCTCTCTCTCTCTCTCTCTGCAATAGAATTAAGCATAAAATATTTCAAAATATATTTATTACCATATCTTTATATCTTGTTTTGTCTCCAGGTTCAATCAACGCCACTCCCGGTTGAATCATCAAGAATTTATTTGATTTCTAAAGCGTTTTCTGCTCATATTGAAGTGTTTGCTCGCTCTCCAAATGTCATAGACTGCTGGGCTCCAGATGCCAAACCTATGCCATAATCCCACTGTGGTTATAATTATTCAACTTAGCAATTCATCCTTGGAAGAACTGACGTTTCTTGAAGTGTATATATCAGGAAGGACTTCACCAAACTGGTCAGTAATTACAATTATGACTGTTTACTGCCAATCAGTGATTCCTACCTCTGTGCTACAAGAAATTTCCTGGACACCCAACAATTTGTGAACTGTCCTTTAGCCATTGCCACAAATTTTTTTCTAGCTAAATTCAAGCATGCTCGGAACGAAAATGGGTACATTCTTGGAAAACAACACATAAAATAAATGTCAAAATAATATTGTAGATTTGTGTATATATTTTGTGTAGATGTAATTTCATCAATGTTAAAAAAAAAGAGCACCATACACCCTTCTTTTTTGCTGCATCTAATCAATTAGAATCGCCATATTGCAGAGTAAGGATGTGTCAGGAAACTTTCAGAACGCTACGGATTCTCTATGATATCTGCAATGCATTCTACATCAGTTTTAAGCAATGATTGAGCTGAAAGCAATGAGCGGTCAGATCTCACAGTCAGCCATGTGTGCGATCTGACTATTGTATATAGATATTTAAAAATATATTAATATTATATGTTATGGCATTTGTATGAATTGGCAATTTTTGTACCCCAATCCTATTTATTTAATCCATCTCACATCAAAACGTCGAATTAAAGCTACAGAGTTGCAGAGAGATCTACTCAAGGTGCAGTCGCTGAATATACTCGTGTGAATTCGTTCTCACAAGAATGAGCGCATCACTTCAACATTACCCATCAAGTGCAAAGCCATTCAATTTCCAGAGAACTGTGAAGAGATCGAACATTAAAGTGATCTCAATGATTTGGTGATATTTATTTCATAATTTATTTAGTCCATTCACTAGTAAAGACTAATTAACAATAACATAGTGCAAAGTCTGTCGAATGGATTGTCTGTTAAACAAAAATATCCATAATAGTGACAAGTTAATAAGGACATGAATAATATATCAGTTGTAACAAACCATACCTCGTTTGAGAATGCTAGATATGACAATAATAGATATTTTAAAAAAAATTAACATTTAAAAAACTCAATGGAAACCCTCAACAAAAACTCCTAAATAAATTGCCCCAAAAACATCCACTAAAGACCAAAAAGGGCTAAATTTTCGGGGAAACCCCCTAATTTGACAACAGTGACTCGCGTTTCAGCTATCCAAACCAACTGGTGTCTTCCTGCAATTTTTTCCATATCTAGGAAATTCTCACGCCTAAAGCGCTCTTGTGTAGACAGTGCCGCGCTCTGGAAGCGACGCTAAGAAGTACTGAATTTTAAATGTAGAATATTACTTCTCGCGTTTTTGTCTGCAATTAGGCTCACGAATTTTATAGAAAAATAAAACAATCTCCAAGGCGCGATACTTGAAAATGCAAGAGCTTAGCCTAGATTTGTGTCGAGGCTTAAAATTGTAAGATCTTATAATTATTTATTAGAGGTTAGGCACGAAATTTAAATAAAATGCGGAAGCAACGTGGTAACATTTTCCCCAATACAGTTGAGATTTTAATCGGTCCCCGATTTGAGAGACCAGTGTGTCGCAGGATCAAGTGCTTAAGAAGTCAAGGTAGTGATAAGCGACGTGACATTTCGATTCAGCATACCTTGTTTCTTGACACGTTTAAACAAAAAACGAAAAAGAGTGGGATATAGTTGCTAGTAACGTACAAACCGAATGATTGTGAACTCGAAATAAAACGAGATATAAAAGAAAAACGAAAGGCTCGTAGCGATCGATTTATATTTTACATTGACGCTTTTAAATATAGGGAGAAAACAAAAACGAGAAGCAAAGACTAAGATATAATGAAGACACAATTGCTGAACAATGTAGTACCTATTTTAAGAGTAAGGCAATGTTGGAATCGGATAGAGCAAAACAAAAAGAAACTTAGTCTGTATTGACGCTCTTATATGTATGTGTTTATATTTTGAAAAGAAGACCTACATAAATGATTTAATAGTCTGCATTCACACCTCCGGCTCAACAAAGGGACACCTTAACATGGTTTTTAGAGGTTACTCAATTTCGTCGCATCGTGGCAAAGTATTTAAAAAACT
Source organism: Teleogryllus occipitalis (assembly GCA_011170035.1). Taxonomy (NCBI): domain Eukaryota; kingdom Metazoa; phylum Arthropoda; class Insecta; order Orthoptera; family Gryllidae; genus Teleogryllus; species Teleogryllus occipitalis. Next base: position 33,204 of record BLKR01000250.1, on the reverse strand, counting down.
TTGGCTTTCTGTGCAAAAGTTTTGTAGATCGACGATGTAGTGAGAGTTGTAACTCGGATGATGAAGTTCATTTCTTACGTCTGCAGATTGTCTTCTACTCGACCTCGATTAATTAGAAATCATTTCGAGGTGTAGGATGCAGAGTGATGTAATTGCTCATGCAGACGTAAGATGGCTTCGTAGAGGGGGTTACACTCGAACGATTCTGCTGTCTTCTGGGTGAGATCAGACATTTTCTCAAATCATTTGCAGGTCATGATCATCAGGAACTTGATGTAATATATCTTGGCTACTAGATCTACCATTATTGATAGATATCACCTCAAAATTAAATGAATTTTAAAAGATATTACAAGGGAAAGATCGCAACATTTCAAATATGATCAGCGTAATAAATGAACGGGTTATTTTTAAAACCCCACAAGTCAGGAATTGTAAAGTTATGAAAAAACAAAAATTAAGTACACAGAAATCGTGCATAATTAAGTACATAGAAATTTCGTGTGCATAAATTTTGGTTGAGAATGTCATGGAGACACGTAATTTACTTTATCAACAGTGTAACAGTCGCTGGACGTATTTAAAAGTTTATGACTAACTGAATATCAAAAAGGAATCCAATCAGGAATTTTTTACCTAAATATGTAAATAAATACACATTGTAATTTGACACATTTATTACAATATTGTGAGAAATGACAATGTGCATCTACATCAAACATGATTCATATGACAGAAACAGTGGCTTGAAATATGTGTTTCTATGATAGTACATAGGAATATTTCTTTATTGAACATCCCTTTTAACTAATCTCTGACTGATATATCACAGTCAAACACATTGTATACATACATACACAGTTATACATAACTCGTAAGTCAATGACTTAGAGAGTTTCAAACCCAATCCTAAACTTAGCAGTGTCCTCACGGCCATTCTATTAATCTGATTTATGGGATTTACACACGGAATGATGCATCTATCTTGCAGCTTCTATTTTCTCACAAAAAGCGATCATGCAAAAGAGATTCACTTACGGGCTTTTAAGAATAACCGGTTAAAATATTTTTCAGAAGAAACTGGCTATGGATAGAAAATTTAAAAATAAATTCCCTTTCACATTTTGCAAATTTGAAGTCTATCGTGGAAACTGTAAATGGCTATGAATGTGAACTCTCTTTCGCTCAGCTTCTTAAAGTTCAATGAAAAGAATTTGGTTACAGATTTAGTCAGTTTTCGAAACTTGAGTCAGTGTCAATATTTTCCACGCCAGATTTTCCTCAACTAGCAGGAAACACGGAGGGTCAGGCAACACATTAATCATCAACACATCTAAGTAAATGCTATATTTTAGTAGTTTGTTAGTTTTTCATATTGATAATAACATCAATAATAATAATTATTATGCATGTATGTTTTTGGAGTTATTCGGTCGGTAGTCCGACTTCGCCGGTCAGCTGCCTGTGTCCCCCATGGCTGGGGGTAGTTATATTCCCATGCTAGGGGATAAGAGCGACATGAGGCGAACATGACGTATTCTCTTCACCAAAACTAGCAAAATCCGCCTGGCTGAGCTTTTCTTCGTCACACAGCTTTCAAATATGGGACAATTTTAAAGGAAAGCTATTTTTGTCTCCACCGGGAATCGAACCCGGGACCACAGCACGGGAAGCTAGTACGATGCCCATGAGCCATCCCAGAGGGTATATTATTGTAATAATATTTGAAGATAAGTTGTAGAGTGGTGGAGCTGTAATAGTCGCATAGCGCCCGCATCGCGATAGGAATCAGCCAGTTGCGCTCGAGAAGATACAAAGGTTGAAAAGCGCTACCTTAAATCCTGGGACACCAGAGCAGTGAAACGAAATGTTTTGAATAAAATATGTTATTTATAGTCGTTACATCATATGAGAAAAGTACATGGGAATGCGCTGGAAGTCGTTGCAATACGGATAAATGTGGATGAAGTCTTTTAAGTGAGAAGAATTAAAATTCACTAGGAGGAGAAATAGAACACGTGCAGGCAAAATCCATTTAATTTCGAGATCTACTCTTTAATCACTGAATGGCATTCTGTTTTGTGTACGCCATTATTCCTTATTTCTATTGTGTTTAAAAAAGTAGTAACAAATAATTCAGTAAGTATTTATAACTATGTTTTAATCAAAGCTTAAAGCATGCGCAGTATATATATAAAAGATGCAAAAATTAGGAAGGAATTCGAAGAATTTGATCACTTAGCTTTTTAACTAAGCTAGTATTATAACTATCAGTTATAGATCAACTATTGATCATACATTAAAAAATCACTTGTAGCTGTATACTATAAATTTCTCTATTCCAGTCACATCCTCTTAAGCGCGAAAGGTATAAAGTAAGGGAGAAACACCCACATTAGGAGCCTGGTCCCACAGCTTTTATGTAAAAAAAGCCTTTGTATAAAGTCTAAGAAGGGAAAGGATTTTTGCATTATAGGCTTCCCCTTTTCAGAATAATAAGGAAGAGCTTTGCCCCTATTTTCAAATGGATATAATCCGATCATCGCACTATAAAACACTTATCAAAATGCAGGGGCTGCTGGGGATCTAAAGCGACCGTCCCGGCGAGCTCACGAAGTTTTGCCCCTTTTGGGAACGAGGGCGGCATTCTAAGGAGATGAAAAATGCGAGGCAAAGAAAAGAGGGGTTGCTTTTGATAATGCGTTTGTTATCATTGTGGGGGCGCTTAGACATAGCGTCCGAAGTCATCAACATGGAAGGCGCAGGGGGCTGGTTGATTGATTGATTGATTGATTAGTGTTTTCGGGTGCGTCAACTGCTAAGGCCATTCGTGCCGTAAGTGTAGTGCATGTTTTATCCTGAGTGTGCCTGTGATCTTCCCACGTTGGACGTCGAGATCCGGAGCAGACCTACACGTCAGCTGGTGGGGTTTTTTCCCTCCACCAGTTATCTCCCACCAGCGGGACACCGCCCAAGCCGACACAAGCTCTAAGATCCCGACTAGTCTCACTGCTTGTGTGGTAGAGTAGTGCATGTGTAAGTGTAAGTGTGTGAAAATAAGGGGTGAGAATAGGACAAGGAAGGAGGAAAGATCGCGCGCGATCGTCATCAATCAATGCCCTGAGCCACCTAAGACGTTCGCAGGGGCTGGCGATGGTACGTGTGAGGGGGATGTGCTTTTATATATTCTAAAATTTGGCAGAAACGTATCCATTAGAAATGCTTGCTGCCTGGAGCTCATCAATGGATGCACCCCTAGGTCATGAAGAAAGTGCTTTTAATGGGAAGAAGGCCGAAAGTAAACCTAGATTTTTACTAGAAGATTATTTAAATTTTCTACAGGTGGGCACATATTTACTAAATCATTGTAGTAGTTGATGACTTTTGTTTGATGAAGGATGTATCGAAAAAAAAGCTGTAAAAAAGAGTTGCTTTTCCTCATTAATGGCATTACAACCCATAATCTGATTTAGAGAAGTTAGCCTAAAAAGGGCCAAAATTACAGCACTTGCCTGGCGACTGATGACAGCATAACTGAATGTTCTGCCCTTGTACTCATCAGTGATTTCAAATGGCCCTTTTTTCTTCATTAGTTGTATATGGCTTCGAGTCTTCTTCACACGATCTTCTGATGAAACTGTAGTGCGCCACAAGAAGTAATTGAAGTACACGAAGAATCTGTTGTTTTTTTTAATCATTTGTACAAACATTATATTATACATAATTTTTGTGATAAGTTTTAGGAATATTTCCAAACTGACTTGCATGCGGGGTGTGTACGTTCGCTTCCGTGATTCGTGCTCACTGAAGACTTCTTTAGAGGGGCCATCGACGAACGAAAACATATTCGAATACGTCACCGATCCGCCGATGTTTACTTGTTTTCCGAACTGATACTTTCAGTTCTCTCTCTCTCTCTCTCTCTCTCTCTCTCTCTCTCTCTCTCTCTCTCTCTCTCTCTCTCTCTCTCTCTCTCTCTCTCTCTCTCTATCTATCTCTCTTTCTCAATATTGAATTCAGAGTTTATGACTTGAAGCATGATTTTGGTTTTAGAAAGTATTACAATGTAAATGGTAAGCTCGCTTAAAGTATTGTATTTTTCATGTATCGCATGTTTTTAATCGTCTTTAGCAAGTAAGAAATGCAAATCGGACGTGCAACATATGCTGTTATAATGCACGTAGAAATAATAGTTTTAAGATGTTTTTAACAGCGAGATGTGCATATTCTGTGAAGGTGCAAATGGTTAATCAGAGATTATTTTTTCTGAATCGTAGGATAAAACTGGAAGAATATTAAAAGTGTTCATGAAATACAAAAAAATTGTTTTTATCATTAATCATAACTGATGATAAAATATATTCAGTGACATAGTCTTCTGCCAATCATTATTTGAGTAAAGAAGATGAAATGGCAGACTAAGATGATGATCTCTTGAGAAAATAAAAGGTTCACATGTCATTTCAGCAGAACGCTTTTTTGAGTACTTATTGCCTAATAGTACGCAGTGGGATCAGGAAGTCTCTCCGCAGTGACCGTCGTTTTATAGAAATGTCAAGGTTGCGTTGCACTCAATCAACAAATATTTGTATTTCATGAACCTAAGGCTGTTTACTTTCTTCTGACGTCTATTACGGAAATGTAATGGTAATGTAACTTCATTTTCTGTGCACGTCTTTTAGAATTCAGTGGGAAATACAAGTATTCAAGTTATCGTTTCCATGTTGTCGCGGCAGGAAGTATTATTCCGAAGGACAACATGGATAAGAGCCCAAAGTGTATTGCTTATTTATCCTTGAAAATAGATTTTATTACATGGGAGCTTTTTTTCATTTTTTTAAATTCAAGTAGTATATGACTTAGTGTAGGGATCACAGAATTTTGAAAATGTGCACACAATTCACTTTTCCCTATAGCACGTCATACGCAGTTTTAACTGTTTTTTTGACGTAAAATAAATAAATAAATTTAAAAAATGCTTTCAGGCGAATAAATTTACAATAAATTGTTTCACCTAGGCGATCATATAGAGACTAGAAAATCAAATAAATGAGAACCCAGAGGGTGTTGCCCATCTTCTCACTCTCTCTGACAACCTGCAGCTGAGGCGCTGTCCAGAGAGAAGCTTGCAGCGAGGAATCTCTCACACCGTAGTGTTGGAGTTTCTAGTTGAAGAATACGCCTGTTAACTCGTAATTCGATCTCTTTTATGGCTTTTTTTGTAAGATTACATGAATCATAGAAGTGTTCCAAGCGAGTGCGTTGATTTGATATTTCACTCTGGAGAAAATGCTACAGAATTTCGCAGAACGAAGTTGTTTTGCATGTGTAAAGTCGTATCAATCATCTCTCCCAGTATCGGGACAAATATCTACAGCCGCAAATTATGCATTATCTGCATAATTTCTGCATTTTGCTTGCTTTACGGGTAGTTATGCACAGTGTTGGAGTCGCGTATGAAAAAATTAACTAAGCATATTTTAATTGCATTGATGAGTATTTTAACGAAGCGTAACATTAGTTTTGTTACGAAATAAGTAGCTGATAAAATGAATAATTCAACACGTGATCCACAGTATTAAATACCCTGAATGTAAACGTGTGAGTTTGCTTTGCATTTTGATGTAGTAGTATTATTAAAATATAAACTCATATTATTCATAATATTCTCTACTAAAATAGAAATACATACTCATTTAGTATCGCAGCACACCCACACCTTCCGTTCACCGTAAGTGGCCACGAAGAGGCGATATCGAAAACGGTGTGGGGCTTTGAACTGTTGCGTCAAACATTAGCATTTACTGTTTGATGCCTCTCATTGTACAACGAAATGGAAGATAGTGCATATTTTGTTATGTATTCAAGGGAAGAAAAGTTGCAGAATTATTTTTCAATAAAATGCTCTCCATTAAGAACAAATGTGGTTTTTATTTCCTCGTATTTTTAAACATGTAAACATGTGTAAGAGTAAGTTGTATAACGATGTACGTGATTTTTGATAAAACATAACTTCCCCAATATAAATATTAAAGAACACAAAATTCACCATTGGGGCACAGCCATAGCACATCAGTCACGTAAGCAAGCAAGCTAAATCGGGCTACATTGGGTTAACGTTTGTAAAACTTAAGTTCTACATTTTTTGTAGAGTTAGTTATTAATTTGAGAAAAGGTTCTTTGTATAATGGGATGTTGATAGTTTTTAATGCTAAGTTAACTTTGTTATTCAATGTTGTTCAATTAAATTTGTTATTCAATGCTATGAAGCACATCGAAAGTCACATATGCTCAAAAAAAGGTAACTTCCATTTGCAAGTCCCATGTTGCAATTTTCACAACTCCAACGCATTAAGCTTATGGCAACACCAAATTTGGCTACATTGTAATAGGTCTCTGTTCTTTAAAATTCCTAACCAATGAAGGAAAACACGAGACATGAAATTCCGGGCTCTTTGAATTCTGAAATCGGAGAATATTGCGTCGAACAACTACTTTAATATCAAATACATACAAATATCTACTACTTTTATATCAAATACCATACAAAAGGAAAGGATAATGGGTGAGCATTATTTGGGAGGGCAGTGTCCCTTGAATCTCCCTGTCACAGCCGACAGTGCCTAGGACACACCGACTTCCGGACGGCCAAGTTTCTATTGATTACTTGTTTTATTGCATTTGTTTTGGCTGCTTTGGAAATAAATCTCGCTTTAACGTTCTTCTCTTCATTTCTGCCGGAAATGAGTTTCAAACTACCTAAAAAATATGTGAACACAGCCGTAAGTCCAAGAACGCCATGAACAACACAATTGGAACGAGACATTACAATCCCGTCTCTTCGTCCCGTACCCTCGTGGCACAACGCAGTAATCAGATCAAAGCTCACACCCTAACAATACTCGGGGCAAATGCGGCATTGTTTGCACTTTCTCCCGCGCCGCGCCGCCCGGACCACGGCGCTGCGGTCGCGCTGCGCGCCGTCCTTTGTCACGCGTCCGTCGCCGCCGTCGCCGCCGCGGTCCAGCACCCGCGACGAGAAGCGTCCTCCCCGCGGCCTCCGGAGCGCGCGCGCGGCAAAAACGGGCAGACGCCGCCCTAGCGGAAGTCGCAGAATCACGAGCAGAACTGACACTCCACCGGCAAACTACTCCTGTGTTCAGGGTTCGTGGCACTTTTCCTTAATGATTTCTGGTTTTCTGATTATGTCTGATGAATACTCTGATGACTGATAATACTGATGACGTCTCGTGAATACTCCCTGTTCGTGATTTTATGATTACTAACAAGTTTCCTGTTCTCACACAGGGAGAGGTGACTCATTGCATTACCTCTGACCGAGATGTCCTAGGTTCGGGTCCCGACAGTGGCTGGATTTTCGGCACTAGATAGACATGTAGGTCGAATGTCTGGAGGAGAATTCTAGCAGCCAGCTGCTCCGATCGGTTGTTTCCTGTGGTTTCTCCGATCAATGCCCGGCGAATGTCGGGGCTGTACCATAACAAACGGACGATCTTTCCTTCCTCTTTTTTGTCCTTTCCTTACTCGTTACTTACATGCACCATACTACCACACATGCTGGGAGACCGGTCGGGAGCTTAGAGCTTATCCCGGCTGAGGCGATGCCCCGCTGGTGGGAGATACCGGCCGAGGAAACCCTTTTAGCCAACGATAGGTTGGCGCCGGATCTCACCTTCTAGCGGGGAAGGTCACCGCCACGTCTCGACGAAAACGCATGCACTACACGTACGGGACTAACGACCTCAGCAGTTGACGCACCCGGAATTGCTAACCAATCAATCAAACAAATCCTATTCTCAAGAATAATTGCATTTAGAAATTAGCTCAATATGATCATGATTAACCAGGCATTTTTGCCCGTTTAATCATTTATCCAGAAAATATTTTACTACAGATCTTGGTCCATGATAGAATGGATGAAAAATACTGCCCTGAGTTGCTTTTGACGAGTACACAAATAAAGGCGATAAATTCAAATTCCGCAAATTTTAATAAATATAAAATAAAAGATCAAGAAATGAATCAAGTAAAAAATTTGATTGATTCCCACACCCGCATTGTGATAAATATTTATTACAACTCATCGATTGCGTAGCTAGGGCTCATCTGAAAGACCAAAGAGCAAAGAGTTACCCGCAGCAGTAGGAGCGGAAGATGGGAGCAGTTGCAAGGACGTTCAAGGCCGCGAAGGGGAGAGGAGAAGGGTAGGGGACTCAATTTCCCTTCAGCGGCATGGATTGATTGTTTAGTGATTCATTAGTCCCGCAAATGTGATGTATGATTTTATCGCGGAGATGGAGGTGACCTTTCCCCGTTGGATGGCGACATCTGGCGCGATGACAAGGAAGAGGAAGGAAATATCGCACGCGGTCTCTGGCCCGTTTGTTAGGGTACGCCTGGTGTTGATCGAAGAAACTACGGAAAACGGTTAATGTCTCTTTGAGTTAATTTTTTTAAACATGATTAAAAATTTACATCTAAACGAATACTGTACATTATCTCCAGTTTCAGAAAATATAAGAACAATTCTTCCCATTCACTTTCGAATATCATCGGATTCTTAGTGGGTGACGGGCTTGCTTCCTCTTCCACTCTTCCATCACGTTCCCACTGTTCAGGGCGTCATTGCACGTCCTCTGACTGAAAGATCGTTAGGTTCGACTCCCGCCGGAGGTAGCATTTTCGACATTAGGTACATAGCTAGGTGGAATTTTGCGGCTGTTTGAGGAAGAATTCTAGCTGCCTGCTGCTCTGATCGGTAGTTTTCCGTCGTTTTTCCGATCAACGCCAGCCAAAAGGCGGAGTAGAACCCTACCAAACGGGCCACGGATCACGCGCGACCTTACATTCCTCTTCCTTGTTTTATCCTCACCCGTTATTTACGCATCTATGCTCTCTTATCTAGTTAACACATACTGTGTTAGCTAGAAAGCATATTATTCTCATAGTCCTTCATTATTCTGGAGCAATAGAAAAGTATTAGTTAAAAGTGTTTGCAAACAGCCAAGGCAATTGCATCCTGAAAGTAATGAATAGTAGTTAAATAATATACGTTTGTAATTCAAAATACTTTATTACGCCGATATATAGTTGCATTACTGAAAAAATGAATGATTGTTATGTACAAACATTTCTTACAATGATTGGATTTGATTTATTTTACAATAATCTGTAGAAACTGTACATGACGTATGGGAGGAGAAGTATAATCTACGTACGTGTTCTTGAGCTCACAATTCCCCCCCCCCCAACCTTTTACTATACCTCGTTACCAGTGTACAGAGACAATGTAATGACACTTTATGGAACAAAACACAAAGTAACATTCTTTAATGCTACAAAAATTAATGGTGAACACATATGAATTTACTAACAGTGACATCGAATTTGCACTCATTTTCAACTTCAGATTATTTGTTTGAATGTGCCTACCTTCTCTCAATTGTGACGTTGTCCGGGCTCCCCTTGACATGTACAGAAATTCACATTTTTGTCTAATTTTCGGTGTTTATAAATTGTTGTGTAGTTTCATTCTGCATGATGAAAGTGAAACATCCATTTTCCCGCTCCGCTCGTCTCTCGCTTTCGATTTCAAGTTTAACGTACCTGAAAATTCATTTCCTCTTGTTCAGCAGCAGTTTTTAGCAATGAAATAATCAAGGAATCCCAAATACTTTGAACCAAAAACATCAACAGGCTATTCTCGTCCCAGTATCGGGAGTACCTAGTATTCGAGTCCTGACGGTATCAGGATTTTCGACACTAGCTATACAGCTAGGTCGAATTCAATCGCTGTCTGGAGATGAATTATAGCGGCCGGCTGCTCGAATCGGTAGTTTTCCTTCGTTTCTCCTATCAACACCTGGCGAATCCCGAAGCGGTACCCTAACAAACAGGCCACGGACCGCGCACGATATTTCCTTCCTCTTCCTTGTCCTATCCTCTTCCCTTACACACTAACATGCACTACTCTACCACATATGTCGTAAACCAGCCAGGAACTTAGAGCTTACGGGAGGAGACGGTGGCCCCACTATGGCCCCACTGTTGGGAAATACCTGCTTGGGGAAAACCCCGCTGCCCGACCTGTAGGACGGCGCCAGACCTCACCATCCACCGGGGAAGATCCGCCATACTCAAGGAAAAACTCATGCATTACACTCACGGGACTAATCATTTTGGCATTTGACGCGCCCGTAAACACGAAATAATCAATCATCCCAGTGTGAAGCTGTTTTCATTTTTAAAATTATGATTTACAAAGGGCGGAATGTTCGGAGCGGTCCATCAAACATTATAATATTGCAACTTCTATCCTACTAAAATTCTACCCTTTTCTAGAAAAACTCTTTAACGAAACGACGCCCCACGAGACCTGAAAAAAATAATGCCCTCAATTTTTTTTTAATTCCAAAGTTTAAATTAAAATAGCACTTCTGTAATTGAATTCAGTGAATTGTGCTTCGTGTTAAGTTAAATGTTCAATGAAAATCAAGTCTTGCATTGGCTAGCATTCGAAGTGGAGACCTGCAGCATTTTATTTATGTGCTTTACCATCTGAGTGTCAAAGTAAAAAGGTAGCTGACAACCAGAGACGTCTCCTCACTCTGGACCTAGGGCGTTGGCAGTGAAGGAAAGTGTTTATCTTCACACACTCTTTCTGGAATTATGTTAACAAAACCCTTATTTATTTTAAATTATAATGTTGGAAGAATGAGGGAAAGATAGTCGCAAAATAACAATGAGGATGTTGTATTTTCTATTGCAAAGATTGGAATAAGACATTTTATAGTATTTACCAATACATACTCGACGCTTTCTCATTCTTCAGTTTTCATTTTAAAAATTAAATTCTGAAATATTATCAGGTTAGGACACGATCGTCCATCATTCAATTACCTGTTTCTTTTCTTCATACCAAACGGAAGGAGAGCAATTATTTAAAATTATTGTTCTGCTTTTTTCACTATTTTTGTCGAAATATAACATTTCATGAGTATCGCTGAAGGGTTCAACGCGCAACGGAGAATATCACAATCACGTAAGCTCGCTCTCCAGCAGGCCGTTAAAAAGATATCCAACGCCTTGGCACGCTTTGTTCCTCGATTTGGGGAACGTTGCGCGCATGCGCTGCCGCCTCCCGCTCCGACCTGAAGACGTTGGAGGCATTCGCCAACGGCCTGAGCTGCGCTCGCGCACTGCCTGCGTTGCATGGACGTGCTGGTGCCGATCTATGACCCCGATCGCACGGAAGACCGATTAAGTGAAATAAATCTTAATAATTTCAAAGGAATAAATGATTTTTTAAAATTTCCTTGGGCGTTGACACACTACATGCACACCCAAAGAAAACGCCACTGGTGGCAACAATATTGAATATTTGTTGTTTAATGTATACATATTTAATTTTGATATTTAACTCAGTATCAGTAAAATAATATAAAGGGTGGTGAAGTCCCTTAAACAGATGTGTATGCTTTTATGACTTTCATTTCGGCACTAATGCTTTGATGCGTTTTCCTAAGAAAACACTTGCCTAACTTTTCTACTTGCCTAAGCAAGTCGTTCCACGACAATCATACGGATGTGTGCTATCTCTGTTCTCATTGCAATTCATTCATGCCTAAATTATCACGAAGAAAAAGTTAATTTTCACGATTGACTTATTTGTGTCATGCTATATTTTTTTTACATTCGGTCTTTTCAAGTCGAAGTCAATCATCATCATTATCATCATCGTATACGAATACATCCCACTACGCGTAAACCTTGAGCCATTACCATGCATAATAAATTAGCAGGTTCCTTTGATATGGAAGAGTGCAATACCCTTCATGACATATTTTGTAATCAGTAAATTCTTTATTTACATAACTGAGTATTCGAATGAATAAAATGTTGACGGACGATAGAAGCAGAGTTTATTATCTGGAAAGGATTACTTTGTGGGAAAGTACGGTAAAGGATATTTTGCTGTAAACATACCGCAAAGGAGTCATCGCCTACTGAGTACAGAGGAAAGAAAGAAAAAAAACACTGGGCCAAGTGAATCAACAATGCTGACGCCTTGCATATAAAGAATGATCGTAAGCAGAGTAAGTCCTCGTAAGTTTACATTCCTCAACATTTCATTCATCCGCCGATGACTCACACTCTGTCCTAGTGACGTTAATAACCAGGGCGACCGGAAGGGTTATAGGACAGCTGGGGAAACTTGCTCTAGACCCCCACTTAATTGGGGCCCCGAATTTCTCTTCACTCCAAAGAAATAATAAATGTATTAATTTATAATCCAAATTTAACGCTATAAGTTATTTCTGATGCATGGAAAAATGAATTATGTTTATGAATTGGGGAGAAGGGATTTTTTTTGTTTTTTGAAACGAGAGGCCCCGTGGATTAACTGACCTAGGTCCACTAGTGGATCCAAGGGGGTAGAACCCCCCTCTAAAGACCTACAGTTTTCGTTTCCCTTCCTGTATTTGGCTACATTGATTTAAATATTTATTTGTGTTCGAATTATGTAATTTTTTAAACAATAATATTGTATAGTATCATATCTACCATAGGTAAATAATATACAATATAATAAAAAATATATTTATTATTTTTAAAAAATTACGACCCCCCCTAATGATCGGCTGGATCCGCTCCTGGTTTTGTCTGGACGCCCCTGGTAATAACTATTGCTGAATGCCTGCGTGAAGAAGAGTGAAGCGCGAATCCGACACGCAGCGGTCGCCCCTGCCTAGGCCCCTGGTTTTGTCTGGGCGTCCCTGGTAATAACTATTGCTGAATGGCTGCGTGAAGAAGAGTGAAGCGCGCATCCGAGACGCAGCGGTCGTTGGGAGCACGTCGCATCGTGTCGCGTCGCGTCGCGTCGCGTGCCTCGCGGTGACGCGCGGCGTGTGACGGCGACGCGTAGCACGCGCGGGCGCGGTAGAAAGCGCGAGCGCGCGCAGCCGGCAGCGGCTGGCGCGGCGCCCGGCGGCGGCGGAGGCGGCGGGGGCGGCGAGGTCATGGTCCAAGAGCGCCCCCCTACCCCATCGCCGGCGACGCTATAAGAGCGGCCGGCCACCCTGGCGGGCGGACCAGTGTTGTGTGCGTGCCACGACCTCCTCCCTCTGAGCGAAGCAGCATGCGGCTCCCGGTGAGTGCGCGAGTGCGTGAGGACACGAGGACAGGTGGCGCTTTCTCTGGCGTTTGCTCGCGGGGCGCTGGATTTATCACTAGGCAGCGGATTTTAATGGAATGACATTTTTTTTCTTTTCACTTTATGACAATGTCTTTTAGTAGACATTCATATTATGTTATGACAAAAGGAAATTACCCCTTTTATTTGACTCTTTTTGCATTTTTCGTCGATTTCGACTATAATGTCATTTTTTTACTTTTTCCGTTATTTTTAAAGCATTTTCCGCTGATTTCATTAGTTTAATATCATTTTAATGGTACTTACTTCAAATAATATTTACAAGATGCAACAAATGTTCTGCCCAGAATTTCTGAGTAGCCTGTTCGATTTCTTCGCTCAGAAATTGTAATGTCAGCCGTTGTATGTAATCTAAGGTTCCTGTGACGCCTATCAGTGCCAGGTTCGGCCGATTTTGCGATTAATAAAGATCGAGATTTCCTGGTAAAGGACAGTCCAAGCTGAGTTCACTCGAGCGAAAGGAAGCCTCGATTACATCAGTGACATATCCAACACTTTGAGTTGTTCGTCTGAACTGGTTTCGATCAAATTTTCTGTCATTTTTGTTTGCTTTTGGGACATTCTTAAAAAGTTTTAAGAGAAATTTATTGATCATTTTTCGCGATATTTTAGGTCATAAAAATCCACCCCTAGCAAAATACCCGACGTTGTGCGGGCTCATATCTAATCCTTGTGAAAGAGAACAAAGATTCATTTTATATAAACCACGGTGTTTAATTATTTTTAATGTAATTGGTTCAAATTTTAAGAAAATACTTTAATTTTCATTTTTTTTTTTTTTTTTTTTTTTTTTGCATTGCTCTTAGATTCAATTTTTTATCTAAAGCACTGCCTCTGCCCTACAGCGAATGTATTAGGTACGAGTTCTGCTGCACCGCTACTGGTCTCTGCCGGAATATATCAGGAACTAATCCGCTCTTAGTGTTAGCGACAGGCGAAAAATAATAATCGTGGCGCATCTACCAACATAGAATTTAAATTATTTATTTTTAGCATTCGTGTTTTTTTAATCTTTACCAAACTTTACAAGGACACTAATATAATTATGAAGAAGAGCCTGTGAAAATTTCGTAACTATTCATAAACTATTTTGTGTGTTATTGATGTCGATTACATGCCGTTGAATTCACTTTTATTAGCGTAGATTGCATTTTTGCCGAGTAGTAATAGAAGCACGCGTCTCTCTAGATCTAAGGCAGACCTGTTGGCGCTGTCAAGGCTTCTGAAAAGAGATTGTTTATGATTTGAATATTGTTCGAAAATAAATATTTTTTAAATTACACAATTAATTACAGCTTATACCTAATAATTTGGCAAAATAATTTACGACTAAATTGATTTTTTTTAATAATATTTTATGCAGACAGAAATTCTGCTTTTAAGCCAGTTTTGTAAGTTGCCCCTAGTTGTGAACTGCAGCAACCTCATGCTTACTAATGGATGACATACGAAGTATTATTAAAATCCTTCATAATAATTGTTTGTAATTCTTATAAAATAACGATTAAAACTCAAAATTCGTATTTTCGAGTTGTGCTATATGAACGACATATTATGATTACATACTCATTAGTATTCCCTATAGTACGGTGCTTGCACTCCATGAACTGCATCCATTCATTCATAAATGAGCAGTATTGTACGCAAAGATCAACGTCATTCACCCCCGAGACAATATGGATTAAACAACCTACTCTAGCGGCCGGGCATGGAACTTCGCTCCGCTACTACCCTCCAACGCAACTGGGTGGCAGCACTAGGCCCTCCCCGAGACGCCATTTGCCTTGAGTTGAACGCCGCGCGCGGTGTGCGTTGCAGGTCCACGTGTTCCTGGCGGTAGCGCTGGCGGTGCCGGGGACGTCGGCCCGGCGACTGAAGCGGCCGCCAGATAGCCCCGCCCCCGCCCCCGTCTACGACAGCGCCGCCGCCGCCTCGTCAGCCGACTACAGCTACGGCGCGCCGCACGGCGCCGAGTCGTACAGCGGGCCGGACTCGTACAGCGCCGCTGACAGCCCCGGCGGAGGCGGGGGCGTGAGCGGGCTGGGCCACCTGGCTGCCAGTGTCTCCAGCGCCCTGCAGCACGCGGCCGGCGGCGCGCGCTCCACCGCCAACGTGCTGCTGGGCGGCAGCGGTGAGCGCCCCGCCCACTCGGGGATGACCGCCGTGTCCTTCAACGGCTTCCGTCCCGTTCACACCGGCCGCCACGCGGACTCCAGCACCTCGCCTTCCTCCCCGTACGGAGCTCCCGCCGGCGACGGGTCTCCCGCCGGAAGCTTGAACGGACACAGCAAGCCGTACTCGACTTCAGACAGCGCAGGATCTCATTCAGGAAGTTACTCTGGCAACAGGGGGACACACGGAGCGAGCACTTCACAGGTGTACCAGGGTTCTGGTGCATCGGGAAGTCAAGATTTGAGAGAACACTCGTTTGGATCTCAGGCAGCTTCGAGTACCGATGAGAATTCCATCGGTGACGGAGAATACCGAGCCATTTTAGCCAGTCTGAAAGCCGTCGAGGCGTACGCGGGTTCTCGAAGACCTAGCGGTTATTCGGCTCATTTTGCTTCTGGATCCGGAGCATCGAATTCAGAATCGTACGACGCTCCAAGCGGAGACCACGGTTCATCCAGCATCAGCTTAACAGCCGGATACCGAGTTGGAGGCCACGGGAGTTCGTCTAGTTCTGGTAGCTCTGGTAATTCCTACGGTTCTTCCTTCGGAAACACGATATACGGGTCTCCGATCAGCAGTAGCTACAACCACGGAGCATCGAGCGGTGGCGGCCAGGCGGAATACGTGACCTCCGTTTCCAGTGGTTATTCCGAGGGGCACGTGGCATCTGACAACGGGCACGGGGGCTCCAGCTCGGGCTTCGTGGGCTTGCTGAAGCCCAGCCAGGTGGACCCCACCGGCTCCGGCGACAGCGAGGTCCACCATCATAGCCAGGGCCATAGCCAGGGCCATAGCCAGGGCCATAGCCAGGGCCATAGCCAGGGCCATAGCCAGGGCCATAGCCAGGGCCATAGCCTGGGTCATAGCCTGGGCCACATCCAGGGCCAGAGCCAGGGCCATAGCCTGGGCGAGGGCCAGAGCCATGGAGCGGAGTACGGGCCGCCAGCCACGCCCTCCGAAGGAAGAGCCACTGCAGGTCCTCGCTGTTCCTTTCGCACCTCTAACACTGCGCGTGCGCTCAGTTTTCACATTCCATTTCAGCATGAACATGTTTCGTTTCTGAGAGAAAATTCTTCTCTATTAAAATATAGAGAACCGTTTTTAAGTAATCACTGTAATACAAGAAATAATAAAACTACTACTACTACAACTACTACTAATAAATTAAAGACAATTGTTGTAGTATGTTTTTGTTTATTTAAAGAAATTTAGTACGAATGACAAAATCCTGACGATAAGCGTTTGCTTAAAATTATTTCGCCCGAAGCCTATTTGGCAAAGTTACTCAAACGTAATACTTTTAATACTAGTAACACTTGTATGTGTGTCTGAAGTATTTATGAAATCTAATGTGACTAACAGAAAATCTTACATATTAAATTATTCATATTAACAGCATTAATAAAAATTTCGAAATTTTAATAGATTTAATGCAAAATAATGATCGTTATTACAACTCTATTACTTTCTTGCCGTACTACGTAAGAAGAGAAAGCATTGTAATCGTGCTCCAGAAATTGACGATTCGTTCTTTATTTATACTTGTATCTATATTTTCATAATGAACAATGTTTAATTTTCTCTCATTATTATTATTACTTCTTGTATCGGCCAAGTGAGTTGATTATGCCTTGGAAGTAAAGTGCAAATGATGTAATTTCACAAAGGCGAACTGACCGATATTTTAGTTATGTGGTGCTCTGAGATGAAGTGTCGAAGCACTGCGTGTTGTGAAGTGTTGCGTCTTCCTTCCGCAGGTGACGACGACCTGGCCGGTGGCGCGGCCTTCGGCGGCCTCTTCAGCTTGGCGGCGGGCGACGCCGCTCTCCTGGCGGCTGCCAGCCCCGCGTTGAACGCCGGCGCTGGCGTTGGCGCGGGGGCGGGGGCGGGCGCGGGCGGGGGCGTGGGGGCGGGCGCGGGGGCGGGGGCGCTGTACGAGGCGGGCTTCGGAGCGGGCTTCGGGGCGGCGCTGGGCGGCGCCGCGGGGGCCTTCGGGCTGTCGCAGGGGGCGGCGGTGGGGGCGTACAGCCCTCCGGCAGGGCACGCCCTCTTCGGGGCGGGCGCCGGCGCCACGCAGGTCAGTCGCTCTGCTCGGCTTAAGGCCCATTCGCAATGCGAACACAAACATAACCATAACACAGAGACGTAAACATTATTATAAATGATAGATTGAAGTATTCACAATGTCGAACATACACGTAAGCAAAATAAGAGTTCCTATTGGCTGTGAGACATTCTAGTTAACTATTGGTTGGATGTGAGAATCCATTTCGAGTTATCGACTGTGTCCATGATGGGGGGGATGTCTCTTGCCATGGATTGTGTTAGTTCGTCTATCGACTTATTTTGATACTCGATTTTGAATTAACGTACTGTGATTGGTACAGTGATTCCTTATTTTCGACATTAACATAAGCACAAAAGCTTGTAACTTGAAGCTTGCAAGCTTTTAAGTTAACGTCTTACACATTATGCTTATGCGAGCGCATTGTGAATGAGTCTGCTTATGGACGTAGTCCTAACGTTTTTGTTAACATCAGGCTTATGTTAATGTTTTCATTGTGGATGAGCCTTTAATGTACTTTTGCCTTTTACTTGTCTCACAAATTCTAACTTTATAAACATGAAATAATTTGTTTAGTACGGTAAGAAAGGCTAGTTCTTCATAATCAATACAATACAATTTTTTCAGCAGCTTTTTACCTTCACTGTTTATTGGTTGAAAAGTGTTACTTTGTGGTACGCATACGGCAAAATACAGTGCGACTATTTTATTCGCGTGCCACGATCGTGGAAAATTCTGCTCGGCCGACGGGCCCTCACTTGCCGGAAAACGGTGCGCTGAACTCCCCTGCGTACGCTGTGGACGGGATTAATTGATTGATTGATTGATTGATAGTGATTCCGGGCGCGTCAATTACGGAGGTCATTAGTCCCATAAGTGTAGTGCATGCTTTTTCATCGGGAGGTGGCGGTGATCGTTCCCCACTGAATGGCAAGATCCGGCGCTGACCTACTGTCGCGGTCCGTGGCCCGTTTGTTAGGGTACTGCTCCGGCATTCGGCTGGTGTTGATCGGAGAAACCTCTCAGAGCTATCTATCAGAGCAGCTGGTAGCTAGAATTCTCCTCCAGACAGCGACTGAATTTGTGGATGGGAGGTTTTCAAGGTCTCGCCCTGCAAAAGGAATGCTTTCCAAAATAGTCGCACTACATTTTGCCGTACGGATACCACGGAGTAGTCATGGTCATGTAAAATAATTGGAAACTGCAAAGTAAACAAAAACAAAGAAGCGACATGAATCAGCATGGCTGTTGTGAATGGTCGCGTGTTGAGAATGCATCGCGTTGAATGATCGCGTGTTGAGGATGAGCACGCGTGTTGAGTTGCATGGCCGCGTGTTGAGAATGATCCCAAGATTTTGAATTTGTGAGTTTCCATGAATTCTTACAAAAAAATAAGATGTTCGCAACTGATACGAAAGAGTCTTTGGCATACTCACTGCAAATTAACTCCCCAATATTTCATTCGTACGCCAAAATTGTTTGAGAAACTAAATAAACAATAAGATACTTGAAATTTAAGATGATTTGATTGAAATAGGAAACATATATATATATATATATATATATATATATATATATATATATATATATATTTACACACACACACACACACATTTGAACATTTGCAGCAGTTAAACGTAGGATGCATGTACAGGGCTTTCGAGACCCTGTCGGTTGTTGTTTTTTTCTTCGCCTTTTACTCTGCACAGCTGCATTTCTGAGAGGTGAGTGGTGTTGTTGGTGCGCAGGTGACGCAGCTGCACGCGGTGCGGGTGGCGCTGCCGCCGCCGCCGGTGCGCCTGGTGCCGCTGCCGCCGCCCCCGCCGCCCGCCGCCGTCGGCCTCGTGCCGCTGCCCGTGCCCTACAGGGTGAGCCCCGCCCCCTCTCCTCCCCATAATGATAATAAAATTGTCTTTATTTGTGGCGAGGCTCAAGCCTTGAGGTCTGCTATTCCGCCTATCAGCTTGAATGAATGAATGCCTTTTTTGCGTGGCGAGACTCAGGACATGAGGCCTGCTCTTTCGTCTGACCACGCAAATTTTGTTACGCTCCTTTCACCTACTAGGGGAGAAAGAAGGAATTACTTGGGCGACGAACACAAGACAATTTGAATTTAGCTCAGAGGCTTCAATTTAGGCTTGAGGATCTTTTACATGCAGTAAATCTACTAATATGGGACAGCCGGCTTTACTTCTCCTTGAGTCCCGCCAAAGAAAGGTAGTAATGAGGAAAAGTCGCATAACACGAATTTTTGTAACAAGAACACCGATTACTTCATTCCCTTGGAATTCGTGTTAACAAGGGTTTACTGTATAATGCACACAATATCGAACAAATGTAAATGCTATGACTCAATAAGCATGGATAGCAACAGAAATTAAACAAATCCTCTATTTTCTCTGCCGCTGTAACAAAATTATTTCCTCGTGAATTTAGTTTCGTTCCTTGTAACGAAACGAAAGTCTGCGCGAATTTAGTTTCGTTGCCGAATGAACAAATCGTTGAAATGAAAACGAAAGTGAAATTCCTTGCATTTGGTAAAAAACGTAACTTATTAATAATATGTCAAGGCATTTACATTGTTCATCACTGAAAAAACTCTTAAGGGAACGGAATGCTCGAGTTAAAAAAAATACATATCCTTCCTTTTTCGAAATTTTGAAAGTTTAAGTGAGAAAGGCTTTCTGCGGAGAAATTCAGAGTAATATATTCTATTTTTACAAATACTTAAAAAAATAGATAAAAGCATTCGATCGGAAAGGAATTCGAGCTCCGGGCCTCTTCATCGAAGTGGACTGTTTCCCGGAGCCACCAGTATGAGTTGCTGCCACGCTATGTTTGCCATGTTTTGATACTTATATAGAAAAACCTCGTTTGCGTGCACTCGTTTAACAGTTCTTCTGCAAATTTAGCTCCCAGCGAGGAAACATAGTAATTCTGTTATATGTACTAATGTTGTTAATATTATTAAAAGCATCATCTTAAAGATATTAAGATTTAAAAATATTGATACTAGACATCTTTTTCTCAAATCAGATCAAATTCTCAAATCATAATACGATACATAATCATAATAATCATAATACATTCGTATAATAATGAATAACACAAAGTTTTTACATCGTTAATCACTGCTTATTTCAGTCCCTTGGAATTTGTGTTGACGATGGTTTATTCATAAAATTGTTGGTATTTTGGACGCGAAAACCTGTGTGTATCAACCTGTGTATAGTATTCTTCACAGACGGACAGACAGACGTTTTGCCTAATATTATTCAAAAAAATTAATTTAAAATTATTCTGAAATTATTTAAATTTTAAAAAACTCTGAGGAATACTTTACATTACGTACAGAGTTACCACTTTCAATGTTAAAGGTGAAGGACACGATAAGAAAAATATTGAACTTTTACAAATTTTCAAACTTCTAGAATGTTAAATGAAAATACGTAGAACATATGCCATATCATTAAGAAAACTTAATACTAATCGAGAAACAGTTTGAAGAAAATGTGGAGTCTTTTTGACAAAATCGTGTTTGCGTTAAAAAAAGACTTAATATTGAGTAATAATTAATATTTGACTTAATATTTCATGAAAACGACTCATATCCTGAATAACAATTGTACATGTCATTTTTTAAAATATAGTTTTGAAGAACAGAAAATGTAGTAAGCGGAGAGGGTTGGAAGTTGACAAGCTCACTTCCATTACGTCCTCTTTGTCCTTTATTAATAACTGGCTTGTGGAAGAGAGTTTGGGTTAATTTTGAAGTGAAAGTTGTACACTCGTGTGGTTTATGAAGTGCCATGGAATGATACTCGTAGGTGTGGTAAGCAAATGAAAATTTAAAAGTGGGATTATTTTCTCAAAGCGAGAGCTAGATCAGCCTTTTTGGAAAATAAATATCGTAGCTTAAATCATTGAAACAAAAATTGAATCATTAAACAATAACATTGATTTGAATGTTTACAATTGCGAGTACGCTTTTAGTCGAGAAGTAAAGAAAGCTTTCTTTGTCATCGGCGATGAATACTCTAAAGTAAAGCAAAGAATGTACAAAATTCATTATCTTCAAATCTCATAAACCACGGGACGTCCATATGTATTGCCAGCTTCGCAATATTTGCCATTTTGGTTGGTATATGTGTATGTCTGTGTACATGTTTGTCTGTATGCATGTGTATGACTTATGTGTGTGTATATATTTATTTACGTAGTATCATAAATTACAAACTGAGTCGAAAACTCCTATTATCAAAGAACCTAATATTTATAATTCGCATTAACCCTTTTTCATTAACCCTGTGTTCCGGTGGGACGAGACCTCCGCCAACTCCCGAGCAAAAAAACAAGAAACCCTACACTTACGGGACTAATGACCATAGTAGTTGACGCGCCCAGAATCACTAACAATCAAACCATTCGCCCGGTGTTGAGAGGAGCAACCACGGATATATGCCAATGTGGGTGGATGTGCTTGTGCGCAGGTGGTGCCGGTGCGCGTGCCCGTGGGCGTGCCCGTGGGCAGACCGCTGCCGCTGCCGCTAGGGGGCGTGGCCCCCAGGCCCTTGCCGGTGTACGCGCCAGCCTACGCGCCAGCCTACGCGCCAGGCTACGCGCCAGGCTACCCACCGGGCTACGCGCCAGCCCTCCGACACGTCCCTCGCCCGGTGGGCTAACGACCCTCGCCCCGCCCATGCCCACGGGAGTCGCTTCTGCATCTAGTCGCCTTGTGTACGGCTGAAAAGGGTCAGCCTGCTTGCACATTCCATCTCCAGGGAAACAACATTCGGTTGCTCAATCCAATGCCAGGTAGATCAAATTAACGGCTCATATCCACTCTTTGCGTGTCACACATGTGAAGAGATCGACATTTTCAAATCGTGCTTAGAAAAGTTCCAAATCATTTGGTTTGGAATTTAACTGCTTACATTATTATATAAACACTCTAAGCAAAATTGCCAATTGCTAACAAAGTCCAGTCCTTTCGTTAAGAGTAGTACCTTCTGAAAGATACTTCAGCAGTTATAAACGCAGCAGTTCCAAAAAACATTTTCTGATTGCTATTCAACGCTACAAATATGCGTTTAAATTGGTCAAGTTCTAGGCATTTCTGTCATTAAAAAGTGAATTTTCATGAACATAACACGAAGGAGACAAAACAGTATTATGTCAGTTAACTGACTTGTCAGATCCTGGTGATATTTTTGTACACGTTTTATTTGGGAATTAATTGCGGAAAGAGTGTTGACTTCAAACTGTATGTACGATTTTGTAAAAATAAATTTTTTGTTTAATACCAATTGTTGTTTAGTTACAAATACGTCATCAATTCTCATTCCGTCCTCCTTTTTTCTTCTTTCAGTTGTGGATATAATTTTGTCTCAATCAAATCCTTGCTACATTTCTCACATCCTCATTTAACAAAAATATTTTATAATAAGAGATCTCACTGGCATTATATCTACGATTACGGTAAGTCATGGTATACTAGTATTTTTATATCCACCAGATTCTCAGGAAAACTTGAGGGGTTGTGAACTAGAATTTGGTAACCATTAATTTATGGATGTTGAGGAACATGAACTATAGTGCTTGAGCAATCTGCCTCAACACTGGGCCCTGAGCTCATTCGCCTCGCAACTGTAGTAGATAGAGCCACCGGCTTACAAGTTGAAGTACGGGGCAGAGAGTGGCATGGGTCGCCGAGCTTGGAGTTCGAGGGGAATATCAATTTTCTGTCTTCGACTGAAACTATCTGCCCCTTAATTTTATGAATATCAGGTGTGATTGAAATTATACAAGTACTACTATTTCTTGACGGTTTTGAATGCATTATTTGTTTTTTGCATCAGGGGTTTGACGGCATTATTTTTATTTACTGTTAGATTTGTTGATTGAAAATGTGCATTTGATTAATGAATTTTAATGCTAAAGTTGACTGTTTTGGAACGAATGCCCTTTTTCTGTTCCTCTTCTTCAGACGGTATGTGTAATGCTCTTCCTGGTAGTTAATTTGCGAGCATCTTTGTGAATACGAGTATAGTGGATATCGAGCTGTAGTTACTGTATAAATGTTGTTGCTGCTGCTGCTGCCGACAAATAATCTTTCTCAAGGAAGTAAGAATCTTTACCTATTTAAGAGACAATACATTCTTGAAAAATTACAGATCTTTCATTATCGCAGTATATTCCAGGGTAGTGAAATTGTGAAAATAAAATAATTTAATTTCGTTATCACCACCACTAGTGGATGCAATTATAACAACTAAGATCATGAAATGACCTACTGTAAAACGTGTCCAAACGATCGTGCTTACTGTACAGTGCTGGAGTGCGATAACTGTATTTTTGAAACATATTTCGTTTGTGTTTTGTATGAGTTCCATTGTCTCAATCAAAATTAATACAAAAACTCCAGTGCCCACTGGAAACTAAAGCCAGAACCATATTTGAGAGAGATTACCCTACCTGACGGGGGAAACGCACATAAAATTATGTAAGTAAAGTTTGAATATCCATTTTTATTAAACTTAATTTTAATTAATTTACATGAATTGCTTACGTTTTATTTCACACGTGTTATGAATTTTTTAAAATTATATTGCCGGCGTTCGATGCAGATGCGACCCTGAGTTTGTTGAGGCACCAGCCGCCACATAATTCATATGTTATTTGAACACAGGTAGAAACGAGCGTTTTGGGCAATATTTAGCAAGAAAATACTATATCCAGAGTAATAAATACTATTTGCAACGGCAAATGAGCTACAGAATTTAGCTCCTATCTCATAACACGTTGGGAGGATTTCGAAATTCCTAAAACAAGAAAAAAAAATACACTTATTGGACTAATGACCTAAGCTGTTGATGTGCCCGGAATCACTAACCAACTACCCAAACATCGGAATTCCTCTAATTTTTCACTTTTGGTTTAAATATTTGTGCGTAAAGCGAAAATGACAGTTGAGATGAATAGTAGTAGAGACATCACAGACAACACTTTCCAATGGCCGACCCGAGGCTGCACCTCTTGGCGCGGGGCGAAGCAGGTCGGCGAGCGGAGCGCTCCACTTGGCGACGGCAGCGCGGGGAGCGGCCGGGCGCTGACTCACCAACCCCACCCCCTCGCCGCTCCGCGCCCCCGCCTTTCACCGCGCAGCGCCTCCACGCACGCTAGTGCCTGTGCGGGAGCTAGACTTTTTTTAAATTTTTTTTAAAGGGGGGGGGGGCTACTGAAATGTAGCCGCCCCCCCCAAAAAAAAATTAAAATGCGAAAGTGTATCATGAGTTATTTTATTTCAATAAATAACAGCAATTACTACGTTTAAGCTAGAAACGTTTTTTTTTGAAAGTATGTTTTAAATAAGTTTTAAGTAAAAATATTTAGTGATCAAATAATACACTTTTCACGGTAACCTTAAAACGCTAAAAAATTGTCATGTTTAGTTAGTGTGTAATAAAATCACTTGTTAAATACATGAAATAAATGTGAATTACGGTAGAACTTACTTTAAAATTAGCGTCATTTGATTCATTTTATAGAATCCAACCTTATAAGTAATTACTATAATCACATTTAAGGGCCAAAATTAGTGGAAAATTTTAAGAAATGTCAGACTATTGCCCCGCGAATTATAAAATTACGATAACGATTTTCTCGAGTTTCAATCTCTTTTCCAGATTTTTACTATTCCCCCTCCCCCATCAGTCCCCTCTTCGGGCTCCTTGACTTGCGGGGGGGGTGGTGATCGCCCGGTCTGCCCATGACTAGCGCCGGCACTGGCTCAAGCAAAGGGATACGACATCGATGGCAATCTTTCCGAAACATCGATGTTTTAATAAAACTATCCATATACTTAACATGATTTTTGAGTCGATGTTTTTTTTGTAGTATCGATGTTTTGTGTTCGATGCTTTTATGTGGTCGATATTTTCTAATGAAGATAGTCCGTCATACAAAATTCTATAATAATTTTCATATATCCACAAATTGAGTATTCTTCAGACCAAAGTGTAAAGGTGAAAAATAAATAAAATCGATTTGTTGTCAATAAAGAAGCCTCTGTAATTTTGGACTGTTTTCTCAGTTAAATCTCAAGTAAACATTCGTAAACGAGACCACTTTAAAAATATATCCCCCCTCCGCATGAAAATCAATGATTATTAATCCTGTTTTAAAAACCTAGATGTCTGATAACATGAATGGTTTTGGGTCGATGTTTTATTAACATCAATGTTTTTCATTATCTATGTTGAAAAACAGTGATATTTTCTCGTCGATTTCGCATCCCTAGTTGTGCCCAGAGCTGAAATCAGAGCAGAAAAGATTTCATTTAAAAAAATGTCTAACATCAATATTCAACTTTTGCAATGGTAATCTTGTGCAATTTTCGAAAATACGGGGAGTTCCAGTTGACTGAACAGTGTAGGTGCTAGCCTTGCCCACAGACGGACGAACGGACAGACAGACGTTTTGCCGTCAATCGATGTTTCGGTATCAAGGACACAGAAAACATGGATTCTGCCTACTCAACGTGTTTGATGAAATAATTTACTACTCATATAGGAACAAGATATATCCGCTTTTTTGTTACGAGAGGCAGGGAATGAGAATTTTTCTATCGAAAAATCGCCGTTTTTTGTCGCAGCAACATAATACTTTCTTTAAAAATACATTAGCAGTATGAGAGAAAGTAAAAATTTCATATAAACAATGAGGCTTGACATTTTTATATCGCACGCACTTTTATTTTCACGATACTTTTTCTTTCTCTTTCATGGTGCGTCGTTTAAATGCGACACACGAATTTCATATCGTTGGTACTCCATGTTGAGACTACGAGATGATTGTACATTGTGGTCATAGGTTTTCACGCTGGCCGCCGGGAAAGTCGATGTCTGAGCAATGGTTCACTGCGCCAGAAGAAGAAAGTCAACCTCCTTTGCTGAATTTCGTTGTGAATTATGAAGTTCGCGATATACTTTCGTGAAAATGAAAAGGACAATTAAGTTGTGTAATAATATCTAAGGAAGTGAAAGCGAAGTGTGATCAATACAATATTCTAAGACAAATGAAAAAACAAAATATCACAATTATAATTCACATGTATGCCATCATTATGTATGACGGATTCTATACGAACAAATCTTTAGAGAAAGCAACTAGTGATGTTACAATAGCACATATTTTCTCGCTTTATTGCTAAACGTGCAATTCTCGAAAATGCAGAGAGTTCAACGAAAACGGGACCTGTGCCATTATTTTAAGTGTTACTTGTTTTATCCGTGCAAAAACTTAGAAGAAACAAAATTGAGCGTTTTTTTTTTTTTGGAGAAAATATCTTTTTTATTAATTGCATACATTTCAAGTATAAATTTCGCAGAAACTATTCAATTTTTCAAAATATTGTACATGATATTTTTTAAAGAGCTGACTTTTTAGAACATATTTAGTGTAAGTCAAAAAGTTTAACCTTCAATTATGTAGTTTTGAAATGTTGTGCTCCCCCCTCCGAACTACGAAACGTCACGTGTTCTGAACATCTCTATACTGCACTTTCGCCTCTTGCCGCCGCGTCGTTGAGCGCGCTCCGACCCAGCCGCGCGCCCAGACACACCATAATTCGAAATCGATTTTGCGCAACTTAATAATAATAATAATAATAATAATAATAATAATAATAATAATAATAATAATAATAATAATAATAACTACATAACTATCTCGAAATTACGAATATTACTCCGGATATACGTACGTATACGAGAAAGCAAAATGAGAATTTATGAGAAAGTATTCGAGATTAAAATAAACTGTATTACTAATTTTCAATTCTCGCAGATATTGAAAGAAAACTGTGCAGTGTTCGGTCATATGAAAGATGTCTGTGACTTATTTAGATATCCAGAAATTTGGAGAAAATCGAAAATCAATTAAACAGTTTCAAATATAATATATTCAAATAAATATTTTGTGCTATTCCCATACAGTGGCTACCGACTGAATTTTCATATTCAGTGCGACACCGCACACAACAGCAGACGTTGAAGCAAAGCTCCAAGGAAGGGAAAGCCTGCCATTAAATATTTGCTATTAAAGTGTTACTTTTCAGGTGTTCACAACTTTTTTCACATTATTGTTAAAGTTACAGTTCAGTTTTCTCGAAGATATTGTGTGCTGAAGTTCGCGAACGACGCGATGTTTGAACTGCCCGCTCAAGTAGACGGCAGGTACAGGTGAAATCATATCTAATGAGGCGTCGCCGACGCTGTAATAGTACATGAAATAGTCATTATGAAACTGATATAATGATGGGTATTAATACACGAGTGTGAAATTACGATACGAGCGAGGAACGAGCGAGTATCGTAAACTTCACACGAGTGTATTAATGCCCATTACATCGATTTTTATACTTTTTTCCACGACTTTTATAATTTAAACTTTTACATTGAATCGTTTCGCGGCAGTTGACTTGATTGACAGGATTCATCCAAGGTCACCTAGCAGACAGAGCCCCAGTCTACCTTCGCATGTTGCCGCAGAGGGCTGTAGTTACCAGTCCGCCTGCCACAGTCCGACTGTGCTAGTCAAATAGCATCAAAGTGAAATTACGATCCAATTTATTTTAAATAATATTGCACGAAAAGATACTAATAATAAAGGAAATTAAAACTGACAAGCATGATATAATATAAAATGTAATTTTAATGTACACATTCGCGTGAAACATTCACTGGAACGATTCTTAATGATGAATTAAGTGTCAATACTAGGTTAGTATACTTCCCCATGTTTGGTCAAGAACCTGTATCATAATGAAATCTGTATAGTAATAACCATGGTGGAAATACCATGGTTATTTCCATCATGGTAATGAGTATCAGTATGCCAATGGTTGCAGCCATCAAATGACAGCATTATAGAATGGAACTAGAAAAACTGTTTTAAAAGTATTTTCATGTGTTGAAAATTTCTTTAATACTTCAGTTCTTTCATGGTTAGCTTTGTTCAAATATGTCCTTAGTAGCTGTTAATGTTTTACTTCCAATCAAAAATTCCCAGCACCCAATGACCTTTGTATATTACCTCCATATGGAATATGAATTGGTAATATTGCTATTTCAAAATTATAATAGCCTTAAAAATACTTGCAGGAATGAATAATGCGACTAGTTAGAATTTAAACAGCAATATTTTTACGATTTTTTTAAAGTATGAACATAAATGATCACCTGTGAGCTGTAATATATATATATATATATATATATATATATATATATATATATATATATATATATATATAGTGACATACTAATATGTGAGACATATTATGGTACAATATTTATTATAAACAGCATAAATTATAGGGATAAATATAGGTGAATATGCTAGCATAGCAACGGTAAGCGAGCCGTCGTCAAGGTCAACAATCTTCATGCAGTGACAATTGCGGAGACAGCTAGTTCATTTTGTATAGAATTCAGGGATTGGCCGAAAAAGCAGTGACAGTCGTGAAGACGGCTAGTTCATTTTGTAAGAAATTTAGGAATTGGCTGGGTACGGAAGTACTTCAAGTGTTGTCTGTAAATAAACAATCGAAAAGATGGACCGAGCTTTGCAGGGTTGAAAGAAGATGATAGGCATTCGTTCTGACTGATGCCGTGGTGTTGAACGGATCGTGCTCCAATTAATGTTAGGATTTTTTTTGGACTTGTAAGCATCTACTAGGGAGTAGATATTGGTAGAACTTTGAATTTTTAAATGCTATGTGTGGACAGTAAAACTTAAAATATTTCAAGTGAACGAGTTAGAAGGACATTGAGGGCTTATGCGAAGTTATCAGTTACTGGACTGGAATGCTAACAGCAGATAGTTTATTGATCGTTGAGTATTCAGCATACGCGTGGGATGAACTTGGAATTCGTAAATTGGCGAACGAATTTTATTAACGAGACTTTATTAACTTCGGAAACAGTGATGAACGGTGAATGAAGTGTGCTTCTGCAAGAAAAGAAGAGAGAAAATGGTATCTGGACCTGAGGACAGCGACGTCGGAGAAGAATGAAGATGGCACAACGAGGCACCTTCGTCCAGGAGCATGCGAAGACGAATACTACATTATAAGGTTGGAACAGTTCATGACCAAGGTTTTTCAATTTTGTGTAAAATTATAAAGTACCAAAATTGTTTGATAAATTTTCATGTTTTGTGAAACGAATACATGATTTTCATTGAGCCAATTCTAGTAACGAAGTAGCAAGATAGAAATATATTTGCTTTTCAGATTCCTCGACCACTCTGTATAGATGGCAGATTGGGTAATCATCTATTAGCATACAATAGTGATTATTTCTATGAAACCCATCGACCCAGGTAGCCGGAAACTAATTTATTTATAATTAGAGTTGAAGGTTGACTTGTATGACAGTATTAGCGTAATCTTTTCCTGGCACCCATTTATACAAATTCGGAACAGATTACGTTGAAATAAATCGTTAATATATTCAGTTTATTTCAAATGGCGCTCCAACTGGGGCTGAATTTGTTTTAATATATTCAGTTTATTTCAATATAAGCATTACAAGATTACTATTTCGTATGTTTATGTGAATAAGGTGGATACGTTTTAAGTCACGTTAAATTGAAAATTCATCTTTGCACTCTAAAGAAATGTATTTTCTCTAGTATTGAACTTAAATTTCTGATTTTCTTTTTATTTAGTTCATATTCTTCAAATTCAATGTTCCAAGGCAATTAGCAAATTTATTATAAAAAGTACCCATGAAATATTTCATATCTTACAAATTCTGCCGCGTGATTTTCATTTCATTTAGCTGTTTTGTAAACAATCAGGGTGCCAACTTCATGGAAGAAAATTATGGTGCCGTGGACTGAAAATAACCACGGGGTACTGGGGTTTAATCAACGCCACCTACATAGATCTATTTAGGTGGGATAGATTTAATTTTCTCGCTAAGTTCGCAGCGCCATTACACTTGCTAACATCGCAGCGCCAAAAGTCCCCAAAACCCGTTTTTAGAAATTTCTTTGAATTTCCTGACCGGATCCGAAAACAAATTATCAGTTCCCCATCAGGAGGCTGAGACGCGTCGAATGACACCTCATATGTCTCGATTGGAGCGCGGGAAGTGGTCTAGCGGTGACTGACGAAAATCAAACGCACGCACATACGAACACACACTCTCGGGAGTTACTCAAATAGTGTATAGGGATTCAGGCACCCATGGCAAGCGTAGAATTTGCGCCCCTATCAAGGTATTTCAAATGAAGGTGTTTATTATTGGTTTTAGCGGGTACACTCAAAATTGCGCCCCTGTGAGTAGCACCCATGGCATGTGCTGTGTCTACTATACCGTTAATACACCTCTGGGTACGGGATCAGTTTTAATTATTCGGTGCGAGAGATCGAGAGCCTTTTTTCTATTAACCAATCACGGTGAAGGAGGGAACGAAATCCATTGATGCTCGCCTTGAAGCACAACTCGACCATTTCTTGGGTGGACGCTGCAGTGAAGAGGACGGAAAGAGTTCTGTGATGAGTTTCTCTACCAACCGGTAAATTAGTTTAGAAGAGAAGTTATTGAAAAAGCTCCTATATAAGAGGTACGTTATAATGTATTATATTGTACAGCACGGAAGTAAAATAATTGCGATTTGCGGAAGAAAAGTGAGAAGTGTATACGATTATGAAAATGTGAGTAATTCGAAGCATTTCCACATTTCAGCTTTTCTCTTTCGAATCTTATATTTGGATAAATAGCAACTACATCTGGTGGATGGGACGCCTTGGTTAGACGTGAAGTTATTGTGATCTTACGTTTTACTTCGAGGGACTGATGGAGGAATGGCGAGGAGAAATTCAGTTAGATGTCCAGAACGAGCCCCATCTTGCTGCGGAGAGGAGAACGCCCGGCTTCTACAACTGAACAGTCGCCCAACGACATTTTGTTCCACCACAAAGTAAGAGTGTTCTGAATTATATTTTACAGTGGAAAACCAGAACAGGACAGAAATTTAAGAAACTGGGGTCACGTCGAAAGTTTCGCAGAACGGTTCGTGAGCTGTGTCATCGGCTTCAAGGTCACGGCGGCCACACCGCGTCGGAGGTGGGATATAACGGCAGTAGATTTGGGGAGAAGCTTAATGCATACAGAGAATAAAACTGACTTCTGTAAATTAAAGGAGGGAATACTCTCATTCTCTTGCGCTTCTTTATAGAATATAAGTTGTGTAATTTTATTAAATCGTATTTGAATAATCAATGCGTTATAAAGCTGCAATGTGTGTAAAAAATTCACGAAAGTTTGGAGTCTAAACGAAGTTGAATGTATAATGTTCGTATTTCAAGGCAAATTCGTATTTAAAAGTATAAAACTTCACGAGACACCAGGTTTAAGGAAGTCGGATCTAAGCAATTTATAGTTAAGCTAAAGTTCCTAATTAGGTAAATTTTTGTTTCAAGTTGATGAACTTGAGAGGCGTTATTCACCTACATGGGTAGTTGTGTAATGCAGTTTTGTATTTAAATTTAACAGCATTGGATTGGGAAGCTCATTTTGTTTGGATGTTGTTCTTATTGTAGAAGTGTTCTGTTTATAATATTATCTTTCAGTTGTGTGATGAGTTTTGTACATTATTTGTACTAATAAGGAAGAGTAATTAATTCTATGATCACAACAATTTTGTTTGCCAATATTTTTAGCCCGAATCATCATTCTGAGTCAATGAAATGGTTGAAGTTTACATTACGGTTAAGGAAGTTGTTTAAACCGACACTTCGCGCCGCTCCGGCGAGGGGAAAATCCTCCGTGGAGGGTTGGCGGGGTGATTAGGGGTTCATGAGGGGAATCTTTCGGTGGGGTGGGATAGTGAGCAATGTAGTACGTAATACTTACGTACGTAATACGGATGTAAAGACGTATAATAATACGTACGTACATACTTATAACTGACAAAGCGTGGGAAATCTAAATAAATTGTAAAAAAATTCACGACTGAAATAATTTTAATGGTTCCTAATTGCTCACGAACGTGACGACTGCGGTTTCGAAAAAAAATCCTAAAATTATACCACACACGAAGTCCCTGGGAAATTTTCAAAAGGGTTCAATTTTTTTCTTTACATTTCTTGTGAGAATATAGTGAAATAGTTATGAAGATGGCATTGGTCAGTTTTCCAGTTATCACTCAAATCTCATTCTAATTGATGCCCTGAGCCACTTAAGCCGGTCAATTCTCTCTCGAATGAACTGGTCCTTTAGTGTTCCCTTATGGCGACAATGATGCCAAATATGACGCTTTTCTGTTGTACTGTGTGAACCAAAAGTTACGCTGTCGATGGTGTTAACGAATCCCGTAAAGGGGTGGAGCGCTAGTTTAGAGCTAATTACTAGTTTGTCTCGAACCTTTCCAATTTTATGAAAGCGTAGTTTCTTTCTTATCCTTATATCCAAAATTATTCTTATAATGAGACTCCGGTACCCAGGAAACATTTCTATTAAGCTCCCCACGTCGTTTGTGCTTCGAAATGAGCTATAAGAAACCACAAAGATGTATTAAAGTGCGTCAGTATTTCAATACAATATCTAAAATTCAAGCAAACTATATGCAGTTGCGAAAATGCCAAGGCTCTTATTCTCTCCTATTAATAGTAGAGAAATAATAAGTTTTGAATACCAAACAAATGATTTAAAATTCCTTTTAT